>CM053791.1:610163336-610550836 GCA_028749045.1 Cupressus sempervirens | reverse complement strand
TAGGCTGGGTAAATACCAATCGTAATCGAGTAAATCAGATACCCGATTTGAAATTTGAGAAGAAAGAAATTTTCCAATTGCAATTTTGGAGAGAAATTTGAGAGGGAAACTGTAGGGTGTTTTAGAGTGAAATTTATTTCGGGGAAGTATGGACATTGATATTATTATTAACTATTATTATCATATATGATTATAATTATTATTATATATAGTAATATGTATGATTATTATTAGTCAATATAATATAGTTATAAATATAATAATTATTATTATAACTAAATTTAATATAGTAATATATATCATAAATATTATTACTATTAAAAAATATATATAGTAATATTATGTGACTATTAAATATAATAATGTATATGGTTATTATTATTATTAAATCTATAATCTAGTAACATATATGAATATTATTGTTATATAATACAATAATATATTATTATTATATTAAAATATACAGTATTATATTATTATAAATATAATACATAGGTTAGCCTATGAACCCGTTGGATGAATTCCCAATGGGTTGCTAGGAGTCCTAGCACTCCCAGGGACACATTATTATGAAATGCATTGAGAGGGCTCATAAGTTAACCTATAACCCATCTAGATGCATTGGAACCAACCAAATGTGTCTTTAGGGGCCCTAGAACCCTTAGGGACATAGTTTATCATTAAATGCATTGAGAGGGATCATAGTTAAACTATGACCCCTTTTGATGCATTAGAACAAAACACATGCATAACTAGGGGTCCTAGGGACCCTAGGGACATAGGTTGTCATCAATCCATCAAGAGGGGTCATAGGTTAACCTATGATACCTTACAAAGCATTAGAACCAGCCAATTGCATCTTTAGGGGTCCTAGAGCCCCTAAGGACATACGTTGTCATAAAATGCCTCAAGAGGGGTCATAGGTTAACCTATGACCCATCTCAAAATATTTTAAATAACCACATGTGACCCTAGTAGTCCTAAGGCCCTTAGGGACATAGGTTGTCATGAAATGCATCGATAGGGGTCATAGGTTAACCGATGACAACTCTCCATGCATTGTAAGCAACCACATACATTCTTAGGGGCCCTTGAACCCCTAAGGACATAGGTTGTCATGAAATGCCTCGATAGGGGTGATAGGTTAACCTATGACAACTCTAGACGCATTATAATCAACCACATGTGTCCCTAGGGGCCCTTGGGCACCTAGGGATAGAGGTAGTCATGAAATATGTCTAGAGGGGTCACAGGTTAATCTATGATGCCTCTTGAAGCATTAGAACCTATCTTATGTATCCCTAGGGGTCCTAGCACACCTAGGGACATACATTATCATGAAATGCCTTGAGAGGGGTCATAGGTTAACTTATGACCCCTCTCGACACATTGAAATGAACCACATGCATCCCTAGGGGTTGTAGGGCCCCAAGGGACATAGGTTGACATAAAATGCATCGATAGTGGTCATAGGTTAACCTATGATCACTCTCAATGTATTGGAACCAGCCAAATTCATCCTTAGGGTCCCTCGGAACCCTAGAGACATAGGATGTCATAAAATGTGTTGAGAAGGGTCATAGGTTAACCTATGACAACTCTCGACATATTAGAACCAACCACATGCATCCCTATAGGACCTAAGGCCCGTACAAGCATAGGTTGTCATGAAATGCATCGAGAGAAGTCATAGGTTAACACATCATGCCTCTCAAAGTATTAGAACCAACCACATGTATCCCTAGGGGTCCGAGGTCCCCTAGGGACATATGTTTTCATGAAATAACTTGAGAGGGATCATAGGTTAACCTATGGCCCATATCAATGCATTAGAACCAACGACATGCATCCTTAGGGGTCCTAAGGCTCCTACGGATATAGGTTGTTATGAAATATGTTGATAGGGGTCATAGGTTAAGCTATGACCACTCTCGATGCATTGGAACCAACTAAATGCATCCTTAGAGGCCCTAGGACCCCTAGGGACATAGGTTGTCATGAAATGAATTGAGAGGGATCATAGGTTAACCTATGAAGCCTCTTGATGCATTAGGACCAACAACATGTATCCTGAGGGGTCCTAGGGCCCTACGGAGATACGTTGTCATGAAATTTGTCGAGATTATAACCAAACACAAGCATCCCTAAGGGTGTTATGGCCCCAAAGAATATACGTTATCATGAAATGGGTTGAGAGGGGTCATAGGTTAACCTATGACCCCTTTTGACACATTATAATGAACCAAATGTTCCCCTAGGGGTCCTAGGGGCCCTAGGGACATAGGTTGTCATGAAATGCATCAAGAGGGGTCATAGGTTTGCATCCCTAGGGGCCTTAGGGCCCCTAGGGACATATGTTATCATGAAATGCATCGAGAGGGGTGCCAAATTAACCTATGATGCCTCTCGATGCATTAGAACCAACCATATCCATCCCTAGGGGTCCTAGGGCCCCTAAGGACATATGTTCTCATGAAATGCATTGAGAGGGATCATAGGTTAACCTATGATGCCTCTCAATGCATTATAACCAACCACATACATCCCTAGGGGTCTTAGGGCCTATAGAGACATAGGTTGTCATTAAATGCATCGAAAGGGGTCATAAGTTAACCTATGAGCCCTCTCAATGAATTAGAATAAACCATACACATCCCTAGGGGTTCTAGGGCCCCTAGGGACATATGTTATCATGAAATGTGTCAAGATGGGTCATAGGTTAACATGTGCCCCCGTCTCAATGCATTGGAACAAACCCCATGTGTCCCTAGGGGTCCTAGGGCCCCTAGGGACATACTTTATCATGAAATGTGTTGAAAGGGGTCATAGGTTAACTTATGATTCTTCTCGATGCATTAGAACCATCCACATATTTCTGTATGGGTCCTAGGGCCCCTAGGGACATACATTGTCATGAAATGCATCGAGAGGGGTCATAGGTTAACCTTTGATGCCTCTCAATGCATTAGAACCAACAAAATGCATTCATTGGTGTCCTAAGGCCCTTAGGGACATACATTGTCATGAAATGCATCGAGAGGGGTGATGGGTTAACCTATGACCCCTCTCGACACATTCTAACCAACCAAATGTGTCCCTAGGGATCCTAGGGTCCCTAACAACATATTTTATTATGAAATGCATCGAGAGGTGGCATAGGTTAACTTATGATGCTTGGTGACAAATTAGAGCCAACCACATGCATCCCTATGGGTTTGAGGGCCCCTAGGGACATAGGTTGTCATGAAATGCATCAAGAACCTATGACACCTCTTGACACATAGGAACAAACCACATGCATCCCTAGGCGTCCTAGGGCCCCTAGGGACATACATTATCATGAAACATGTCAAGAGGGTTCATAGGCCAATCCTTGACCCTTCTCAACACATTGGAACAAACCATATGCATCCCTAGGGGTCCTAGGGCCTCTATGGACATACGTTATCATGAAATGCATCAAGAGGGGTCATAGGTTAATCTATGATGCCTCTCAATGCATTAGAACCAACCACATGAGTCCCTAGGGACATATGTTATCATGAAATGCATCGAGAAGGGTCATAGGTTAACCTATGACACCTCTTGATGCATTAAAACCAACTGCATGCATCCCTAAGGGTGTTAGGGCATTTAGGGACATACATTGTCATGAAATACAAAGAGAGGGGTCCTGGGTTAACCAATGATCCCTCTTGATGCATTATAAGCAACCAAATGTGTCCCTAGGTGTCTTAGGGCCCCTAGGGACAATTTTTTATCATAGAATGCATTAAGAGGGGTCATAGGTTAACCTATGATGCCTCTTGACACATTAGAACAAACCACATGTGTCCCTCGAGGTCCTAGGGCCCCTAGGGACATAGGTTTTAATGAAATACATCAAGAGGGGTCATGGGTTAACCTATGATCCCTCTCAACACATTGGAACAAACCACATGCATCTGGAGATATATTATCACGAAACACATTGAGATGGTTCATAGGTCAACCTATGATGCCTCTCGACACATTAGGACCAACCACATGTGTCCTTAGGTGTCCTAGGGCCCCTAGGGACATAGGTTTTCATGAAATGTGTTTAACTTATGACCCCTCTCGACGCATTGAAACAAAATGCATGCACCCCTAGGGATCCTAGGGCCTCTAGGGACATACGTTATCATGAAATGCATCGAGAGGGGTCATAGGTTAACCTATGATGCCTATCGATGTATTCAAACCAACCACATGTGTCCATAAGGGTTCTAGGGACCCTAAGGACATAGGTTGTCATGAAATGTGTTGAAAGGCATCATAGGTTAACCTATGACCTGTCTCGATGCATTATAACTAACCAAATGTGTCCCTAGGCACCTTAGGACCCTTAGGGACATATGTTGTCATGAAACGTGTTGAGAGGGGTCACAGGTTAACCTATGATCCCTCTCAATGCATTATAACCAACCAAAAGAGTACCTATGGGTCCTAGGGCCCCTAGGGACATACATTGTCATGAAATGTATTGATCGGGGTCTTAGGTTAACCTATGACCTCTCTTGATGCATTTTAGAACCAACCAAATGGATCATAGGTCATAATAATAATAATAATAATAATAATAATATTATATGTTGTTATATTTAATAATAATATAGTAAAAGTAATAATAATATAACATAATATATTATTATATATTAATAGTTAGCATAGATCATAATAATAATGATAACATATATCATATTATTATATATAATAATAATAATATCTTATATATTTATAAATTATAATAATAATAACATATATTATTATATTTAATAATACATTATAATCTAATAAATAACCCATAACTCATTATACATTTAACTCATTATACACATTATAATCTTAATCTTAATTCTTATTTCCTGCCAATATTTTGGCCTCAATATCAGATATCTGATCTAAAATTAGATATCTAATTTATTATCAGGTATCTGATCTTAGATCAGATACCCAATTTTACTAGCATGATTTTCCCAAAATATTCCCTATGACTGTAGACCCGATAACATTGCTTTTTGTGCACCATTTTCATGGATTTTGGGAAAATTCATGTTTTGGGGCCCAAATGATCGAAAAATGTTTGATAATATATGCTTAGGTGTCTAATATTGTCATCTGAATGGGAAGAAACATTCATCAAAAGGCTAAGAGAAAAATAAAGGAATAAAAAATGCAATCGTGACTAAACTAGAAACTTTACTATAGATGTAGGATAACCTTTTCTTGTAATTCACTAAGGCCTTTGGGCTTCAAAATCTTAGTTGAGAATTGGGAAAAATGCAACTGAAACTAAAAAAATGTTTTTGACAACACTTGTAGCAAGCTCGAAAACTAACCTACTCTAGCCTAACTAGTAACAAGATAAATGCTCAATAAATTCATTCATTGGCTGGCTAAAATAGTTGACTTTATTCTTAAAAGTGCCATGATTAACATGCTTAAAGGAAAATACCAAAATATGGATATATGAATAGTATTGAATCATTTGATGCAACATCTCTTGAGGAATGAAAATGGTGTGACTTAATTCACATTGTTGGTTGAAAATATCAATGTGACTGAATCAACATATTGCATTTGATCCTTTCCATAATCATCTTCATGTTCAAGTGCTAGTTTGAAGGGTGATTCATCCCTTGACTTGTGCTGGGAAAATACCCGATTGCATAGCCTTTTGAAAGCACAAACTTTAAGTTTGATTTGTTGGTTTCTATAGTGTTTCTCCTTTTTGTTGGTTCATCATGGTTACCGTGCATTATTACAACCATACCAACTCTTCCTCCATGGTCAACGAGTCCCCTCCTTTTGTTAAGGTAGCTCAAACTTCATAAAAACTATCAACCTATTGAATGCTCTTGAGAAATGGATCCATCTTGCATTCATGCTTAGAATCATTAGGAAAAATGCTTTCCAAAATTAGAGCTTCTATAACATGAATATACTCTAAATTTTCAGTAGCAAGTTTCTCACAATTTTTTTTTACAATACTATAAAAATAATCTTCTAAGATTTGGTTAGCTACCATCTCATTCATATTTTTTATTGCGATTATGTGGTTTGAATAACATCTTCCTCATTCTGCTCAAAAAAAGAAGGCAATTCTTAAAAGATGGGTGTAACCTTTACTTAATCCTCAACTTCTTCCCTTGTAGCCAATCAAATTTATTCATCATCATGTTCAACATTATAGGTAACTCGATAAATAAATTAGAACCAACAACATCCTCCTTTTCATCCTCATGTCTATGATCCCAAGCATCCTCAAATGGTTCTACCAATTTAGAACCAACAAGATCATCTTTTCCTTCAACTGTTTGATCTTGTACCAATTCACATGCGACAAGGTATGGAATTTTAAAATCAGGATAGTTGGTCCAAGAAGGCCTCCATGTTAGTTTGATAATTTGACCATGTAGAGACTCATATAGGGTTTGTTCTATTTCTTTTGCAAGGCTATGACCCCTAAAACTTGAAATCTCAAAAATAGGAGGTATACTAGGATATTGTAGAGGATCAACATGCTTAGAGCTCAGAAATTCTTTTTTGAGGGCCTCCACTTTAATGGGTTGGTTCATTGACTAGGAACACAAGGTGGTTGGGTCTTTAACTCTTGAAATTGAGAAAACTACAATGTCATCTACTCTTCTTTTATAGTTATCTCTCTTGCAAGATATTCATCATACTTCCTTTTTCGGCAATCCATTTTTTGTTGATCTTGGTAAGAACACTCATCATTATGCATGTAATACTCTTGTTGCCTATCAATACTCCTCATATAATCTTATGTTATCAACATGTGAGGGATGATCCTGAAATCTTTATGTTAGTTGGAAATAAAGTGGTTCTCATGGGGTTGCTGATACATATTGGTAGGATGGCATAAAGCTTGAGAAGGGATGGATGGATGATAAACATATGGAGCTTGCTAATGGAATTGGTAAGGAGGCTTACAAATAGATTTATCTAATTTACATCATAAATTTGAAACTGTTGATCTTGGCATTGAATTGTTAGTGCCATTAGCTCCAGATGGGTGGGTTAACCCTAGTAACACCCTTGTTCCAACCATGGAGATCATCCATCATTTGCAGCCACCCCATATTGAGTAGTCTCCAAGGTGCTCTAAGTGCATTTTTAGGTTGATCTTTTGAGGGTCGTAACTTGAAGCTCGTGAGGACTATTGTTGAAATGTTAAATTCTACAAGACTATGATGTTAAGAACTAAAATAATCTATCTCATTTTCAAGAGATCACATTCCATTTGGATTCGGCATGGTGATCTCGTGTGATGCCAAAACTCACAGTGTGCCTCAATTTGTAGGTGCACCACAGTGTAACATTGAAACCACTAATCTTGGCATTAAAATGTCAACACCATTAGCTCTGGATAGGTAGGTGAACCCTAGTGACATCTTTGTTTCATCCATAAAGACCATCCATCATTTGTGGCCACGCCGTATCGAGTAGTCTCCAAGATGCTCTAAGTGCATCTTGAGGTTGATCTTTCGAAGGTTGTAACTTTTTGCTCATGAGGGATATCAATGAAATGTTGAATTCTATAGGATGGTGATTCTAAGGCCTAAAATAACCTATCTCATTTTCAAGAGATCACGTTCTGTTTGGATTTGATACAACAATCTCACTCGATGCCAAAACTTGTAGTGTGCCTAAGTTCATAGGCGCACCACAGCGTAACTTTGAAACAACTGATGTTGGTATCAAATAATTAGTGCCATTAGCTCTAGATGGGTGGGTGAACCTTTGTAACATCCTTCTTCTAGCCACAGAGACCATCCATCAGCCACCCCATACTGAGTAGTCTCTAAGGTGCTCTAAGTGCATTTCAAGGTTGATCTTCCAAGGGTTGTAACTGAGAGCTCATGAAGGCTCACAATTCCTTTTAGATTCAGCACAAAGATATTGCTCGATGCCAAAACTCATAGTGTGCCTCAGTTCATAGGTGTGCCATAACATAACTTTGAAACCACTGATCTTGGCATTGAATTTTTAGTGTCATTAGATTTAGATGGGTAGGTGAACCCTAGTAACACCTTTGTTCTAGCCACAAAGACCATCCATCATCTGCAGCCACCCCATACCAAGTAGTCTCCAAGGTGCTCTAAGTGCACTTTGAGGTTGATCTTCTAAGGGTCGTAAATCAGAGCTCATGAGGGCTATTGATGAAATGCCAAATTCTATAAGATAGTGATGCTAAGGCCTAAAATAACCTATGTCATTTTCAAGAGATCACATTCTATTTGGATTGGGCACAATGATCTCACCTAATGCCAAAACTCGTAATGTGCTTGAGTTCATAGGTAGACCACAACGTAATTTTGAAACCACTAATCGTGGCATCGAATCATTAGCACCATTAGCTCTGAATGGGTGGGTGAATCCTAGTGACACCCTTTATCTAGGCATGTAGACAATCCATTGTCCATGGCCACCCCATACCAAGTAGTCTCCAAGGTGCTCTAAGTGCATTTCAAGGTCAATCTTCTAAGGGTCGTAACTCGAAGCTCTTGAGGGCTATTGATGAAATGTCAAATTCTATAGGATGGTGATGCTGAGGCCTAAAATAGCTTCTCTCATTTTCAAGAGATCACATTTTGTTTGGATTCAACACAACGATCTCTCTCGATGCCAAAACTCACGATGTGCCTCAATTCATAGGTGCACCAGAGCATAACATTGAAACCACTAATCTTGGCATCAAATCATCAGTGCCATTAGCTCCAAATGGGCAGGTGAACCCTAGTGACACCCCTTTTCTAGCCACAAAGACCATCCATCGTTTGCAGCCACCCCGTATTGAGTAGTCTCCAAGGTGCTCTAAGTGCATTTCAAGGTTGATCTTTCAAGGGTCGTAACTCAAAGCTCGTGTGGGCTATTGATGAAATGTCAAATTCTATAGGATGGTGATGTTGAGGCCTAAAATAATCTATCTCATTTTTGAGAGATCATATTCTATTTGGATTCAATACAGCGATCTCACTCTATGCCAAAACTCATAGTGTACCTTAGTTCATATGTGCACCACAACGTAACTTTGAAACTGCCAATCTTGTCATCAAATCATCAGTGCCATTAGCTTTGGATGGGCAAGTGAACCCTAGTGACACCATTTTTCAAGCCACAGAGATCATCCAATGTCTACAACCACCCGTACTGAGTAGTCTCCAAGGTGCTCTAAGTGTGTTTCAAGGTCGATCATCTGAGGGTCGTAACTTAGAGCTTGTGAGGGCTATTGATGAAACATTGAACTCTATAGGATGGTGATGCTAAGGCCTAAAATAACCTATCTCATTTTTTAGAGATAACATTTTTGTTTGGATTCAGCACAATGATCTTTCTGGATGCCAAAACTCGTAGTGTGCCTCAATTCATAGGTGCACCACAATGTAACTTTGAAACCGCATCAAATCAACAATGCCATTAGCTCTAGATGTGTGGGTTAACCCTAGTGACACCCTTGTTTTAGCTATAGAGACCATTGATCATCTGCTGCTACCCCATACCAAGGAGTCTCCAAGGTGCTCTAAGTGTGTTTTGAGGTCGATATTGCGAGGGTCGTAACTCGGAGCTCGTGAGGGCTATCGATAACCCCTTACCAATTTTGGTGAAATTTTCTAATTAAGAATTTAAAGTTACAACAAAAATTGTTCAAAATTGCAAAAGTTACAAAATTGCAATTTTGGAACTTTTACAACCTTTTCTTGCAAAGTGAAAAATGAGTGCAAAGAGTTACTTAGGGGTTTGAGCATGACCATAGAAGGTTGGAAACACCTATATATGGTTTGAAATGATAGCATACATCAATGAAGCCAATTTTGTTAAGTGGATCAGTATGGGTTATGTGAACCTTGTGTAAGAGGTTAACAAGTGTGTTTATGCTATGATAGCACTTCAAATTAAACATTGCATCCCAATTTGATAATAAAGGTTTTTAAAATGTTATTCAAAAATCATTGCATTTGAATCAAATATAAAAAACATGACCAAAATTAATGATATTCCATATACATGAACAATACACATGATCCATGATAAATTGAACAATAGTAGATACTAAATTAATATGTATATCATTGTGCACATAAATGACAAAAATATATATCAAAATACATGTATCCATAGAAAAATTACATAAATATATATCAAAGATCATGTATCCATAGACAAAGTACACAAATATATATCAAAATACATAGATCCATATACAAAATGTGGCTGATCATGCCATCAAAATGTGTATAATATCAATGTTTCTATAAACAATGTGGCATATGCTATCTCAAAATGTCTCATGACGCATCCTATGACAACTATACTATCCTAGGGTGCTGGTGGATGGTCAAAATGCAGCCTCTTCAATGCACTAAGTGGATCAAATGCCTCCTACATAAACAAAAAAAAGAAAACTCAAAGTTAGACTACTAAATTTATATGATTCTTTGTATCTAACATTGAACTCCTCAACTGCATAATGATCTTTTTTTTTAATGAAGATTTATACTATTAAACTTTCATAATAAATACCTCTCCCATTGACCTCCTGCACTAGTCAAGAGTCCTCTCGTATGTCCTCAACAATGCTTGTACCTCACTAATTGTGGCTTGTGTATGTTCAATTATGTTTGTCAGATGAATCTACAACTTAAACTATAACACTATAATTCATAGCATGCTAAATTTATAACATATTTAATCAAGAATTCAATCTACAACTTATTAGTGTAGGCTCCTCCTTAGGATATAGTGGTTGTATCATCAAAGATACAAAACTCTTCCATTGAACCTCGTGTGCACTAGAAGTTTCCTATGAGATACAAAATAGTAGTTGTTAATATCATGGAAATCAGATTTGAATTTATTTATGAAGATAAGGAAAATAAAAAATAAATGATACTTATACATACAATGGGGCTCTTGGTGTGAATGGAAAAAAAAATGAGAACACAACATAATGTACTTTAGATGTCTCAAGGCCAAATGAAATGACCGAGAGTGTGGCATCATCAACCTATCTAAAATCCTCCTTGGTCATCAACTAAACACGAATGAAGATCACATACATGTATAAGTCAATATGGCTTAACAATTAAAAATTACTCTATTATAAAAATTAACTTTAAATCGCATATGTCATAACAAAAAAATGTATACACATACCAATATAGAAGGAGTCCATGCCTATGTATTCCCCTCCTCTCTCACATCAGGGTCTATAGCCTCTATACATGCATCTAATGTATCCTCATCTAATATAAAATAATACTCAAGAAGATCACTTATGGGACCCAGGAAAATATTCTTGCATGTAATGCAAGTATGAGACACACAAATTATGTGATGAGATAGCTAATGATGAACTGGTGCTAGTATCATCAACATGGGGAACCACGATAGACCTAGCCTAAGATATCAGTAGGCTACTCAATCTATGAATGGTTGTAATGGTTTGAGAGCTGGCCTCTATGATAATATCTGGATGCTACACGTGAGGAGGGGGGAGACATTAGTAGGGGGACAAAAGTTCCATCTTTCCTCCATAGGGAAGATGATCTATCTTGAGGAGGTCCTAGTCCTACACCCATGTTGGGCTTCATGCTCCAATAGTTCACTTTGAGTTTCAACACAAATTCTGCAACAATTTTCTAAGGAAATAAAATGGCACCTCTAAATTTCTATGTGGATGGATATCAAAAACCATCAACCAATGATCCCAAAATTTTGCATGTATGGCATCATTTGTGCATCATTTAATCAATAGTTTGGGTTTTTTGTGATTGATTGGTAAACCATTTTTTGGGTTCGCAAAAAAGCCAGCCAAATAATCTTTGGTTATATTGAGGTCCGCAACCTCATCATAGTCCAAGCCATCATCAAACATCTCATGCATTTCACCATGCCAAAAAAAGAGCGGCATTTTGTTCATTGGTGAGGGTTTCAATGTTATGCACTATGGTGTTTAACATGGATAACATAGGAGCCAATGTGGGTGCACTATTATATGTTGTTCATGAACCCCTCAATTTGGTGAGATTTCTAATTATCAAATCCTCAATTCATGGAGGGTTTTGAGGGGTTAAAGGATCATTTGGTGGATAAGTTCACAAGGGCACTGGATCATTTGGTGGGGGGTTATGAGGAACAGTATTCGTTGCCTCATGGTCATCATTTTGATCAGCCATTCTTATTAATTTACAAAACATAATTTATATTTAAAAAACCTAAATATTAAAAATTTCTATAAAAAAAAAAACCTAAATTCTAATAAATTCAAGTAAAACTAACAATTTTATAATAAAATTAATAAAATTTATTTTAAAATTGATTAAAAACAAAAAAAAAACCTATTATCATGTATCCGATTGAAAAATAGATATCGTGCTTAAAACCCAATACATGATTGTGAAACACCACCGGCGGGTTGTGCTTTTCTTTAAAAATAACACTGTCAATTATTGAGTATTGAATAGTATCATATATCCAATATTATATTGGATACCCAGTAAGGGTTGGGCCTTACTTTCTAGGTTTGGTATCAGGATGGCTGAAAAAAGTCAAAGTGGATTTTGAAATGCTTTTAGACATTTTGAAACTCTATCTTTTTCACTTCGCCACTTTTTGGCACACTATGATCCTACATATACCCTTTTCTTCTTTCTTTCTTTTCTTCTCTTCTTCTTACATCATTTTCTTCTCTTCCCATAACTTTCTTTCTTCCTCAATTTTCTTATGTTCATTCTCCTTCTTCTTTCTATCGTCCTCTTCTTTCTCAAGTTTCATTTTCCTTTATTATTCTCTTCCTCTTTCTCTTTCTTCTTTACTTCCTCATCTTTTTTCTCTCTTTCTTTCTCTTTTTGTCTATCTTATTCTTCATTCCTTAATCTTTTTTTATTCCTCCTCTCGTTTCTTTCCTTCTTGTTTTCTCCATCCTCTTCCTTTCAGCTAGTATAGCTTGTCAAATTTCCAAAATTAGTGCCATAATCCTTAAATAGATCTTCCATTGTGTCAATTGTAATAATTTTTTTGTCAATTTGCATTGTCTTTTTGTCAATGGTAATCTAGGGCATTGTTGTTGCTACTTTAGTTAAATCTTCCATTATCTCTATTATGGCCTTTTCTACTTTCTCATTGATTTTTTCATAGTTACAACCATAATTAGTAAACTTCTAGTCTTGTTCTTACAATGAGGTTCAAGAATCTTTAAAATACTTGCACGGTGATCCTCATTATAATTCTAACATAACTTTTTGAGCTAATTTTCATTGATTCTTTTATCTTCATCTACTACCCTTTTCCTTCTGTTTATTAATATCTAATTGAGATATTTATGAATCTCATCCTTAATGTCTTCAAATATTTTATTAGACAATATCAAGTGTCTAATAATAGTATTCTCAAGCTCTAATCTATTGATTCCAATGTATAGATGATTAAATTTTTTTAATTGCACAAAATTACCTTCATCAATGATTGAGTTATTTAGCTTCTCTATTTTAGGATTTCATGCCTTTCTTCTTGTGCTTGCACCCTCCAGTTTCTTCTTCACTGCATTTGACACTCTTTTTAACCTCACATCTTCTTCCTTAGGTATATTAGGCATTATTTCATTGTGCCTATTTCCATGTCCTGTTGCCATAGCTTTCATTATTTTCTTTCTAGGAGAATCCAAGGATTTTGTTTTACTTTAGTTAATCTGACTAATTTTATTTTTACCTCAACCACCTCCAATTCTTCTTCTTCTTTAAATAGCTTAGACAATGAAATGGCATGTGTAACATGTGCATGATCTTGTGATAGACTTGCATAAGGTGCTATGGGTGTAGCCTTTGATGAAAAACTACAATGGTAAAACCTTTAGATGGTCCAACTGATACCAAGGGTGGCACATAGATCATTCTTTTTTGACCAATATTCTTCATGCCTATTATGGTTTTCTTGAAAAAACTTATTTCCCTTTTAGTCATGCCTGCTTTCAACATTGACTTCTTTAACATTGAATCAACATTCTTTTGAATTGACCTTTGTAGTGATGCTTGAATTGTTGACTACATTAATTCATCATATGTTCCAAGCCTATCATACTCTTCATCTTTATCATATCTAAGGATTACTTATGCATATCTCTCCATTTCATCTTCTATCACCTCATAGCCAAGTGGCTCAACATACAACATTTTAGGCTAAACTACCTAAATATATGTGAAATCAGTATCAATCATAAAAAAAACATCATTGTTGTACTTTTGTACCATAGTGGATGGTACTCTATATCTTCCATTCATTTGATTCTGAAAGTATTTCATGATAAGGTTTGTCTTGTCAACAAGCTTATCAATAGGATTGCTATAATGCATCTCTGATATGAAAGGAAATCTTTTGATCAAATGGAGAAACATGTGAGTAATCAATGGTTGAAATCTAAATTGAATACTTCTAACTTTCTCGATCCTTTCAAGGCTCTAAACCATTTTCACTCTTACATTTTTTCTCAAATTAACTTTTTTTTCTTAATGCAAACTTTGTAGGATGAATGCATGAATCTAGATGCCATGTCATCACTCCTTAAAATGGAACATATATTTGTTGCAATAATTCAACTTAGAAATCTTACATAATCTTGTTTGATTTTTCTTATCACTATTTCTCTTCCATTATAGAAAGATTTTGTATTTTCAAGTAAAATCTTCTTAACATTTTTTCCATTTACTGGTATAATGCCCTGATTGCATAAACCAATAACTTCATGAACTAGGTGAGCTAAATTTTCTATTACATTATCCACTAACCAAAAATTTCTATCATGAATTCTACTAAGTATGATCCTAGTCCACTCTTCATTCTCAAACTCGTAGAAAAATAGGAATTTCACTAAGTCATTATTCTTGAGATGTTCAAGTCTTGCTAAAAGATCATATCTTTATTAAAGACTAGGTTGAAATATTTGGAAACATGTTCTTCTCCTATAGTTTCAATTTTACTTCTAGTGTAGCTACTTATGCCTTCCAGTTGAATAACCTTCTCTAGAACTTTCAAAAATGTAACACTAGCATCATCTGCTAAGGGTTTCACTAGATTAACTTTGATTTTAAATTAGAGACTTATCCATGATTATCAAAAATTCTGATTTCAAACTCATAGATGAACTTTCAAAATTCAATAAATAACTTGACTACATGGAATGTACGGTTTTCTTAACTTCACACTTTAAATCATGTTTTATTCAATTTCAGGGTATGTGTAGGATCATGCTGTGCCAAAAAGTGACAATCTAAAAATATGTAGTTTTGAAATGCCTCAAAGAATTTCAAAATCTATTCCAATTTTTTTCCCACCCATCTTGATACTAAACAAAAATAATTAATCCCTTTATAAGGCCTAATATATATTTTGATACCAACCCTATATGGTTGACTTTAAAAATGTAAAGAAATTGTGTTTTTGGCATGTTCTTGTGTGTTTTTTACTTCCAACGTGTAGCTGATGACTTTTTATCACCAAAATTTGATAAAGTGAAAAGGGTTTCTTAAGAATGTTCTTAGCTTTCAATAAATTTAAGGTTTGTCAAATTACAAGTTTAGTAAGAAACTATTACTTATTTTCTAATGGAGTTACATATAAAGTGTTGATTGACATGGTGCTTGAAAAAAAAAATATAACTTTCAAATGGTACAACATTTCTGCAATATAAAAGATGCATCACATTCTATTCTTCTTCTATTATAAGGGCCAAAAAATGAAAAATTAAATTTTGTAGAATTTTCAATTAGTTAAAGTGGTTAGACATGAGATTTTTTTAATTCCAAAAATACTAAAGTAGAAAATTAATAATTAATTAATTATTTAGAATAAAAATACTCAAAAATATGTGTTAGATATAGGCATGATTATACTTCTTATATCTATAATATTATTACAAAATATCATCATTTGATTCTGATTAAGGTGGTTAGACATACGTCTACTTCTTATTTTTGTAGTGAAATTTTTGTACTATTGCATTAAAATTCAAAATTTTGACCAATCAATTTTTATATTTCTCAAATAACCCCTAGTATTTTAGAAACTAAATTCAATTTCCTAAAAATTATTTTCTCTCAACATTTTGATATAAAGTTTATAACAAGTAGAAATTGTACGTCAAGTTGATATAACTTTGATTTGATGATTTTTTATTACCACCTAAGAGCATAGTTTGGTTGACCATAATCCTGCACATACCCTTCAATTTCCATCAATTTTCTCTTTACTAATCCTTAACTCTTCACATGCTCAAACAATGTACAAGATCTCATTCACATTCCTTAAATCTTACCAAATTGATCTTTGCATTAATTGTGCAAGTACACAATTCCTAAAAAGTTATTTTTGATTACCATTTGACTTGTTTTCTTTTGTATGCTCACGCGCGCGCGCGCGCACACACACACACATGTCATCTCCAAATCATGTGTTCTCTTAATAGTAGTTTCAAATGATCATAAACTACCCCATACTAAGTGCACAAGTTATAATTTGTCATCTACTACTTTTTTTTTCCTTTTTGATATTTGGTTCAATTATAAAGATTCTTAATTCAAAAAGGATGAACTACAAACAATTTCTAACTTTTGTCTTCCTTTAGGTACATCAAATGAATACTCTTCCACTACTACCTATGAGATTGATGGATTTTTTTCTTTAACAAATACTTCTTTGAATTCTTCCACATGCTCTCTCAACTTGTCTTTGTGACTATTATTGTTTCTATCATTCCTTATGATATTTCTATTGTTGTTGCTCCTAAAATTTGGGTTCTTCTTGATGCTCCTCATATTCATTTTGTAAAATCTTTCTATATGATTGAAGTTATTGCATAGCTGACATAATGGTGCGATATTTCTATAATTAGGTCTAGACTAGTTAATAGGTTCTCTAAAAATTTTGGTAATGTATCCAAATTTTTTATGTTTATAACACACAATATTGACCTTTTCTCTAATAGCTTCTTCATTGGATCTCCTTCTTTCTCCTACAAGGTTAGTACCTCTAAATACTCTTTTATTGCCACTATTACTCTCAAATTTAGGTTTCTTGCAATCAATTTCTTTATGACATAAACCATGATGATTGTAGCAATAAAAATTAGAATTAGGTTTCAATGAATTACCTATACAGTCCCTTTTTGTATGACCAACTTCATTACATTCAAAGCATCTACCTTTAAATTCATACATTTCTTCCTTAGGTGATTCATCTTTCGTAGGTTAATCAAATTTCTTTGGTTGATTTACTTCTTCAAAAAAATTTGATGCAACTTCCAATAGATTTGATTCAATTTTATTCTAGTCATCTTTCTTAAGTTTAGCATGCTCAAAAACTAGATCTGGTTCCTTTCTTGCTTCATATTTCTTGGTTGACCTTTCTCCAATAAAATATCCAAGGCTAGTCTTGTCATAAGAGGGTGTCTGAAAATATAATTGTTAATCAACTTTCTCACTACTGGAGTATAACTTTTCTAATTGTTTCTTAGTTAAGATTAACTCTTCTTTCAAAATAGTATTGTATTTTTCAAGTTTTTCATATTCTAACTTAGTGGATTCAATTTCAAATGCCACTTTTGTAAGATGGGATCTTATATCTCTATTTTCATATTTTAGACTCGACCTAATTTTTTTGTCATCTTTCTTCAAGCATAGCTCTAGTTCACTAATCTTTAGCTCATGTTTCAGAGCCTAATTTTCCTCCATCAATATTGATAATTCATTATTATCTTTTTTTTAATTTTTTAGTTCCTTTCTTGATTTGAGATGATCAATCTTGTCCTTTAACTTTCCAATGTAGTCTTTTTCATCTTCACATCTTTCTTTCAAGTTATTTTTTTCTTTAGTAAGAATATCAATCTTCTCAAGAGCTTCTTCTAGGTTCTTCTATAATTGTTCCATATCTAAAGGGATCTTGCTGAAGCTTTTAATCCTCTTTTGAGTAATTAATATCTAATACATTTTTTTAGAAATAGGGAATACTTAGAGGTGGGTGAATCAATATTCTATAAACTTTATCCAAAAATAGAATATCATTAATTGCTTTGTAACTTGCATATGAAAGAAAACTAAGTATACAAAATAGTAAATACGACCATTGAATAGGAGAAATCATAATACCATGTTTTCTTAACTAGGGTAACCCCATCCAAGGGAAAATCAAGGTGGGGATGGTATACACAAAATGGTTCACTAATCAAAAGTATTTATCTAAAGATATTGACCATGTTAGGAGTCCATTACATGCATATAGTGTTTTGGTCCTTGCTAGAAGCCTCAACTCTATTAGGTGTTGTTATATACAAATACATAATAAATGCAAGAAGAGCCTAGTTCCTTAACATGTAATATATAATGTAATAATCTATCATAATTCATATCACATAAAGTTATCATAGTCATCCTTAGAAGAAGACTTAACTTCATATTTACAATCTTTCCTTATACCTTTATAATTCTCAAAATATTGTCCAGTCAACCTTCAAGCTTTGAAATGCTTGAAAAAATACAAATTAACTCTTTGCCCCTTAGGGTTAGCATCTAGGATGTCATCCCTAATTAGTCAAGTAATTTTTTGGCAAGCAAAATAATTAAATCACAATTAACCATTTCTTATCATTCTTTGTTCAATCTGTATATTGTTGCAACTAATAAAATTGTTTTATCTTCTACTATAATGACCGTATTGACTCACACACTTGAACTCATCATCCTAAAATTATGTCGTGGCCATACCTAAATACACACATGTCAATAATTTCTAAGTAAAATTTACACATATAAACTAAATCTTCTCTTCTAGATAAACTAACTAATACTTAGACAATTTTCGAAGTGTACTTCCTTAACTTCATCTTCAAAGTCTACCTTCTTCATACTGAGGATATGCCATCGAAAATGAAAACATTCTATTGAAATGAGATTTTTTAAAGTGTGGAACCTATTATGGAGGAATCATTATTTTGTCAATGATGTCAAACATGCTGGTGAGACAATTTCTTTTTGGTCTGACTATTATCATTTGTTACATTAATGAAGAGGATTTGGAAAGATAAGATGGCAAGAAAATCTAGAGAAAAGTTGAGTTATTTTGATGTATAAAAGGAGAACTAAGACCAAGTAATACATTGATGATATTATGTAATATTGATCTACATAAGGCTAAAGTAAATGATTACTTTAGCTAAGCCAAGAAGAAGTATTTTCATAAAAAAGTGTTTACCAAGCCTGGTTGAGCAAATAGTGTAAGCCAAGCATAAAGTTAGTTTATGTTAAGCATCACTAAAATTGAGCAAGTGTCAAGCATCAAGACAGTGTCAGTAAAACATAGTTGATGCTAAGTAACCTAGTGTTGGCCAAACATCAAAAGACTATTATTGCCAAGTGAACTATGTAGATGCCGAGTGACAACAAAAAGAGTTAAATCAAAGATTCGATGAATTTGAGCTGACTAATTTGATTTCTTGAATTGTGTGATGTGTGTAGAAGATTTTTTTGATGAGTTGCTAACACCGAATTTAAGATAAACTATTTTGAGAAAAATTTAAGGAGGGTTGTAGAAGAAGTTTCTAGAGGAACTAAGATGGAAAAGTGGGTAGATTCATTGAATCTTACCTAATCCTAAAATGGATGATTGTGGATAAATGGAGAAAGATCTAAATTCTCTATTTATAGAGATAGCAAGCTAGAAGAAAAGGTTGTCATGTGAGGGAACCTAAGGAAGACAAGAAGTCTAGGGTGTTGCTTCATATGGTGGCTAACTAGAAAAATCTACAATTGGCATGCAAAGAAAGGAGGCTTAAGAGGATGAATTCTTGAAGGGTGAACAAGCTGTCAGAGATGGAGACTATGAATGCCAAGAAGAATGGAGGACTAAACTAGAGATATGCAAGTGATTTGTGTTTATTATCGGGTCAAGTCCTATTGTTACTTTCTAATAACTGTATCAGTCTAGCTAAATCCTTTGGATTAAGGTTGACTTGATAGTCATTTGTAAATCCTTTAACCAAATGAAATTATAATAGATTGTTCTAAAGTCCTCTAACAAGGATTAATCCTAATAGGGTGATTGAAATTATTTAACTAGGTCACATTTAATAGTGTGTATGGTAACTTTTAACAAGGTTGGCCTTTGATAGGGCATCACTTTAGAAGAGTGAATTTAGGTAGCGTGTTACTCATAATTTTTTCCAAATTGGTTTTCCACATAAAATCCTTGTGTCAAATTGTGTGAATAAGTTTGTGGTATTTCATGTTTACATTTCTAGAAAGTTATTTTGATCTAGGGAAATTACCTACTAAGTTAAGGTATTGGATCCTCTAATGGACACATGCATGATATGATTTTATGGATATGAATATGTTAAGCAATAAAAAGTTTTATTTATACATTTGGACCTTGGATAACTAATTCACCTCCAGCCACCCTCCTAGTTATTCTATAGTATTCCAACAATTAGTATAAGAGGAGTTGGTTCTTGTAAGGAAATAGTTTGAAAGCACTAAAAGCTAAAGATCAAGATGTACAGAAAGGAGGTGCCCAAATTGAATGAGAAAAACTTTCCTTCATGAAAAAGTTTGATGAAGCTACATCTAGGATCTAGCTATAAAGTAGAATCTTAGCTTCATTTAGGATCTTAGCTTTCTTGTTATCAAGTTCTACTTTATAGCTACATCTAGGATCTAACTATAACTTGTTGAGTGTGTCATAATTGAATAGTTCTAGCTATAAAGTAGAACTTGATAACAAGAAAGCTAAGATCTATGACAATAATGGAAAGCTAACTGGAAATGGAGATCAGACTAGAGGTAATTTTTTTATCTTGACATGAATGATGCAAATGGCTATGGCACAAGGGGTTGTGGGATGTTAACTATGGTAAAATAGTCAGAAGTTTTCTGAAATTGAAGAAACCTAATAATGCAATTTGCAAACAATGTTAGTTAGGCAAGATGACAAAATCTATTTTTAAAAGTAAGATTCATTCCTCAAAAGAAATTATGAAATTAGTTCATACTAATTTGTGTCGACCAATTGATGTGAAAAGCTAAAAAGGTGACAAGTACATTATCCTATTTGTTGATGATTATTCTAGGATGATGACAGTGTTCTTTTGAAACAAAAACTTGATGCTTTTCAAATGTTTAAGTGGTACTTGGAAAGAGTTAAAATGGAGACTAAAAAAGGCTTGAAATGTTTGAGATCTGACAGAGGTGAAGAATTTACATCAAATGAGTTTGAGATATTCTTTAATGACAAAGGAATCAAGAGAAAAACTTCTTTAGCTAGGACCCCCCAACAAAACGGGATTTCTAAAAGGAGAAACATATATGTAATGGATTTTCTAGACCATTGATGATGGAGAAGAATTTTTCTTTGAGATACTAGAGAGAAGTTGTTAGCATAGTTGTCTATACCCTAAACTAGGTAGAAGCTAAGAAAGGTACAAATTCCACAGCTTTTGAACTATGGCATGGATACTCAACCAATGTAAAATATTTGAAGGTATTTGGAAGCAATTGTTACATTCTTAAAGACAATATGAATGGTAAATTTCATGCTAAAAGTAAAGAAGGTATATTCCTAAGCTAGTCCACAAGAAACAAAGCTTATAAGTGTTGAAATACTAACACTAACAAAGTTGTGGAAAGTGAAAATGTGAAATTTCATGAATATATAGAGGCACATGAGGTTAAACCTAAGAAGAAACATGAGAGTACAAAAATTTCATATACAAGTTCTATAAGCATATCAAAGAACCTAGTGATGCACACAAATATAAAGAACATTATAATCATTATCACTTAAGAGGGTTGGTTCAAGACAAAGAAGTGAGCATGGAATATGTGAATACAAAATAATAGATAACAATTATATTCACAAAAGCTTTACCTAAGGATGCTCATGAATGTCTAAGAGGTAAAATAGGGGTGATACCCCTATCAAAAGGTACTTAATAAGCAAGAGTATTTTTCTACATCAACTAATATGAATGTCATATTTAACAATTTGGTACAGTGGATCTTATCTTATGAGCTACCTAATGTAATGAAGGGGATAAATCAAAAGATTTATAGTCACATGTAAGGTGATAGAGGGAGTTTTGGAAATATAAATGGAGTAACTAAGATGAGGGAGAATCAGTTACCACAAAAAAAATCCACAGATCCCTTAGATGTCTAATAAAACTAGTTACTATTGTCACTCAGTAAACATACATAAATTTGTTGTAACTCGATAAATGTAGTGTATGTTAACTTATTACTAATCCTTAAAAATTCATAGTGATTAACTCATTAAATGCACTTTATGTTAACTTATTACTAATCCTTAAACATTCATAGTGATTAACATGAAAACATAAAAGAAATAAGATGAACAGATAGGACACCAGATTTAACGTGGAAAACTAATATGAGAAAAACCACCAAGTAACTAGCTATTGATTTTCACTCTTCTAAAGTGAGCCCTATTAGGAACCAACCTAGTAAAATTTACAAAACACACTATTAGGTGTAACCTTGTTAGATGATTTGATCACATTGTTAGGAGTGGCCTTGCAAAAGGTGTTTAGAACAATTGAATGGAATTGTCACCTTGTTAGAGGATTTACAAATGGTTGTTAAACTAGCTCTGGTAAGAGATTTTGGAATCACTATTACAATGGTAAGAAAGTAACAATGAAATGACCTGAATGAGATGCAACTAAATTACTAATTATAGATCTTTGTTTTTCTTCACTAGATCCTTGTTGATCAAATATGACTTTACTGCTCCTCAAGGATATCTGACCATCCTTCAAATTTTGTCACACTTTCCTCTTCAAAAAATAAATACACTTGCATACTCACTCATTATTTTAGAATTCTCAATTTGAGCTTTCTCATATACTATACAGATTGTCAAGTAAGCTCAATTACTACCTACAATTACCAATAATCATTACTTCAATCAGATGGAATCAATACTTGAAACAATTAAACTTCATTTCTCAAATTAACAAAATCCTTCATTAGTCGACCTTGCTCAGTAAACACTATTCCTAAAAAGATTTATTGTGTTAACCAAGAGAAGCTTAGTTAACATTGCAAACCCTACAAAAATCCTTTGGAGATCAAGTGAACTCGGTAGACACTAACTTTCCTTCATTAACCATGTGAGCTTGGTTAACAATACTTTTTGCCACATTTTCTTTCGACACTTGAGTGAGCTTGATAGACACTATTTACATAGACTAATGTCTAGGAATACTAGGTAGACATTGAAAATTTCCTTGTTGACCAACTAAGCTCAGAAGCACTGTCTGTCAACTAATATAACATTTGTGTAACATCAAAGACAACACAAAATTAAACAATTGTATCCAAAAGGGAGAACCTGAATTGATTATATGTGCATGAATAGACGATAGCTCTTTGACATTATTGTCAAAGAGAGACATATAACCTAAAGAGGAAGATATATATATATATATATATAATATTTGCATGAACAAATGACAAGTCTTTGACATTATTGTCAAAGAGAGAGAGAAAACCTAAAGAGGGAGATAGTGTTACATATATATGTATGTATGTATGTATGTATGTATGTAACACTATATATATGTATATATATACATATATATGTATATGTATATACATATATATCTATATATATATATATATATATATATATATATGTATATTATATATATATATATATATATATGTATAAGTATATAGATATGTATATATATAAATATACATATGTATATATGTATATCTATATATATATGTATATAGATATGTATATGTATATGTATATACATATGTATATATATATACATATACATATATATGTATATATATACATATACATATATATATGTGTATATGTGTGTGTGTGTGTGTGTGTGTGTGTGTGTGTATATATATGGTATTTGTGTAACATCAAAGACAACACACAAGTAAATAATTGTATCCAACAGGGAGAACTTGAATTGATTATATTTGCATGAATAGATGACAAGTCTTTGGCATCATTGTCAAAGAGGGAGATACTATTATACATACATACATACATATATATATAGATAGAATATTTTAATAAGGAGAGATACACAGATATGGGAGATATTGTTCATAGAATTCAAAGGGAGAAGATACATTGAAGCTTACATTATTCTATACAAGTGAAGGACACATATTGATAGTGGGAGAGATTTCAAAAATATTAATTTTTTTTTGGTATTGTTGTTGGAATTGATTTTCAATTAATGTGAAAGAGGGAGATTGTTGAAAAGAGATTGTTTGAAGTGTGGAACCTATCATGGAACAATGATTATTTTTGTCAATGATGCCAAACCCGCTGGTGAGACCATTGCATTTTGGTCTGAATGCTATCATTTATTTAATTGATGAAGAGGATTTGAAAAGATAAGATAGCAAGAGAACCTAGAGAAAGGTTGATTTATTTGGTGTATAAGGGTAAAAGTACAAATTTGTGTCACCTTTTAGGCTGACTTATCAGAATGACTAAATTTGAGTATTTCTATTTAAATTAAATTTTTTTAAAAATATATGACCTAGATAAATTCATTCTAGCTAATTTATAAATGGTCTCACACTTTTCCAATTAGAAATGTCTATTAAAAGTATGTTTTATACTAGTTTGTATCCACTTACTAAAGAAATAAGATTATTTCAAAAAAGTGGCATTTCAATAACTCTTACTATTTTTTATAATAGCATATAAGCACCATATTATAGAGCTTAGAGTTGAGAACATTCTTCTGTAGATTTTATAGTTTTTTAATTAGATATATTATATTGAAATTAAAAAATTCCACAACCACATATTTTAAGACTTGAAAATATGTCAATTTTGAGAAAGAAAAAATATTAAATCATATGAAAAAAATCTTAAAAATTACATAATGTTCTAGACAAGAGAGTTCTCTTCTAGAATGTATAATTTTTCTCCTTGTTAAAATAGATTTGTTTTGAAAAGTGTGGTCGAAGATGAAAACTATCGATTTCAGGTGAGTAGAAATTTCAATCGTTATAAAAGAGAAAATATAGTTCTAAGGCCAATTTTTATTTTTGATTGTTCTAGATATATATGTTATCTGTAAAATACTCTAAGATCAAAGGGAAATATGTTTATTTGAAAAGTTTTATGGTGGGAGCTAGACTTCTAATTTTCAATGTTTTTCAATTACTTAAAAATTATCTATAAAAATTAGGAAAATATACCAATTCTTAGTCAAAATAATTATTAAAAATCATAATCCTTAAATTTGTCCATTTCTACACATTTAATTAGTTTACTTTATTTCCAAATTCAAAATATTAATACAAATTTTATGTCATTGAAGGTGAATAGTTATACTTTTGTTAGCGTTTTCCTTTACAAAAGAGTGACATAGGTGTGTGCTTTTACTCATAAAAGGAGAAATAAGACTAAGTAATACATTGATGATATTATTTATTTTTCATCTACTTAAGGATAAAGTAGATGGTAACTTTAGCTAAGCCATAAAAAGTGTTTGCTAAGCCTAGTCAAGCCAACAATGTAAGCTGAGAAAAAATTTAGTTTATGCTAAGTATCAATAAAATTTAGTAATTGCTGAGCATTAGGAAAATAACAGTGTTGACCAAGTGTCAGTAAAATGTAGTTGATGCTGAGTAACCCAATGTTGGTCGAGCATTAGAAGATTGCTATTACCGAGTGAACAATGTAGATGTCAAGTGACAACAAAATTTGTTAAATTGAAGATTGACTAATCTGAGTGATTAATTTGATTTCTTGAATTATGTGGAGTGTGTGGAAGATATCTATGATGAGTTGGTGGCATAGAATTTAAGATAAACCATTTTGAGGTGAATTCAAGGAGGATTTTACAAGAAGTTTCTAGAGGGACTAAAATGGAAAAGGTGGTAGATTCATTGAATGTTACCTAAACCTAAATGGATGATTGTGGTTAAATGGAAAAATGTCTAAATTCTCTATTTATAGAGATAGCAAGACAAAATAAAAGGTTTTCATGAGTGACTACCTAAGGAAGACAATAAGTCTAGGGTGTTGCTTCATATGGTGGCTAGATAGACGAATCTACAATTGACATGCAAAGGAAGAAGGCTTAAGCAAATGAATGCTTGAAGGGTGAACAAGTTGTTAGAGATGAAGAGTATGAATGCCAAGAAGAATGGGGGACTAAACCATAGATCTATAATTTTCAAGTGAGTTATGTTTATTATCAGATCAAGTCCTGATGTTATTTTCTAACAACTATACTAGTCTGGATAAATCTTTTGGATTATGGTTGACCTAATAGTCATTTGTAAATCCTTTAACTGGGTGAAATTCTAATGGAATGTTCTAAAGTCCTCTAACAAGGCTCACTCCTAAAATGGTGAATGAAATCATTTAATGAGGTCACATGTAACAATATGTATTGTAACCTTTAACAAGGTTGGCATTTAATAGGGCATCACTTCAGTAGAGTGAATTTGGGTAGCATGTTAGTGGTCATTTTTCTCAAGTTGGGTTTTCACATAAATTCATTATGTCAAAGTGTTTGGATGAGTTTGCGATATTTCATGTTTACATTTCTAGAAAGTTATTTAGGCCTAGAATAGTGATCTACTAAGTTAAGGTATTCAATTCTCTAATGGATGGATGCATGATATGGTTTTATACATTTTTTTATGCCAACTATGAACCTTGAAAATAGAAATTACCTTTTTCACCCTTTTTACTTTTTATTATTTTTTTCATTTTCTCTCTCCGTAATGTTTTATTTTAAATTTATCATGAACCCCTTTTATTTTTTTAATGCAAGAGGCTCCTACATCAGACACCCATGCTAGGAAAATGTTTGTGAATATGGATTCACAAAATGAAGTAGTCACTGTTGACATATTTCTTTATTCGTAATTTACAAAATGAAGTAACTATTGATATATATATATTTTTTATTCTCTTCCAACACCTAGGTGGAACAAGCATTTGTTTCTGATATATTTCTTTCTTTCATCTTTTCCAACGCCCATCTAAAACAAGTATTTGTTGCCGATATAGTTCTTTCTTTCATGTTTTCCAACACCTAGTTGGAACAAGTAGTTGTTGATGACAATATTCATTTGTAATTAACTTCATCCAAGTGTAACTCTCAATCTCCTCCAATATTATAGGATCTTATGCACCTGTAGTGAAATTTGTGAAACTATACAAATATTATTTTGCATACCATAGAACACTTACAAGATTGTCATGAAAATCATCATTATCTTTCAAATCCATCACAAATTGAGCATGACACAATTCATAAAAAATTACCTCTTCCACATCTTCATCTTTATTTTTGTTTTCACATATTCAACTAGGCATGCAACTACTTCACTTGTTTAACATCCAACCAAGGCCTTCTACTCTTACTTTACTATTATAGTCTTAATTAAAAAATCATCTTCATCTATAATTGGCTCACAAATCTTGTCATCTTCATGCTCTTCCTCTTATTTTCTACCATATGGGTGATACTCTATTATATCCTTTTTATTTTATGCATCTAAAATATTATTAGGATCTCTTTTCTATTGACAAAGTCTTCTCTTTTGTAAGTCCACTTCTAATTCATCCACTTGCTTACACAAATCCATGAATGAAACTTGTAAAGCCTCTTTATTTTTTGCTCTAATTTTTTCAAGTCTAGGAATCCTTAGAATCTTTCCAATCACTAAAGTCATCTTCCTATTTCTCTTCTCGATAATCAAATCTCCATAAGACAAACTGCACCCAATACAATCACCTACTGCAAATTGCCTCACAATTGACACTCTATCTATACACTTACCTCAAATCATTATCCTAGTGCAAACTACCTCACAATAGATGATCTATCTCCATAGTTAGCTCAAATCATGATCCTTGTGCAAATTGCCTCATAATCAACAATCTATCTACATAGTTAGCTTAAATCACAATCCTAGTGTAAATTACCTTACAGTCGACTCACAAGCTCTTCTAAAAAAATTCACTCATTCTAAGGTCATGGTGTGAATTTCCTCACAATCAACATTTTATCTACATGCTTAGAAAATCCTACTCTAATACCATTTGACAAAGAGACTTTGATACCACTAATGAAGGGCCAAACCACCTTTACTAACTCAACACCAAAAATATAACAATGTGAATATAAAAAGAAGACAAAATGCTTTACAAAGCATATATCAATATTTTAAATCCTTTCAAATAATTTAAGATGGTAGAATTTCATCTTCTTATAATATGAGATATCTTACAATATGAAAGCTTACAAACTACGAGCTTCCAACTAGTTTGCACAACAAGAGCTTCTACAGTAAGAACTTCCACAAAGAAGAGCTTGCAACCAAAGAGGTTTCACTTGAAGAGTTTGACAAGAAGAGTCTTCATCCCAAGATCTTACACTTAAAGATGCTCTACCAGTAGAGCTTTCTTACAAATGTTATTATTCCTTGCTTATATAGGCACTTACCATCCAAGATACTACAAAACACAAAAAATTTGCAGTAAAAGGTAAATGCAACTACCTTACAATAAAAATTAAATATCCACTCAATTACAATAAAGCACCACCATGTGGTCCAATTAGAAAATCACATTGCCATTGTGGATCACAAAAAAATTAAATGGACGATTTATGTAATTTTGAACAAACCTCTAAAATTCCACATACACACATCAATAAGTGAAATAAAAATATCTTATATTTTTGTTTTTATGCCACCTTTGCACCTTGAAAATTGAAATGATTTTTCCTCCTTTTCTATTTATTATTATTTTTTCTTGTATTTTCATCACTTGCTCTCTCCTTGACAATTTTTTTAAAAATATTATCATTCCCCTCCATTCATTTTTGTGATGCAAGATGCTTTTGCATCAAGAACTAGGCTCAACTTTCTAGAGCTCATATCCAGGGGAAGGAGATGATGAAAAAAATAGATGAAATGGATGGTGGCATTGGGATTGTGGTCCCATTGCATTGGGGCACTCTTTCTTAGTCCTACGAGATGCTTGAGTATTGTGAGCTTTTTAATAAATCCAAAAGAAAGAAGCATGTGGAAGATTCTAAAAAATCACCATAGCATTGTTTCGTGTCAAACCCTATGGTAAATCCTCCTTTATATATGTAATGATGAGGGTTGGAAATGAAATAGTGAGTTTTCTATTTTTGTTTCAGATCCCCTTATTCATCATACACTCTCTATTATAGAGTTTATGTTGATTGGAAAATTCTTGGGAATGAGGCTAAATATTGAGCTCATGCACTCCTTTGTAATGAAAAAGTGGCCACTAAAAGGACAAGTGGATATTGTTTCCATTTCTAAGAGTTTTTTGTACTTTGTTTGTACTAATAAATAATATTTTGATTATTTTCTCTTTGGTGGTTCTTGGATTTTTGGTGAAATATTTTTGTCATTTCATAAATGGTTTCTTAAATGAGATTATAATGGTCAACCACAGAATGTGATATGGATTTACTTCTGGTTTGAGCCTTAAAGTGTTCATAAAGAAAAAGAAGTAAACCCTCATGCAAGCTAGGGTTACCACTAGGTTTTTTGTTATACCCAAAAATGTTTTTATTCATGGAAGAATACAAATAAAAAGGAAAAGAAACCTTAGCCCCGTAACAAAAATTATTGAACAGAACAAAATGATGGGTTCTAACCCTATCAAACCTCATTTCTAGGGAGATAAACTCAATTATGGCCCTCAACACATACCTCTAGAGTTTTTCAATCAAGTCCATCTCACAGTAAGTTTCACTTTTCACCAGATCACTAGTAAATTTAACCCTAAATTTTGACAAGAAAAGGTCACAATTTTAACCAGAGTTGGTCGAATAGATGACTAAACCTGTTGTCAATCTTTTTTAGGTAATTTTTTGTCATAGTCATTATGCATCAAAATTTTGACTTTAAAAAGGTCAACTTACTGATGAGAGGTTCGTCGATTACCTTAGTGTAGCTTGAACTCTTATTTCCTCATTTGTGTCCATCACCGGTCAAAATTTTGAGAAACACCCTTTGAAATTTTTGACGGTGATGCCAAACCTTTAATAGAAAAAGAAAAAAACCACCATTGAAATTGGAACAAAGATCCCTTCATTCTTCTACGGTGGTGCCATACCATGGACTATAGAATCAACCAATCACAATCTAAATTGTGACCAAGACCTCTTAATTTTCTATAGTGGTACCATACATTCGATGGCAAAGGGAAGACATGGTCGTTGAAATTGAGACCAATGCTTGATAGAAATTTAGATGGGCTGTGCCAATTATTGGAAAAGCTTTGCTATCATAGGAGCCTTCTAAACTGCACAAAATTTGATTCTAAAGCATAATTTCTTGATGTATGAGATTCAAGGTATCATTCACATTTCTACCTCCACACCATTGTTTCATTCATCATATGATTTATTTCATACAAAACAATGGGAAGGAGGAAGAAATGTGCATGATATCTTGAGTCTCCAACAAGCAATTATGCTTTAGAATCAAATTTTGTGTAGTTTAGAAGGATCCTATGAGAGCAAAGCCTTTGCAATAATTGGAAGATTCCATCTAAATTTTTGTTCTTGAGACACCATTTCTTGTGAAGGCTATAGGGAAAAATAAAATTAGGAAATAATTATTTATGAAGAATGAAAGCCAATAACACTAACTAATCTCTATTTTCCAAATAGGTAAATGTGACAAAAAAACTTACAATCCCAATCAAATCATCATAAGAGTGCATATATAACTATAACCCCTTATTTTCCTACTTGTTGATCAATTCCTTGGCAAGAGCATCCAGGACATAATATTAAAATGCAATCAATCACTGAGCCTATTAGCTCATTCCTATGACCATGTTTGGAACATAGTAACTTTTTGGATAGAATCAAAGAAAAACAATGCCATATATATGGATAACAAAGAATACTAAGGAACTAGAAGCTCAAGTGGCATTTTTAAATGATCAGCTCAAGGAAAATTCATGGAAGATCTTGGCTAACCTAGTCTCAATTTTTTCAACCTTGGCGTCATTCATGAATGAAAATGCTTCAAGGCATTAGAGACTTATGTACCATAAGTGTTATGCATAGTCCACAATATCGTAGTCCAAAACTCAAATGTGATAAGATATTTTTCTTGGAATCACAATTTCTTGTGTCTTCTCTCCAACAAACTTGCCAAAAATTGATAGTGTTTTGATTTGTCATTTTCATAACAAAACAAAACAAAATAGCATGATAGTTCTTCAAATTGTAGAGGGGAGCTACTTAGGATCTAACTATGTCTAAAACCGACATAATTTACAAATATCCACAATCCAAATATTATCCCTTGATGTTTTCTTTAATGTAAAGGTTTTGCTCAACTATGTTATCGCCTTGGATGTTATACCAAATTGTCATTAGGCTAATGACTGTAGAAAGATTTACAAATGCAAGGAGAACTACCCAACCAAAGTAGAAAATGACATGAAATATTAATAATCTATCAATTAACACCTCTAGATGAAATATTTATAGCAATTGAACTATACTATAGAAACAAAAATTGCTTAAAATTGACACCTCACTAGTTGTAGTTCATTTGCATCCGTAATAGCTTCACAAAAGTTGAAAGCTTACCATTTTTCAAGAACACAAAAAGCACTCATAGTTCAACTACATCAATAAAAGTAAAGTTATTTGAATGTTCAAAAAATGTGAAACTTCCACTTAATAGCTAGAAAAGCAATATCCTCAATATACATTATTCTTGATGGAATGTTCATAAGTGAATGATTTTCTCTAAAAGCTCAAACTTATGCACAAAGAAGAAACATGTTCTTGAAGACATATATATATATATATATATATATATATAGGTTACAAGACTAATATATCAAAAGGAGCATAGTGAGAGCAAGAGACTATCAATATCAATTGTGGAGTTGCAGATAGGTAAGTGATAAACATAAAAAGGTATTACAAGGCACCACTTTCCATGTTCTAATATGATGAACTGCCTTAGAGCTGGTTCTAAACCTTGATTGCTTAATGTTGGATTTGATCCAATAGTACCATTATCTAGAGGAGGTTCCATACACCAACTTTCCTTCTAATTTTGAAGGCTTAATGACATAAACTCTACTGTCAATCATTCCAAGAGTGAACTAATTTGAGTTAGATGGATGTGATGCAATTACTAGAGGATAGACACTACATGAATAATAAAAGGATACATTTTGAGTTAAATCATGAAATACTTGGGGATCCATTTATCCATACATAACATAACTTTAGCCTCCCTAGGCCAACTTACCTATTCATGCTTGACGCTAAATATGCAGAAGGTGCAATATGACAGTGTGGCCTCAAGCTCTCTACATCAAATAATCCAATGGCACCATCACAGTAGCCTACAATTATGAGAAGGCTATCGCATGAAGATACCGCACTTGAAATGGGATCATGAGGTGTCCACTGCAGTATAAACAAATGTTATATCAATTTACACTCATATATATAAGCTTTCTTATATTATTATCACTTACAAAATTTTAATTCTAAATTACTAACAAAGACTTCATAATGAAAATGGTCAAACTTAGAAGCATCATAAATAGCAAGTTGGTTCTTGTGAACAACCAACAAGTGAACTTGATCATTATGGAAATGTACTCTTGTATCCCCAACTAGTGGTGATTATCTTCCTATTTGCACTTGTAAAAAAATTTACTTTCACTTCTCCCATCTATCAATGCCCCAGAAATAGAGCTGCTAGAACATTGGCTAAACATTTACTAATTTGAATCTATAAACATGTGAATGTACAAAATGAGATGGAAATGGATATACAAAAAGAAGATAAACATGGGCATCCGCCCTAGAATATACCAATACATTCAAAGTGTGTGAAAATGCCAAGCCTATAATTTTATTTTGGTGGCCTTTAAGCTTCATTTTTACCTGGTTAGTTTAAACAAGTTTTGGAAAGACACAAGTTAGAAGTTACCATTTTTAATGATTCACTAAATGAGTGAGCAAGAAAGAGACTCATTGATTAGACCTCATCTAATCGTACATTGTATATCTGGATTGTTGAATTTTCCATCCCAATTGCAATGATGTTATTATCTTGAGGGTTAAAAGCCAGAAAAGTAGCTACAGGATGAGGTGCCATGAAGATAGTCATAACCTGCTATAAACACTCATTAGCAAGCATGCCATAGAATATTTTCTCAAAAGTTTGGTTGAAAAAAGGAAACAAAAAAATTGATAAGGAACCCAAGTAAGAATATAACTTCTAAATTGACTAGCTCAGTAGTCATGTTGAAGAGGAACATATTTCAAAAAAGATGCACCTTGAATGTCATCATATTGAACAAGGAGACCTTTCCACTAGAGGCAGACATTACATAGAAATCATTCTTAGGTAAAGCTATGCAAGCATCAACTTCTTTTGGATTCGTAGCACCGATATCATTAGTCATCACAATCCCACTAGCTAGCTACCTCATTTGCAATTAAAGATTGGTAGTATACTGTAGAGAAGATCACTGTCTTAGTCACTTAAAAAACAATTTTCTAAGAAGCACATAGAAATTCTTTCCAAATTAAGAGCATCACCTTTCCATATGGATTCTGCTCATTCCATGGCCATTTCCATTGTTTGTGGAGTGCACTCGATGCCAATAATAAAAGAGCAACCCCAAAATTGGTATATATCAGTCTTGTAACTTGTACAAAACAATAGATGCTATCCTTGTAAATTTTGTTTAAACAATAAATGTGATTCTAAAGTAGACCTTGAATGATGCAAACCAGTTCCTCAAACTCAATAGGTAAGAAAAGGAATTGTTGAGGAAAAAAAGTCTAATTGATGACATGGTGAAGATTATTCATGATGCCTTACATTCATATTGATGCATCTTTTTCCCTGGAACAACAAATGAAAGTACTAAGAGACTCATTCAAAGATCACTCTGCACACCTTGAACAAAAAGCATAAGAGGTCATAATGAAGATGAATGATAAAAGGAATGTTAAGAGATGGAACAAGTGCATTAATGATCATTCCATACTACAAGAAAATATAAAGAAGGTTAGAGTGTGTGTCAAGAATACTACAAATCTATTCAAGTATAGCTTGAAATGGCAAGACTCTACCAAGCACATCAAAGCACAATTAGACTCAATTGAAACCCATATTTTTCTAATGGACACATCATTTAGAGGAAGACAGTGACATCTCTCATATTATAGACTAGTCAACTTCATTCTTTGCTAGATATATTACAAGAGAAAACAAATCAAATTAAGAAAGAATTTATTCTATTAAGGGAAGCAATTGATCAAACGATGGTTACTTTATCTTAGCTTTCGAAAGGCACATAATAGATTCAAAAGAAAATGCAGAAAATAGATAATGTTGATATTGCAAAAGATCTTTTCTTGCAATTTAATGTCAGAATAGGATTCTATCTTTAACCATTTCCTCATGTGAATCTACTTTTGGATTGTTGAAGATACAATATAATGACATATCACTTGATGTATAAGACCCAACTTTGGTGGTAAGACATTTTTGGATTTATATATACACTAGAAAATGAGAAATATTGTTTTGATTTCTATTGCATTCATTTTTGGTGCATTCCCTAAGGGGGAATTGATAGGGATAGGTGAAGCTAATGTAAATATTGAAGTCATGAATTACAAAGAAGGATATGTGGGTCTAGTTATAGATATGACTTTTCATATTACATGGAGTAATGTATGGTAACACAAAGTCCATACAGTATTTTAAAGGACACCTTTTGTCCTTGATGTCAAGGTGGGGGGGGGGATATATGACATTGTGAAGAGTCCACAAGTGTTGTCATAAATGACAAAGGGGGTTATTGATGCAAATATGTATGTTGGGTTTCCATTAATGTCAAACTTGTCATTGATGTCAACTATGGTCGAAAAGGTGTGTCAGCAGTATTTCTACCTATTCCAGAGTGGTATAGTGATAGAAGTGCCTATACCAAGGATTTTTGGTTGTCATTATATCATATCCAAATATCTACTTTAGATTGGCATTAGTTTAGATTATAGCTCATCTAAATCCTTCTTCAAATTTTTCATGTCTACCCACACAAGGTCCACATGGAGAAAGCAAGCTATAGAAGTTCATGAACCTTGATCTTACTTATCTCCATAGTCTCAATAGAAGATGGTAGACAAATTAATAGAAAAGATGCAGTAACAAAGGGATGATTTGGAGAAACATTATGAATGGATATAGGCTATAAACATGAACCTAGATTAGAATGTCACATAATATCATATAAACAACAAAAACACCATAAACTTGTAATCATAGCATAATGATCATACCATTGTATCATCATATGCTTCAAGTTCAACATCAAAATAATAAAATGTCAAATGATAAATCATAACATCAAGTTCAAGTAAAGGAAACAGAGCCTATATAGACATATTTGTTTGTCATACCCTTTTTGTAGGGAACTCAAAAATTATTCAAATTAAACAAGTATGAACTATAAGAGACTAAGAAAGAAGAAAAAGGTGTTACCTCACCAGGATGATAGTAATAATGAGACAAAGAACCATTAATACTAAATCCAAGGAGATCAGATCTAAACATTTGGGTTCATTCAAATTCAAAAATTGGTTTGCATTCATAGCACTGTCAAGTCAACAGCATGAGCATTATTTTGTGTCTAGAGTGTCATCAATGTTTTTAAATGTGGAATGAAATGGTTGTAAATATGCATTTCTACCACATGCAAATGATTTGAGATAAAGACCTATGCAATCCAATCTCTCAAGGAATAGAAAACACCACTTATCACCATCTTTTCCAAAATACGATTTGTCATAAAGCGATGTTAGAATAGTTACTAAAATGGTCATAAATTATGTTCTTATAGTAAAAGAATACTTTGACTTAAGAAAAAAAATACACCATATTAAAATATGACATTGTGCTTTAAAAACTAAAAAGGTACCTATAATGAAGAACTTCATTTGGACTTTTTAATTGGTTGTCACTATTAACTATAAGCTTATCTTTAAAGTTGAGCTTCACTTTCTTTTGAGAATAGTTTAATATTCTCTACTAAAAAAGGCCAACCACATGAAGGTGGAAGCTCATTTGGCCCCTCCCGGCCATGACCCCCCTAACATCACTCTAAATTCCCCATTAACATTTAATAACATTCATTCATTCATCTATTTTTGAAATATAACATTCAATCATTATAATCACATGATAAAATTCATTAACACTTAAAATTCATTAACAAACAACATTCATGAATAATTTATTAACACAAAATTCATTAACATGCAACATTCATGAATAAGTCATTAACACATAAAATTCATTAACACACAACAATAATTTATTTTTGGCTTTCTTGCTATTTTTTAAAAAATGAAATTTCTAAGAGGAATATCAATGTCCTCATCATCCCCCTCCTCTACTGGTTCTAATTGCAATGCTTGTCTCCTCTTCATCTCTTGAGGAACATGAGGCCGTTGCACCAAAGGGGGGTCCACTGCAATAACAAGTACTTCACGAGTTAAATTCACACCATTTTATATTAGTGAATTGTGAGCTTTTATTTAAGTAAAAGAACTATAACTCAAAAAATTAATTTAAAAGAAAAAAACATAGATTTTCTTTACTTGAATGTGTGACATGATCTACCTACTGATTAGCTTGAACATGCTCCAACACTCGTTTAGCATGACATGATTCTATATCCTCTAAAATATACACAAAAAGGTTACACCAAGTTCAATTAAAGATGTTAAATTGTATTAATAATTACATAATTATTTTTAAATAGAAAATGAGCACCTCCATGGATAGTATGATGCACATCAGGGGCTTCATGATGTGGCATATGATCTGTGTCATGATTAAAAGGGTACATTGCAATGTCATACACATTATTATCAAATATATTGTTGCTCAAGTATTCAATTTTTTATATATTTTTTGGCATATTTACCTATGCACATGATGTAGGAGACTGTTCAGTTGGGGTAATGGAAGCTTGTCATAGGTGTTCAACCACGGTAGCATAGCCTTGCTTGAAGGCAATTCTTTTGTGTTCTTCCGTGGCCTCCATATTAAAATCAGCACCTTGCAATTTTTTATTAATTAACAAAATTATTTGCATTTTATAAATATTTTTCCCTGCAATTTAGTTACTGCTAATTACAACTCGTGCTTTGATTTTGGAATATTCCCCAGAGCCAATTTTGTGCTACCCAACCTTTTCCATCCTGGCCTTTTTTTCCTTTGATGTTTTCTACAACCTATGAAAAGTTCTAAATATGTTAGATGATATAGATATAAATATTAGTACTAATTAGTGCATTATTACATGAATGTACTAGTAGTTAATACTATTGCATACCTTCTCGCATTTACTGGTGTAATTTCTCTTTGACCATCCCCTTTCTCCTTTTCATCCAAAATGAACTCATTCCATTCCCACACTATAATAAAGGGAGGATGCTTGTACTTTGGGTTTAGGAGGAGACTCTTTCTATATGAGTCCCTCACAACCTTAAGATGTTTGCAAGCTTTTTGTAACATTTTCTTATGATCAAAAATATAAATACCAAACTCATGCTCTAAATCTTTGATGAGCTAATCTTTTAACTTTTTATCTTGAAACTTCCACCTTTTAAGAAAAAAAAAAAATTTGTTAGATATAGCTAGTAAAAGAAAAGACTAGAATGAAAGGAAAAATGTTACACCAATTAATGATATGAAAAAAAATAGTGGGATAAAATTAGTTCACTTATGATGTTCCGCCTTGTACATATGGTGGGCCCAAATATCTATAGTGTGAGGTCATAAAGCTTCTTATAAAAAGTATCGTTTCCTACAAAAAAATGTCATGGGATAATCAATCCAAAGATTCTTATAAATAGGTAAATGCATATTACAATATTAAAAAAAAAGACTATTTAAAGTACTTGGAATCTTAGGACATTTTAAAGGCATCAATTCATCATTGTCAATCAACAACAATGTTTGCATAGCTCCCATGCTAGAAACACGGGTAGCTCCAGGAAATGATGGTGAATTATCACCAATACATGCACCATGATCTGTATCTGGCATAGAAGACAATGCATCTCCTATCGGTAAAAAAATAATCCACTATGTGGTGCACCCAAGACAACAGTACAAATTATCAACCAATAATTAACACAAAACCAAATATAGCAAAACAAGAATTTACCATCTAGATATCCCCTTGTTTCTAACATTGTAGTTGGCAATCTCATATGGACATCTATCAACCTCATAGGAGTCTCCTGCACTTAATGACCTAAACAATACATTGTTAACAAAGACATTCTAAAATAATAAAAGTAAGAGTTAACGTAAGAATTTTTTGAATGTTTGAAATAAAAAATTCCATGCAACTTGTCAACTAAAAGATTATTTTACTAGTGGTAGTCAAAGCTCTACTAGTACCAGCCTCACTGTGTTGTCCCTGACCAAGTTCTAGATCAGTTGCCAAAAAATCTTGTAACAAGAACACATATTACATATTTTACTTCACAACATAAAAGATTATAAAATATAAATCTTTATTGAACTTTTGTTATAACTAAAGATTCATTACTCCTTACTTCATAATGATGAGCTTGTGCTCTCAAATTAGATTGCCTCTTCATCATCTCCTCAAATGGAATATTTGCTTTATCCAAAATTCTCGTTATTTCTAAATTATTTTTTTTAATTTTTGCTTCAACATAATTGTTACATTAGGTGTTTCTAGAATATCATCATCAGAAGGGGTAGCTATTGACTTTCTACTTACTACACTTGCTTTTCCCTTATCTTGAACATCAAATTATGGGAGGAATATCAATAAAACTATCATAAAAACTCAAAAACCATAAATAAAATAACATAATAATATAACATTTCTCAACTATCTAATTTGTAAAATTTCAATAAGGTTTACCCTTGATGAAGAATGGGTAGGAATAGCATCCTTGTGGTCTCTATCATGTGTGGGATCCATACCATCCTGTCACAAAGATTAAACATAAAAACTTCAGCTAACTGAAAACAATAGACAACCAAAAATAAATAAATTAATGAAATGGTATATAGTACTTACAACCCTCATGATAGTAACTTTGTTTGTATCTATGCAATTTCAATGGTAATCTATTAGCAGTTCTTCCCTTGCACTTATTGATTTTATTGCACAAACAAAAACTTCATTCCCCTTATGCACCTCAAATATGCAATTGGGTTGCTTACTAGTTGAGGAAGGTCAAGTACTATTTATAAAACCTACAATATTACCTATTGCTTTTAGTCTCCCATCAATGCATATATAAAATCTTTTACTTTGATTATTTTCTTTCCATCATATATAATTAGCTGATAGTGCATACCTGTGCATAATTTTTTTTTATTAAACAATCCAAATCCAATCATTGTAATTGTAACATGGACCAACATACTTGAACAATTTGACAACTTTTTTGTAACATACCTTTATCCAATCCATGGAAAATATGCCCAAACCATGTAATGAGGATGGAGCAATGCAATATATCCTCTCAATAATAGAAAAATCAGTGTTAATTAGAGGTAGCTCATTGAGTACCCATTCTTTCTTAATGTGTGTGTACTAAAAGGGCACCTTGATGTCACCTTTAGTCTCATCATCATAAGAACATGAGCCCCCATTAGCAAAGAAAAATTACATGCATTTATCAAAAAAAATTGTAATCTTTTGACCTCTAGTTGATCTCCCTATTTTAGCCATACTACATGTAGAGCTTTCATCTACCATTTCGTCATTTTCCTCATTCCATGTAGATAGATCTAACAAGTACCTATTTGGTGGGTCCTGCAATCCATCAAATGGAAATTTGATAATATTTAAATAATATATATAGAATAATCAAGTCGTGACTCATACGTATAGTTCTTCTTTGTCTATACGTGAGAGATATAAAATGTAGTAAGTTGAAAGTGATTATACAATTATGTTTCTGTATGAACCTTCTTTTTATATACATTCATTATATTATTGTATAATATGTCTATTTATAACATATCCACTCAACGATAAACAAGAAGAATATAAGAAAATATAAAATAAACAAAATAAAATATTAAAATATAAATTTGAAACAAAAACCATTAGATGGAATGACATTACCTCAATGATTTATTTTATTGTATGCCAACTTCCATTGGTGAGGTGTCACTCTTTGTGGCTTTGACATAGTCTCTTCTTTCCCATTGAAAAGATGTTTTTTGATAATTTAGTAGTTATGATTTCTATGCAAAAAGTGTCTATTCTCATTGATCACCTGCTTTCTTAAACTTTTTGAATGACAAGATTTTTCCTTTGGACCACAAAGTAGACCTGCAAATTTTTCCTTTGTTTAAAGACCTACAAGATAGTGTATAATTGGATAAAATGTGTTAGCTTTGTGTTGTCACTATAACATACCAAAAAAAAGGTGTTAAGAAGAGAACATACCACAAAAATGTGTTAGCTTGGGAGAATCATGTATTGTCCATACAAGCATTGCACGAAATTGAAATTGTCTTTGTCCTATTGGTCTACAGATATCATACATAGTAACCCCATTCCATAACACCATCAACTAGTCGATAAGGGGTTCAATATATACATTGATATGTTTAACTTGGTACTTACCTAGTTGAATGAACAAAAACATTACATAATTATTATGACCATTTTGATGGATTAGTGATAATAAATTAGTTTAGATGACCATTAAATCAAAAAATACCTAGAACAATCAGTGTCAACATTATGTGTTCTCTCTTTATGGACAACCAAGGAGGTATGTTAATGTTCATAAGAAAAATGGGCCACACCGAGTAAGTAGATCTCATCTCTCCAAAAGGATTGACACCATCTACTGCCAATGAAAGCTTGAGATTATGAGGTTCTTCTTTAAAGTGTAGCCATTTTTCTTCTATTTCCTTAAATGTTAAACCATCTACAGGCATTCGCATAATCTCATCTAGACTTTTATTGCATGCATGGTAGTCCATAAATTGTGTCGAGTTATTGCACCTGAATAATCATTGTAGATGTGGAATAATAGAAATATGTCAAACAACCTTGCGAGGTACCTTTTTTTTTAATTGATCTAATTGATATCTACTAATATGAAAAATAGGGCATTCTGTTACAAATTCATGTTATTTATGATATATAATATGATCGTTTAGACATGCATGTATTGTTCGATACTCCATTCCAATATCTTTCATGATGGTAGATAATTCTTGGTATGAGTGAGGTAGAATGTTTGATGGTGGTAACAAACTCTCACCTATCAACCTATGACCAAAAATATAATTTGTTAATTTCAAAAATATTAATTGCTACATGAACCCAATGTTAATTGTAAGGGAACTATGAGTAAAATAATGAAAGAAGATGACATACCTTAACATACATGTCCTTTCTATGTTGGATAAACCATCCATAACCTTCAAGTTCACCAACAACAATACAACATCAAGAAGAGTTATTTCGTAGCCTTCATATATGGAGTCATGTTCCTTCTCAAGTATAGGTACATCAAGCTCTGCATCAACATCATCATCAGCATCATCATCATCATCATCATCATCATCATCTTGATCATCGTGATCTTCATCATAATGGTCTTCTTCCATGGTATCATTACCTTCTACTTCAATATTCACACCTCCATGTTCCCTCATTTGGAAATCCACATTCTCTCAATTGGCATGGTCCATAACATGAAACTCAGGGATATTGATCTATATAAAAATGATGACCTTATATTAGCCATGACCATGATGTCATCATAAAATCATGTCTTATGTAATTTATAAGTTATTAGAATACATACCAATGGACAATATTCATTTCCCCCTTCAATGTGACCATGTTGGCTACAATATTCCTCTACTATTTTGAATAGATATCTTCAAGTCTTTAAGCCCTTACAAATTTTGCAAGGATAATAACATTTCTCATCACCTTTTTGTTTTAAGGTAGACCACAATCTAGCAATTGTCTCCTTACTTTTTTGTGCATTGATATCATCAGACATGGTCTTTCTTGAATGGAATGACTCGTTGGTGGAAAAAGGATGATTTTTTTGCAACCTGTAGACGGAGTAGTAAGAGGAAGGCACATATATAAATGAATACTAAAGTGATATAGATAGACAGAGGTATAGATAGATTGATAAAGAGATAAAGAAATATAAAAAATGAAAAGAAACAAATACTTAGTTGACCTTCCATAACTCTATCTCTACATATTGCACTTGCTACATACAATTACTTCCTAAGAAAATGGGTAACAACAACAAAGAAGGGAATAGGAGAGTCCATTTGACTCAAGAGGATGATGCACAAAGTGACCAAGGGGCAAGAGGAAATGCTAATCCAGAGAGAGGAGAGTCTCTAATGTTCAATAGAACCCTACTAAAGACTATCATAGAGAAAGAACCTCCCTAAAGAAAGACATTATTTAGAACTCTCTACAAGGTAAGAGGTAAGGTCTACAATGTTATTGTAGATTCCACTTCAACTGATAATATAGCCTCATTAGAAATGGTATAGAAGCTTGGATTGAAGAAGTTGCCTCATCCTAACCCTTATAAGGTTTCATGGATAAATAAGGAGTAGCAAGTCATAGTAAATTAACAAGATCATGTTCAATTTCAAATAGGGGAGTACAAAGACAAGATCTAGTATGATGATGGTTGGAGAGAACAAGTTTTTGAAGATCCTCAAGGTGAAAAACACCCCATGCTTTGCCATAGTAGTAAAGCCAAAAATTGGAGAAAAAGGAAATGAAGGCAGATCCAATGAAAGGATTGTGGGACCTAAGGAAGTAAGGCAACTATTGGACAAGCACAAAGAAGTAATTTCATATTGTATCAAGGGAAAATGTACCAAACTCATGACGAGGAAGATGGGATCCTTCAAAATTTTGCAAAAAATGGCAAAAATGCATATAAACTTGAACTCCCTAGTGACATTGGTTTATCTAACATTTTTAATGTTTTTGATTTGTATCCCTATAAGAAAACTTATGACTGTGATACAGGTCAAATGGTTGGAGTGGAGGTGACTATGATAAGGCATTTCAATTAACCATTTGTTCACTATTGAACATCAAAATTCCACAAGCTTTTGATTTCACTAAAACATGATTCTGTTCTACAAATAATTATCCACAACAAAATGACTAACCTCCTCCTCAGAAGAATCCTTGCTACTAGAATCTTTTGCTTGTAGCCTCTTTGTGATGGCAAGATTTTTGCTTATAGGATGCTTCACCTTTATCTATAGAGCATTAACACAAAAATGAGTACCTTAAAGTGAAAACATATGTTATATTATCAATATGATCCCAAAAAGAGACAAAATAATTGGCATTCTTCAAATCTAGCATTTTTTTCAACATAAATGTTCTAGTTCACTCAAAGACAAAGACAAAGACCTTAGGAGACAAGGTTCCACTTGGGAAGGTAGAGAGCCACATGTGTAGGGCTTTGTAATACCTGTGTACTAATGCACAATCTATGTTGTTCTTTCAACCATCTCAATAAAGAAAAATAGAGAAATTTTGTACTTGAAATTAGATGGAGAAAAATGTAGCACATGACTTCTGAAACCAAGGCTCGGGATCTATAGTATAAAAGGTTGGATTTTCAAGTGTAAAGAACTGAGTTTAAATGAATGCATTTTTTTCAGTCTATAATGTATGTCAAATGCCATACTATGCAATCAAGGGTTAAAATTGAAAACATATTGTTCTATGGTAACTTTATACAATCCTATTGACCTATGGTAACCATATACAATCCTTTGCTATGTTATAAAACTCTTTAAAATGGGTATTAGGAAGTTCTTTAGATTGTCAAAAATTTTGAGGAAAACCAAAGTTGTCCCCATTCCAAGCATGCAACAGGACTGACAAGTAGGGTATTGTGCATTTGAGCCAAATTTAAAGAAGTGTGGTATTGTCTTCGAGTCTTAAAGATCCCTGTGCTAGTTAATTGGGTATTTAAGAAACCAAGTCAGCATCTAGGAATATTGTGACAGACTTAAACAAGTTAATTCCTTGAATAATTTGAAGTTGTCAATAGGCACAAGTATCTAAGTCTCTTAACTTCGTAATTTTTATTGTGTATTTAACAACAACCACCCTTCATCTACATCAATAGTCATCATAGAAATTGCTATAATTTGATTTCTAATTGTTGGAACACAAAAACCTTTAGGAATATACTAGGGAACTATAAATAACTTGGGGTCAATATGAAATGGTCTTCTATTTTTGGAATCAATCCTTAGGTGGATTCAAGCATACCCAACAAGGTGACTTGATGGTTATAGAGTTTGGATAGAGTAGTAGTTTGATTGGTTTGTGCCAATCATGGATTGGAGTATGTATAGAAATATCTAAAGGTATAGTTTCCAAGAACTAAGAAGGATTTGAATCTTTTTGTGTTCCTTTTGAATCTTTGTAAGGCCCATCAACAAGTAAAGTCTTGAAACCCTTGTAAGTAGGCTATTTTATAGGAATGAGTTGCATGGAGGGGTTGAAGAACTAAAACCTTGAAAATATTCAAGCTCTCTCAAACTATAACATAATTGGTATTTTCTTGAGTTTTATTGAATTATTTTCAAAATGGAAAATTTTGAGGCCTAATTAGTGGTGCAGGGGCACCAAGATCATCCTATGAAGACACCAAAACATACCATGAAGACTAGAGGAGTGAGTAGGACAAGGATCTATGCAAGCAACACAAATGGACTAGAATTAAAAGCTATAATGGTTTTCATAACCAAACAATGTTGTAATGTCCTAAAAGGATTGAATGTCATAATTGTAATGTCCTTAATGGACCAAGAATTTGTTTGTATTGGACTAATGTTGTCCAAACCTAAGTTATGTGTACAAGAAGTTTAAAATGGTAGGCGATAGGTCTAGGTATTAGAACAAGGGTTGAATATAAATTTAAAACCATTTTTGTTATTTAAAATTTAAATATTTAAAAACAAACTGCTATAAAGGTATTTGGAGGGAACTAGTGTTTTGGGTGTCTCTAGGCTTAAACTAAGCCTCCAATTGGTAAGATTTGGTTGTGACAATTTGGGGAAGGCTATTAAAGAATAAATGCATCTATTGTATGGTAGAGATCTAGCAATACAGACAGATAAAAATAGTGAGCAATAAAATACTCATTTTGCTATTTCATTGATTTGTTGAACTCTTCATTGTTTGGATTGACATATCTATGAATTAGCAAGGCTTAATGATTCCATTTTAATAATTTTGGAATGAAATTCACTTCATTTTGAGAAGTCTATATGCCTGGTGCAAGTAAACAAGTGTTGATTTTGTTAGTTATCTTGTAACTAGTCCTAATACCTATTACTTTATGGCCATCCCATGAATTCTAAGGGCCCAAACTTCATGGGATGTGCACTTCTAACATGTATAATTTCCATCTAACCTTTTAATTATAGAGGAGAATACAACATTGGTTGACTGTTATGAAATAGTGTAGGTTTCCTCGAAGGAATTCATGGGTATAGAGTAGCAATAGAGTTTTGGTCTAAAGGAGGAGCCTATTTTATGGTTTGAACCATCTTATTATGATCATCTAAAGGAGAAAGAACTATCAGTTGTTCTTGGAATTGATCAGATATAGTGGATTTGAGAAACCCTTAGATTGAGGGTTTGGAAGTCATAAATTTGGCTTTTGTGGGTTTCCGATGGATTGAGTCTTAACCCTTTGGGATTTAATCATATTTAGCCATTATATGACTCTGCTGAGAGTTTTCAGTGATAAGGATGAGAGAAAAGTGGGGATGCTTTGTTAATTGATGGTATTTTATGCTACTTAAGGGTCACATTGTGCAAATAGTCAGACCTAGTCCAAAGAAGTCTATAGTGAGGTCTAGGTATGTTAAGGTACTTGGAAAAGGGTATTTGAAAATATTTTTACTTTACCAAGTGTTTTGGGAAAAAGGTAAAGTTATTTAGGATTTTGAGGGAGAGAAGAGCTACAGTGTATGTTCTAAAATTTCCCTGCAGTGTTTTTTGGTTTGTGTATGGGTGGATGAATTGTTAAAGATGGTTGATGTTGCAAATTGAGGGAATTTGGAAGTTTGAGGTGGTATTTGTGCAAATTGGTTAAGTATAGAGGGTTGGAGCATAGGTTGAAGAGAGAAGTGAGTTGAAGGATCATATGCATTACAGCCATGAGAGCTCAATGCTCATGTGAAGGATCATTTTTTGGTTCTATGGTGGGTTGCCTGTTTGGATTTCCATCATTTCTCACTTGCTTTACTACACATGATCATGCATTTGATTCTAATGAAGGCTATTTCACTTGTAGATTTATTACCACAAATCTTCTTTGACTCCTAGCTCATGCCAAGATGAGGCTCTACCCAAGCTCAACTCATCAAGCAAAATGAATACTAGCAATAGAAAATGTCAATTAAATTCCATCCCATCATTTGGGTTGATTGACTTTTCATTAACTCCACTTTTGCAATCAAATAATGAGAGTGTAGTTTATTTTAATGCAATGAGGTGGGAGCATGTCAAATTGTAAATTTTGAGTAATGTGATATGTGGAACAACAAGAAATTGGCATTTGTGCAGCTATGATAGAGACTTATGTGTTAACTCCTCCCTCCATATTTCCCTTTGTAAATTGTGACATCAAGAAAAAGGAATTGAAATTCTATACCATGGAGTTGATTGTGAATTGGCAAATAAAATGGTCAAGTAAGAAAACCAATGTAAAAATGGGAGACATCATAGGTCCCATAATAGGTAAAAGTGATGGAAGATTGATAGAGATGAAGATATATAAATATGGAGCATGTGAAGAAAAGAAAAAGAGTAGATAAAGAGAGAGGAAAAAAGGTAAGATAGATATGGAAGAGATTTATATTTATAGAGGTGACATAAGAAAAGAACAAGAGAGGGAGAGATATAAAGTTGATGATAGATATAGGAAGTCATGCATGTACATGCATCTGCATGCGTGCACACACACACACACACACACACACACACACACACACACACACACACGCAAGGGGGTGTGAGAGAGATATATAAAGATAAATTTAATTAATTTGGTTTACTTAGTGACCATGAAATGTGAAATTTTTTTAAATTAAAATTCCTAGAAACTTTCAAACACTTGCAATCAACATGTAGAAAGTTGGTCTCAAAAACCTTTACATGCCTTCTCCTTAATTGTGTCAATAAGGGAGGTCTCCAAAAATATGGCATCCACTATAACCTCATGGAAAGAAATTTTGCTAAAATTTTAGTTATTGTAGGATAATTAATATAATTTTATATTTAGATATTATAAAAATGTTTTATCTACCTATATCTCCCCCTCTCCATCTTCAACTATAGCTTCCTCTTGATCTCTCTTCCCAATCTCTATCTTTTTCACCAAATCTCTCTCTCTCTCTCCCCTCTATTTCTCCTAGTATGAATGTCTAAATATATCTCCCTTGATCCATCTATATCTCTCATCTCTCATTTCTTTATCTTTATATTTATGTTGCTTTCCTTCCCTCATTTTTATCTTTTTCTCTTTGATGCAAGTAGGATTGATGAAGGTAAGGGAAGTCCACAATTGTTCAAGGTAAGCTAATACAAGGAAAGTTTCCAATTTCCCAATGGGCCAAGAAAGTAGGTAGAAGGGTAATGGTACTCACAAATCTACCAAGCAACACAATCTCACCTACTTCTACTCCCACACACAAAGATTCACCAAACTCCAAGATGACTCTTCACCTTTCTATCACTCACTAGCACCCCCTTATGATCTTTCAATACCAACACCTTCATGGCACCCCCTAAGCATACCAAAGGCTTTAAGAAACTAAACCAACATAGAATCGCCCAAATTCAAGATTCATTTCAAAACCCCACAAGAAGAAATATTAATCCTACCTAAAAACATACCCAATTCAATTAGGCGTAAATACCAAGTTTTTGGAAAATAACTTAAAATTCTTCCAAAAAATCTTCAAACAAATTTGAAACTTTGATATGTGTTTGGGATTTCTCTAGGATTCTAAAATTTTAGGTCCCCAAGCTAATGCTATGTCACCAAACATAGGTGAGAACAATTTTTTGATGTACAAATAGATGTATGTCTAGGCAACTCCAACTATGTATCATTTTTTATTGCAAGCTTTTAGATTTATTGTATGTGAGAGTGTGATTTCATGAGATAGAATCATCAGTTTTGTGAAGCTAGAGTATTGTGATTAACAGTGCAATTATAATTGATTCAAACTAAATCTGGTTTGATGTTGTGAGGAAGGTTGGTTCACAAAACCCTAAGATTAAGGGTTTTATTTTTCTCCAAGGATGTTGGTCGTAAGTTGATAAGAAAGCTGAAAATATGAATAAAGAATATCAAAATTGGAGTACTTCGCAGAATGTATCTTTATTCAAAACAAAATCCTTTCTTTTCTATTTTGAATGCTTACCTGATTTGATTGATTTTCATGGCAGGATTCCCAAAAATGGTGCCTGAAGGAATTCTAGGATTACGTTGTTCACAAGGTTTCCAAATGCTCCAATGTTAAATGCTTGAAGGATGTAGAATGCTGAAAAAGTGAAATGCTCAACTGATATGGCACTCAAGTAAAATGCTCAACTGATTTGCCACTTTTTTTTAAAATCTTTATGTTGTCATGTTGACAAAATATAAAGCATTGGTTGCAATTGTGACCAACATGGGCATGTATAAAAAAAAAACAAAAGTTTCCTTTATAATGCAACCAACCAAGAAATTTATATTTGATTGGTCAAAATTTAAGGTAGAAATTTGGGGTTAAAAGTACTAGTGGCTCCTTCTTCTTGTTCATGTTCTTAGCAAAATCCTTTACTACATTCACATAAACTTTTTTATCTTTATAGAACTTTAAACCCTCATTAGGGTTTTAGTGACATGGGCAATGACCTCAACATTAAAATGATATGACAACCCATCAATCTTAACCCTTCTATCCGTTCAAGAATTAACCATTAGGTTGGTAATCGCAGAGTCATACCCATGAAGCTTAGTAATGTACTTTGCAATGCCACCATTTTCAAATTTTTCCCAAACCTTGGTTCTCTGCCTCATTCACTAGCTCTTTTTTGCTCCATTCTCCCACCATCCCTATAGCCTAAATAGTATCCTTTTGCATAAAAAAAATCTATAGTTCACCTTTCTTAGTCCTCTATATACTCTATCTAAAACCACTTTTTCTTTCAATTCTAGTGAATTGACAAAGAAAGTAAACAACCCACAAAGTGTGGCAATTTAACATAGAATACATCATTTGCCAGTTGTACCTATATTTTCCATAAATAAATTGGCTTTTACACATATTAGCTTTAGCTTGCATAATTAACTTTGGATTTCACCCATACCTCCCTGGATCCTCTCTTGATCTATTAGGCCTTTTGTGACCAAAAAAAAACTCCCTCTAGTATTCCATATCATTGTCGTTTCTTTCCTGACTACCTCATTTGCAAACCAATCAGCCACCAAGTTGGACTCCCTATACTCATGGCTAACATGAACTCTCTCAAATTTTCCAAGTGTAATACTGATTTTTTCCACTATGTTTGCAATAGTCTAGGTGGGTTGGAGAACATATTTTATACATTTGATAATATTTTTTGAATCCCTCTCTAGCCATATGTTTTTGACTCCCACTTCCAAAGCCAACTTAGTAGTATGGAGAGCTGTACTAGCTTTACCGTAATGGTTTGTCTAAATTCCCAAGGGGTAGGAAAGAGCAACAATAACTGTACCATGCCCACATCCCGAAGGACTAGGGTTACCTTTAGCCACTCAACCAAAGTTGGCTTTATGCCAACCTTTAGGAGGGAGTTTCCACTTCACCCCCTATTATTTCATTCTCTTGTCCTTTGCCCTTTCCTTACTATAGCCTCCTTCATCAAGATCTCCCACCTTTCTTATAATGAGATTTTCTCTCATATTACTATTGATTTTTTCCCTAGGCACATAAGCAGGAACCTCCCTATCTCTAAAAATTAGATTGTTTCTCTCCTTCCATACTCCCCAACAAAAGTGGGGCAATGACCATATGCTTATACAATGTGAATTAGTACCTTTGTACAAACTGTCCTACTAACAAAAGAGGTCCAGAACATTACCTAGCTTGCACTGACTTATCCCAAAGTTCTTGGTAAGACATTCCCAAATCTCCATGGAAAAAGGCAATGAATGAAGACATGATCAGCTGTCTCCAATTAATGCTTACAAAGAATACATCTGTTAGGGATATGCTGCCCCCTTTTTGCCAAATTATCCAGAGCAAGAATTGTATTTTGAAGCGTCAGCCAAAAGAAGATGTTAATTTTAGGGGTAAGGCCAAGCAACTAGGCCTTAGCCCAAGGAGGTTTCTCCTTTAGGCTCCAAAGGGAGTTATATCTCGAGGCCACCAAGTAGCATCCATTAGGGTTACCTTCCCATATCAATTGATCCTCATTATTATTCAAAATCAAGGAATTCATCATCACCATTATCAGCTTAAGATCATGCAAAATCAAAGATAGGTCTCTCCATCCCTATTCAGTTCTATAGTCTCTTACTTTGATTCTGACCAATCTAATACATATGTTAGCCCAATTATCAAAAGAAGAATTATTGATTAGGGGACATCAAATCAGCCAATTATCATGCTAGAAGAGGATGTTCTCTCCATTACCCACTTTCCATTTAGCCTTACAGTTAGCCAGGGCTTTGGCCTTTAGGATTACTTTCCATATAAATGACCCATTTGTGATGCTAGGGTCATTGAGAAAATATCTTAGAGAAGATCTCCTAATATACTTGTCAACCAAAATGTCCCTCCATTCCCCCTTACTACTAAATATACACCAAACCTGCTTTGCTAGAAGATCATTATTGAAATACCTTAGTTTACTGATTCCCAGACCTCCATAGCACTTGCGAAGGCATACATTATCCCAAGTGACTCGAGGGTATCTTTTATGTTCCTCTAGACTGGACAATAGGAAATCTCTCTGGATCTTTTCCATTTTGTCAGCATGTTTGATCAAGATCCCAAAGAGACTCAAAGCATATGTAGGAACATTATGAAGGGTAGTCTTCACCAAAAGATATTTACCAACTTGGTTGAGGGTGATATCTTCCAACCTACCAACTTCTTACTGAACCTATCAACAATCCCATTCTAGAATGAATCTGGCGGCCTAGTTCCCAACGGAAGCCCAAGATAGCTTGTAGGTAGGGTATCCACTCCACACCCAAGAATACTAGCAATCTTCCTTTGTCTATCTACAATGATGTTGATAAAGAAAATTGAGCTTTTTGCCGAATTAATAAGCTAACCAATTCCCCTGGTATACAAATTCAATAATCTCTTCATTGGTTTAGCCTCTTGAATTGAAGCTTCTCCTCCCATAATAATATCATCCACAAACTGTTGGTGAGTGAAACAAGCCTTCCCTGAAGAAGGCTTAATTCCTCTCAAAATCCTCTCCTGCCTTTTTCTCTAAATCAATCTACCTATACACTCAACCATGATAATAAATAGGATGCGAGACAGAGGGTCTCCCTGCCTTAATCCTCTCGATGGCTTGAAGAAATCAGATGGGCCCCATTAATCATGATATAATATAATATGTTGCAAATGGCATAAACTCGTGTTTCATAGCTACAAATTCGAATACAAACTCTACAATAATTATTTAAATATTTTCAGCTCATTTTATTTTGCAAAAAAATTGGCTTTCTTTTAACACTCAACTTTCAAAACGTTAAAATTGAACCTCAGGAGAGAAATTTCCTAACTTTCCCAACCTTTATGATGATTTGTGTTAATAATGTTTCCATGAAGTTATGCTTCCTAAAGAGATAGTGTTGCTGCAAGTTATTGAACTTGAACCTTGAAACGTGATGTTCAGGGTTCAGATTAAATGGTGTCAAAGCACAGGTTCACCTGGTTCAAGTTCGAAGTCATGGTTTAAAGATTCAGGTACATGAATTGTTTGCAGATTGAAAAAAAACTAGAAAGGCTTACCTTATCTGCAGGTTCATCATTGTTATTTTTTGAATCGAGGGATTGGGGTCTGTGAGAGCTCTTCAACTCCTTCAAATCTTAGTTCTACAAGTATTAAATTCCTCTATGAAATTGATTATTAGAATTAAGTCAGTTCATCTTTGAAGCCTTGGCCTGGTGTAAGGAAGCCATAGGTGCATCAAATATATACTAAGAAGTAGTGAATTCAATTGAATATGAAATCCTATTCATAATGGCTATTCTTCGTCTCATTTTAATAAGAAGGGTGTTCTAACCATCGAAACACTGGTTTGATTTCAAGAGGTCAAACCCATTGGTATGAAAGTGCAATGGTTCAAAAGTGCAGTTCTACAATGACCTAGTCAGCTGCTAGATAGGTGCCTAAGTTCTAAGTTAAATGTCTTGAATCATTGAGTTCGGGTTTTGAGCGAAATGGCAAAGTCACATAAACTAAGGCTCCAGTTTCTTCAAATACAATTTGCCCAAGTAAAGGAAGTGCATGAAATATTGTCCCAATCGGAGAAACATCTTCACCGCTCTACTAGATCCCAATAATAGAGGAAAAATCTTGGTCATAGAAGGTATGAGGGTTCTTGTGGTGTGTAATCATTCTCTGGCATAGTACCCAATGCCCACCATTGTCATAGCAAAAATCATGGTGAAATGAACACCTCTGCATCTGTTGGCTACAAGTGGAAAGGACGTGATGCCTTACCCACACCACTTTAGACATAATTATTTTTGGTTATGGTGTCCATGTCTGGTAACATCCACACTTTACTATGTGATTCATTTATAAGACAAGAAAAGGACAAGGGATGTTCGATTTGGCTCTCAACCTATGTTTATGAAATCAGGATATTGAGAAATTAGATACTTGCCTCTACATATGAATGATTGAACAATTGTATGCACAATGAGAAAAAGAGAACTTAATGGTGAGTTTGGTAAATTAGAACTACACCTTAAGTGACTCATTAATTCATTAAGTTCTCTGATGTAAGGTCATTTATGACGGCGTCTAAGCTCACAAAAATATCTCAAACTGAGAAATGGTTCCACATCTTACTCCAAGATTGCCGATACAGAGGAAGCGTGCGGTCCGTTTGACAAAATGTCTAAGGACGTGCATTAAACATAAGGCCTACAATGTTTTTGGGAATGGCACAGACTTAAACTACCTGTGATTATATGTTTATCGGGCCTGAGTGGAGAAATCAACACCGTGGGATAAAAGGTTTTGAATATAAATATATGTTCTAATGGTGGTAATTGGTAATAGCATATGTAGATGGAGAAAACAAGTTTTAATAATTTGTCCTCATTTGTGTTGACACTTAGATTTGAATTGGCGTTTGTTCCACACAAGTTTGACAAACCGATTCACAAGGGACAACAGGTCTTTGATGATATACCAATAATGATAAAAAATACGATGTCACAACCCATTTTTAATTAAGGATTGAATTAATGATTTTTGTATGCAGTTAGCTTCGGTCAAAATTTAATTTCTTTCTATAAATTGCAGAGCATGAATAAAATAATAAAGTGTTAGTGAACAGATTGTTTTCTAAAGAAAAACATATAGATTAACTTCAAAGAGTCTAGATAGAAAGACTAAATATGTACTAATAGTTCAGTTACTTCGCTATTGAAAAGCGTAAGCGCCCTCTGAATTTATCTGGGTACAGCTCCCTGTATATGATTTGCAAAGAATCAACTATACTGTGATTTGATAATGTTCTTAACTTGAAAGCAAAAATGTTTTACAAACATCTATCCATAAACACGATATAGATGCAGGAAAACTAAATAACTAAAAGGAAATAAATGACACAAAGTCCATTCATTCGGATTTTACAGAACAAAGAGAACGAAAATAAGAAATGAAGTTTCCATCCTCTTGAAAAAGTGAAGAATCAAAGCTTCAAAAATCTTGAAATCAAACGTATTCAGAAAACAGTGATACTGAAATGCATCTAGAGAAAATTGAAAATTATACAAAGATCATAATCAATGAAAAGATAACCACCCGAACTCTAAGTTTTGATATGCAATTATCTCTCAAATCTCCCTTATCTAAAGTGTAAAAGATTGCACAGATTTTATTACATATTTGCATCATAATCATTACTTAGAAAAAACAGAAATTCCCTCCCTTACATTACAATTAAAATCAAGATTCCCCCCTTTCCCTAACACAAAGTCCAAAAATAGAACAAAAGTTCTGCTCTTCCACAGCCCACTGTCTGCTTTCTTTCCCTCTCCCAAGAACTGGAACCCTCCACTGCTCGATGCTTCCACCATAAATAGTCACGAGCAACTACCCATTCAGTTTTATAACTGAATCTTGAGATCATTTATCTTATGCTCACCTATCCCTTAATCTTTGTGACCCTTCTCTTTCCTGTGATTTCATTTTATTTTATTATAACGTTGTCCCCGAATTAAAATATTCGAATACCACTTTATCATAAAGCAAGACATCAGCTGTGATTATCCGCAACTTGGCAGCGCCAATGGAATGTGCTCTGTTCTCAAATGGATTAGTGAATATCATATCATCAATCTTTCTCTACTATCCTTGACTTAGGAATGGTCTCATTATTCTCGGAGAATTGAGAATGGGTTATTGTATGAGAACTATATGATAATATCCCTTTTTTTATTTTAGATATTCCCACAAGTCCACATATCTTTTTAATTCTCCTTTACTTCGCAGTATTGTAACCTGTGCACTTTATCCATAGCATCATCATTATAAATCTTGATATCGCATTCCACTTGGCTTTCTATTCCAGGGTGTTGGTTTTGGCACTACAACCGAGCCCATTGCACTTATATGAGGAAACATTGAGTACGTTTGCGCTAAAGCCAAATGAGAGAATCGGGTGGATGTTCATAACCCAGATGGAAACAAGGCTCTGCCCATCTACACAGAAAAATCAGACCAGAAAACCCGATTATAACAAGCACTATAATCTTGATTTTCTCAAAATTCCTGATGTAGACTGAAATGATAATCAATGGGGGAATGTTCTTCTTCGTGTTTCGGTTGTATGCGAGGATCATAATGCTCGAACTCCCTCTAATTGTCCATTTCTTTGAAGACTTCTCCTTTCATATTTGCAACCCGAGCCTCAGTATTCACCTATGAAAGCACTTTGGATCTTCGTGTTTTACCCATTCTGATCGGTGATGTCAAGGTCATTCCCCGCTGAGTCAAATTGTCTCCATCCTTGCATTGTGGATCCGGGTGTGGTGACCTGACTGTGACATTCTTCTGATTCCTGGCATGTCGGCATTTTGATAAACAATCCATGTGCACTATCCCTGCTCCCACATTCTGATTCGACACTTGGTGTTATGACTAGACCATATCATTTCGGGTTTTTCATGCTATGGTGTTAGTCATCATGGAGATATTCGCATTGCGACAACAGTTGGCAGGTCTTCCTCATGTAGAACGTGCCGATGATGTGAAACTCATATCATGGAAGGGCACGGTGACTGATAGACATTCTGCGAAAGATTTCGCCTCCATTCTCCATGTTTCCTCACGATGTGATCTGATTGCCTTGATTGTTAGTTGAATTCTCTAGTAGACCAATGCCTTTGCCAACACATGTTCACACTCATGCATTGCAGTCGAGAAGAACCTTTGAACATCAATAAAACCACTATGGGTGCAAATTGGATATTATTCCTCAAACCGGACTTTGGAGTTCTGTCAAGAGTCAATTGTCCAATGTGCATCCTCGGCCCATGATTTCCATGATACGTTCCTCGTCCACTGAGCACTGTCGATGATTTCCTTTTTGTTTAACACTTCCCCAGGTGTTGTCCTTCCAGGTTGTCTGCTATGATCCAATTGATCATATTCTCGCATTGATGTTTGGCTCATTCTTATTCTGTCAAACAATTCGTAGCCGGCTTTCTTGACAATAGAATCGACACTCCCATGAGCATGATATAAGGTAGATACCTCTGTATTGACCATGGAATTTGCGCTATCACTCTCTCAAGTTTGCCACGGGATTATGCCAAACTTGCCTTTTAGCATTTGAATCACTGTCAGTTAAACCCAAATATAACCATGGATGAGGTGTCGGGTGCTCATGTTGGTATAACTTCACCTGGTAATTGCATCAAATGATTACTATCACTCCATGTGTCCGTAGTTACTCCAATATTTTTAATGGAACCTCGCTAGTTATAAGAACTTGTCGACACGTACTCAATGTGTCACCTGTGTAGTTTCAAAGCTATTCATTAGTTAGGATTCCACAAAACTTTGAATTCATTCCTTAAATTGATAGATCACGTGGATTTAACTTTCAAATCTGCATCTTTGAAGATGGTCACCGTGAAGCCTGAGGCCTTTGAAGCTGGGCCTTTGAACACCTATAGTATTTCCCTTGTATTTGATTTCTAAAACACATTTGCAAAGGAAGTTTCTTGCCCCCGTGAGTTTAATCATATATGTCACTTTGTTTTTGGATAAGGACCACCATTAACTTATCCCAATGTATCAGCTTGTGAGGAGCATTATGATAAGCTTTATCCTATGCTTTATATAACTTCAATAAGATAACTTCAAGTATCTCCACTTGAGCCTCTCACCTTATTCCCGACTTGATCAGTGGCATAACTGTAAAATCAAATGGAAATTCTAAATTAAAAAAAGAGGACAACCTATCAAGCTTCCAATTTGAAAACTCTGAAAGCTTCGAGCAATCCAGGCATGATGCTTCAGAAATTAGAACTCATTAGAAATGAAGGGACTCCACACTATACTAAGAACTAACCCATCGATCATGCTTTTTAGAAACTGCACTGAAGAACATACACCTCAAAATCTGCATTTGAACTATGAGTCTGAATTTAATAACTGAATTTGAACTTTCCTCTTAAACTAATTTAGATCTCCAAATCATGACCTTTGAACTTTGAATTTGAGCTTGAATATTACATCTCCAAATCATGACCTTTGAACTTTGAATTTGAGCTTGAATATTACAGATAATGATCAGCTTAATAAAATTTGAAACATGAGTTCTAACCTGCATAGTGACTCGCCTCGAATCATTTGAACCAAGATGAATCACAATAAGCCATTGAACCTGCATGAGAAAATTTGAACCACTTCAAACCACCTGAACCACTTTGATCTGCTTTGAACCTGAATTCAAAGAGGTTCAAGATTCCATACTACAAACTTTAATCACTGGATCTATATTGGGTACCAACATACAGAAAATTAGTTATAACTTTAACGGGCAACATATTAGACCCGTTAGATGGTAATAATGGAACACTTTCTTCATTATCTATTAAGGGATGCATGCAAATGAAGGACAAAAAAGGAGAACTATTCATGAAATGCATTATTCCTCTCTTCTAGTTGGTGATTATATTCTTAGGCTTCTTGGCAGTAGATGGAAAGGGGGGGAAATGGGTAATGTATGAGAATGATACCCATAATAGTCAATAGGATTGATACAAGAAATTCCCCTGAAAACATCTCAAAAACATGTCAACTGAATGTATGGAAGAGAAGTGTAACCAGAGATCAGAGCACACAAACACTTTGTCCATTTTTTTCAATTATTTAATTTTTAATTTTTATATCTTAAAGTTGTTGGGATTCATTTTTGTTAGGATAAAACCATGGACAGAAATAAAAAACTACATGCAAATATAACCAATAATAGAAAATAATAGATCACATAGAAATGAACACAAGGCACCAAGATTTATTGTGGTTCACCCAATCCCTGGGCTATGTCCACCAAACAGCAAGTCTGATTTTGTTACAATCTAGTTATTAAAACATTATTACAATCTGTAATCCCTTATAGCTCAATACCACCGCAAGAACCAATTTCGCATCACACTATGAAACAATCCCTAACCCTAAGCCCTTTTATACAAATATTAAACCACTTTAGGGTTATAACATGTTGGCCCAAATCTACGAATGACGAATCTACTGATTATGAAGTATGTACAGTACTTTCCTGATCAGTCACCATAATCTAACAATTTTTGTGCATGCATATGAGATATTGAGGAATTTATTGATATGCATGTTCCAGTAGAAACGAATAATGAATTACATTATATTTTGAGCAACATTTGGGTTTCTAAAGAATGAGATTGGATTTTGTCTTATCCAATGAGTGTATTTCCACATTGAATTATTTTCTATTCATCCTCCTCCATGTCATTATTATACTCTTCATTACCACCTTGTTACACTTCAAAGAATTGTTTCTTGTACTCAAATGTTGGATTTTAGCTCTTTCTCAAGCGTTTATGATGAAAACTTGCTTTTCCAAGCATTGACATGATTCGTGACAACCCTTTAGTCTTTGTTAACTCAAGAATGTGTTGATTAGATTTCACTTTAGAAATATTGGAATAACAAAGTGCACATATGGTGCAGCCACCATACAATGAGTTTACCTTATTGTACAATGGAGGTAAGTGGTGTACCATGGATGTAAAGTGGTGTATGGTGGATGTGAACACCATACTGTATGGTGGTGCCAGACATGGTGAAAGATGTTGTGTAATGAACAGTAAAGTGTGCAAGATGAGTACAATAAGTAGAGTCCATCATGTAGAGCATCTACATCACCGAAGGACTGACTGAAGCATCCATGTTCATCCAAGGCATCCGTGTGTTATAGATGGTTGGCAAACTATTTTGCATGTAACCATTTGTGGCATTTTGTAACAAATTTGCAAGGTGTTTTAATGGCTGTAAGAATTCTTTTGAATGTATGTTGATGAAATCAGGTTGATTGTAAAGGTAGTCTAAGCCTGTGAAAATCTAGAGTGTTGTATTTAAACTTTGTTTACTACAATAGAAAAGTTTTCTCGAGGTTTTGGGTGGTGGGTTTTTTCCTAGAAGGGTTTCTCGCATTTAATCTATGTTTTCTCTGTATCTTGTCTCTAATACATTTTTTGATAATTTATTAACCTACACATCTCTGTAATTTTTCTATGCTTATTTCCCTATCATTTGGCATTTAGAAAGCATTTTTCCACCATTGCTTTCTTAACAAGTGGTAGCAGAGCCTGGACAATTTTGCTATCCTTGTCAAGTAGGGTTTGGAATATTGTGTTAATTTGGTTTTAGTGGGAGTTTGCAAGTTTTTTTCTATAAATTAACACGAAAAGTATTTCAGGATGAGCAAACATTGAAAATTTCAATGGCATGAACTTTGAGTTATGGAAACTTAAAGTAGAATATTTGCTAGTTGATCAAGACTTGTGGAGTGCCGTCTTGGGCATTAAGCCTTTACGCATGAAACAAGAAGTTTGGGAACTAATGGATTAGAAGGCTAAAGGATAGATAAGACTGAGTCTTGCAAATTTAGTTTTATTGAATGTCCATAAAGAGAAGACTACCAATTCCTTGTGGAAGAAATTGGGAGACATTTATTAGGGCAAATCCTTGGTAAACAAGATTTTCTAGAGAATGAAATTGTACTCCTTGAAGATGGTTAGAGGAATGGCTATAGCAGATCACCTAAACTCATTTAGTATGGTGATTGTATAGTTAGCATATGTTGGTGTGTCCGTTGATGAAGAAGATCAGTGCATGTTACTACTATGCTCATTGCCTAACTTGTGAGATCTTTTGGTAACGACCATTGAAAGTACGACTACCAAGTTGAAAATGGATGAAGTATTCAATACAATTCTATTGGAGGAGATGCAAAAGAACTCCTCTAAAGTGATCAAAGAAGTCCCGAGTGTTAGAGGAAGATCTAAGGAAAAGAGTAAGAAGAAGGACATGAAGTCAAAGTCTCAAGAGTGATCTTCCACTCCTGGAAAGAAGTCCAAGGTGAAGTGTTGGAACTACAGGTAGAAAGGTCATATCTAAAGCGATTGCAAGGAGGAGAGAAAGAAGAAGAAGAAATTTACTTCTGACACTAAATCTTCTCAAAGTGACGTTGATACCTTTGTGGCAGCCTTAGCAATGCATGTGTCTAACAATGTATGGTTGGTGAATTTGGGAGAATCATTCCACATGACCTCTCATAAAGAATGGTTCTCAAAATATGACCGATACAATGGTGAAAAGGTATTCTTGGTGTGCAATTCCACACTAGAAATTGTTGACAAAGGAAGAGTTAGAATTTAGTTTCCTAATGATAGAATAAAGGGAATTGATGGAGTGCTTCACATACCCAGTCTGACTCAAAATTTACTATTTTTTGGCAAGATCAATAGTGTTAGAGTTTACGTAAGTTCTATCCATGGTGGTTGCAAGATAAATAGGGGTTCTATTTTTCTTGATAAGGGTGAATGCATTGGAACACTATATAAGTTAGATGCCAAACCTATGTGCTGCAATAGTGTGCCTATAAAGTTTGGTAGAAGTAAGGACACAACATGTGGTGCAAATGCTATGGAAGTTAAAATTCCTATCGAGAAAACAATGCTATTGCATCACAAGCTTGGTCATATTGGTGAGAAAGATTTAAAAACCTTGAAGAATAAAAATCTGGTTAAGGGGTTGATTGATTGTAACCTTGAATTTGATTTCTACAAACATTGCATCTATGGAAATCAAAATTGTGTTTAGTTTTATTCTAGTTCTCAAAAAATATCTAGCTTGTTGGACTCTATTCATTCTGATATTTTTGGTCCTATGGATGTTCCTTCTCTATCAAATTCAAGATATTATATATCATTTATTCATGATCATTCAAGAAGAACATTTGTTTATATTTTGAAGAACAAATTAGAAGTGTTCAATCATTTTAAGGAACTAAAAACCCTTTCTCAAAACCAAACTGGGAGAAAGATTGAATGTTTAAGGATACATAAGGGTGGTGAGTTTTGTAATGTAGATTTTAACAAATTTTGTGTAGATCATGGTATCAAAAGACACAAGATGACACCTTATACTCCACTACATAATGAAGTACTAGAAAGGATGAATTAGTCATTGATGGAGAGAGCAAGGAGCATGTTGGGAAGTGTTGGTCTTGAATATGAGTTTTGGGCCAAAGTAGTGGCAACAGTGTGTTACTTGTTGAACCGTTCTCTTACAACAATGCTAATTGACAAGACAACTATGGAAGAATGGTCTAGTGAGAAGCCCTCATTAAGAAATTTGTGTGTCTTTGGCTGTGAGGCATACACTCATGTACCTGAAGTGAGTAGGTCGAAGTTGGCTAAGAAAGTTGTGAAGTGTATCTTTATTGGATATGGTATTGGTGTAAAGGGATACAGATTGTGGAACCCTCTCATTGAAAAGGTCTTGTATAGTAGGAGTGTTATCTTTTGTGAAACAAAACCTAACTCACTTGAGTAGCTAGAGAAAACTGGGAAGATAAAGGAAGTAGTTCAAATCCCTTTAGCTTCCAAATAGGAGATATTCTAGAGACCAAATGAAGCTGAGAATGAGAATCCAAAAATACCTAAGAATGAGAATTAGGAGAGCTTGAGTGATCATACAAGTAAAGAAGAACATGATCTTGAACCTCATGATGAACCACAAGAAGTGAGGAGATCTACTCAAGAGAGGTGACAACCTGATAGGTATGATTATTCACTAGAGAGATTTAATTATTCCATGTTGAGTTTTAATTGTGCATATGCTTTTCTTATGTATGTTAATGAGCCTAGGACTCTCAAAGAAGCATTTAATATGCTAGATTCAAATTCTTGGTTGTTAGCCATGAATGTTGAAATGAAATCTTTGGAAATGAATGAAATGTGGGATGTAGTACCTTTTGCTAATGGGAGGAAACATAGGATGTAAATGGGTCTTTAAGAAGAAGTATGGTCTAGATGGAAGGATTGACAAGTACAAGGCAGGATTGGTTGTGAAGGGATATTATCAGAAAGAAGGGATTAATTATTGAGAAACATTTTCTCCTATAGCTAAGCTAACATCCATTAGATATTTGTTGTCACTTGTAGTGGCACATGACTTTGAAATTGAGTAGATAGATGTGACAAGAGCATTTCTACATGGTGACCTTGAAGAAGAGATCTATATGTCCCAACCAGATTATTTTGTAGAGAAAGTTAAAGAGCATATGGTATGTAAACTAAAAAAGTCTCTATATGGTTTGAAATAGTCACCCAAAATGTGGTACCAATGATACATATGTTTTTTGTTTGGGTTTTACAATATCTAAATTGGATCACTATGCATATTATAAAGCTTAAGGTGATTAGATATTTATTATTTCTCTGCATGTAGATGATATGTTGTTTATAGGTAATAGTAACAAAATGATTTCAGAATTAAAATCTCAATTATCCTTGAAGTTTGAAATGAAAAATTTAGGGTTGACAAAATTTATTTTGGGGATGGAAATCATAAGGAACTAGGTAGGAAAAAAACTTTAGCTCATCCAAAGAAAATATATTACCAATGTTCTAGAGTGGTTTAATATGACTGACTGCAAGCAACAAGTTGTTCTAGTGTTACATGGAAGCAAGTTGTTAGTCAATGATAGTCCAAAATCTTCTAATAAGATTGAAGAGATGAAGTGGGTACCTTATGCAAGTGTTGTTGGAAGCCTTATGTATGCAATGGTCAACTTACGAGATCACACATTGCACAAGTAGTGGGAGTATTGAGTCGGTTCATGGCAAATCCATGAAAGTCACATTGGGAAGCTGTGAAAAGAGTTATGTGATATTTGAAGGGTACATGTCAAAATACACATTATGTTATAAAGGTAATGCAGTGGGATCTGACAGGTCAGTTAGCATTTGAGGATATGTTGATGAAGATTGGGCCAAGGAAATTGATAGGAGAAGATCCACCAGTGCATATGTATTCTTGGCGAATGGTGGTGCTATCAGTTGGATGAGCAGATGACAAACTATAACTACATTGTCGACAACTAAGGTAGAGTGCATGTCATCTACTCATGCATGTCAGGAAGTACTTTGGCTTAAGCATTTATGTTCAGATATTGGCTATGATACAAGAAGAATCACAATTATTTGTGATAGTGAAAGTGCAATATGTTTGGAAAAAACTACTACTTTCCATGCTAGAACAAAGCATATTGACATACAATACCACTTTGTATGTGACATGGACGAAGATGGAAAGGTAAATCATGAAATGATTGATACTAATTTTGTAGATGCATTGACAAAGCCAGTGAACACAACTAATCTGATTTAGAATCTAAAATTTTTATGACTTAATCCCAACAATGAGATATACTTTCTTGATCTAAGCTGTAAATACATGGCTATCTATTCTAAACCATTGAAATTATAGAGAAGAAGAATCTAAGATTGATATATAGGAATTCTAAACAATCATGTAAAATTAATTTTATCCTTTTACTAAAGCAAATTAATGTAATTGAAAATACAGAAAAGAACAACACAAATCTACTGATAGAAAGAAATGAGAGATAAGAGGCAAAACACAATTTGATCTCAAAGTTTTCCCTACTAGGATTACATCTTTGGGTCCTACTCCAACTAGTGGACCAATCCGATTAACTCCAAAAAATCAATTACAGTGTGTTACAATATCAACCCCTTCAAATACATTAGCATTACTCTACTCCAATGTATGGGATTGAAATATGTCCTCTAAATTTTTTCTCTCTCCTCCTCAACAATAAGTCATCCTTCTGATTCCTCTTGAAGACTGAATAATCACAATAATTTTCATAATCTTCATGTCTTCAAAATGACCTCCTACCCCCTTTTTATACAAAATATTTTCCTAAAATAGGCCAAAACAATTTTTTTTAATAATAGTTCATTTTAACAAGTTCCATTCGAAAGAACCCCCAAAGCCATTTTTAGAATTTGGCTTTTACCAAATTTAGAGGTTGGTTTTAACAAATAAAACATTATAAAATAAGGTTGGTAGTTTTATATTAAGGTTTAAATATTTTGGTTGGGGGAACCAGTCGGGGGTTCCAAACCCACCAATGGTCCCCTCCTTACCAAACTGGATGGCGCATAGCTAAAATAACATGTTCATTGGTTTTAGTTGTAACCACTCATCAACAATGCAACGACCACTAGCCATGTTTTGGGGCCTGGTGATCGGAGGTTCAAACCCACTAACCACCATTTGTAATGATGTTTCCATGTGCTAAACTTTTGCTACATGTCACATGCCATGTGGCAATCATGTGCCATGTGTACACTCCCATGTCAACTAATGCCTACATTGCCATGTCATCCTTGACCACATGCCACATGTCTATCATTGATTGGCTGATTTTGACTTGTAATTTTCATATCATTTTTTCCATGTCATCATGCTAACATCATCAGTCAACTAGGGCATTTTGGTTAACTAAACTTTGACTGACCATAACTTTTGTGTTTGAGCTCTGTTTTCGACAAAACAAACATTTCTAGAAAGCTATTGACGAAACCTTTGGTTTGGTGCCAACTTCAACCAATTTCGGAGAGTTCCAAATTTTTTTTTTTTGATAACCTCTAGTCCAAGGTTTGGTCCAACTTTAACTAGCCATAACTTGAGCATACAAACTCCTTTTTCATCCGTTCAAGTTGCATTGGATTCAAAATTTCAAGAACTACAACATGGTATTGATTATTGGAGTTTTGGAGATATTTCAAATTTTAGTGAAAATATCCTCTAGATCATGCCTCCCCACTGAAAAGAAGACTTCAGACCTCTGAAAGTCTATTTTTACATAAGATGAAAATGAGTGCATGTTTTCCTCACTTCTCTAGTATCACCTATACAAAATGCTAGAATTCTAGGTATTTGAACCATCAAACACATTATGAATAATGAGATAGCATTCCTAATACAATCAACTATATATCCACAAACATTCATTGTTATGTCCATCACCCACATAGTACTAACTATTAGAAATAGAAGCAACAAAAATGAAATAACTGATGAAATGAAAAAAGTATCAACATTTTGGACTTCTCATATAGAAACATCATTAGAAAATAAACCTTTCAAATGCTCTTTTACCATCACTGATTGAAGACTTGATTTTTCTTACACCTGATCCTCATAAGCTGTAGTAGACATGTGTCAGTTTACTGCTTGCATTTACAATCATTTTCAAATGTCCCGTGTTTACAATTGATCCTGTATTCTTCATGAAATGAGCTCTTAAAATGTATTCAATTCCATCTTTAAAAAAATGATACATGTTGTGTTCCCTATAGAAGATAGCTTTATTATCATATAAGTATGGGCTACTCGACACAATCCCATAGATATCAAGTGGAACCACATCAAATTCAACCTTATCTATGAACTTAGTTGTTATTGCAAATCTTAAATTGCATTGCTTAGTGACTAGCAATGTGTTATCATTGCACACCCAACCTAATGGATAAGGTCTCTTATGTGGCTTGGTTTCCAATCCTAGCTGTTTAATAACTTCTTCTGAAATTAGATTAACTTGGGAGCCACTATCTATCATTGTGTCAATTTTAGTATTCTTAGAAATCACCCTTATATGAAAAAGTTTGAACCTTTTACTATCTTTAGGAACACCGTGACTTTTGGAAGTGGAAGCATATGAAACATTAGTGGTAGAATCAACAAAATCTTTACCTTTCAAACCCATAGCTGATATTGTTGCCTCATCACCAGAATCTAATCCAAGATCCTGAACAATAGCTGTAGACTTTTTCTTTCCCTTTTGATCCTTCTTAAACCACTTTGGTGTCAACTCTGGATGCAATTTCCAACACTTTTCTTCTACATGTCCTTTCTTCTATCAATGTGAACAAGTAGGATTAGAACCTTCCTCTTTCTTCACTATGGCCACTTTCTTTCCCTTCTTGTGTCCTTTAGGAGGAGAAAATTCATTCTTTGAATTGAAACTTATGTTTCCTTCACCTTCTTCAATATGATTTTCTTAAACACATACTTCATCAAAGTTACAAGGACTAAACATCAATATAGTATGCTTTAAATATGAATGCATTCCAACTATATACTTTAATAAAGTATCTTGCAGGTAAAGAGGAATTTGAAGAGTTAATGCCTTCTTTCTAAACAATTGTGTATACTCTTGTGTTGGCTGCCCTTTACCTTGCCCGAGATTTTTCCAGTCCATAATGGCTTGCTGCATATGACCCAAAGGATAAAACTATTTCTTCAAAGTAGAAGTAAATTCATACCAGGATGAAATGATTTTACCGTGTGTAGTAAGATCATCCTAGATCTTCGTCTCCCACCAGACTAATGCAGTGTCTCTCATTCTGAGAGTAGCTAGCTAGATTTTGGAAGAATTGTCCAAAATATTTTGAACCCTACAATACACTTCAATCTACTTAAGCCAATTATCTAATTCTTCAGCATCCAATTCACCATTACATACATGCAAATCAAGCTTTAACAAGGGTGTCTTCATAGAATGTTTCTTTTTAGAAGAAGTAGATAGAGAAGAAGAAGATGATGATGAAGATGAAGAAGATGGGGATGGAGGTTTCGGAGGGTCACTACCACCTCCTGCTCCTTTACCTTTGTCATCTTTTGATGAAGATTGAGCTTCTTCCTTCTTGCTAGCCTTGTTCGCCTTTCTCAATTTTCATTCATGCCTCTCTTGAAGAAGAATGTCCACCAAAGGTTTCAACTCCACAAAATCTCTCTGGAAGGCTTCTACATAGAAATCAGAAAGATTTTGTTCACATGTAATGAATCACAAAAAAAAATCTTCTTTTCCCAATCTCTGGATTGAACTTTTCAAGTTCACCTTCTCCTCATTTCAATTTCAACCTAGTTAACAATCATCACTTGAAATTTCTCTACAAAACAAGCTCTGATACCAAACTTGATCTAATTTAGGATCTCAAAAATTTATGACTTAATCACAACAATTAGATATACTTTCCTAATTCAAGTAGTAAATGCATGGTTATCTATTTTAAACTATTTAAATTTCAGAGAAGAAGAATCTGAGACTGATATAGAGGAATTCTAACTAATTATGTAAAGTTAATTTTATGCTTTTATTTAAACAAATTAACATAATAAAAAATCTAGAGAAGAACAACATAAATCAACTCACAGAAAGAAATGAGAGATAAAAGGTACAACGCAATTTGATCTTAGAGTTTTCCCTACTAGGACTATGTCTTCAAGTCCTGCTCCAATTGGTGGACTGATCTAATTAACTCCAAAAAATTAATTACAATGTGTTACAATATCAAGCCCTTCAAGTACATCAGCATTAGCATTACTATGCTCTGATGTATGGGACTAAAATATGTCCTCCAAAATTTTTCTCTCCTCCTTAGTAATAAGTCATCCTTCTAATTCCTCTCGGAGACTGATTAATCAAAATAATTTTCATTATCTTCAAGTCTTCAAAATGACCTCCTACCCCCTTTTTATAGAAAATATTTTCCTAAAATAGGTCAAACAAAAAATATAATAATAGTTCCTTTTAACAGGTACCATTCGAAAGAACCCCCCAAGCCATTTTTAGAATTTGGCTTTTATCAAATTTAGAGGTTTGTTTTAACAAATAAAACCTTATAAAACAAGGTTGGTGACTTTACGTTAAGGTTTAAATATTTTGGTTGGTGGCACTAGTTAGGGGTTCCAACCCCACTCACAATCCCCTCCTTCTTACCAAACTGGGCAGTGCATAGCTAAAATAACATGTTCATTGATTTTAGTTGTAACTACTCACCGCCATGTTTTTGGGGCCATTGGTCAGAGGTTCAAACCCATTGACCACCATTTTTAATGATGTTTCCATGTGCTTAACCTTTTCCTTGACACATCATGTGCCACATGGTAGTCACACACCATGTCAATCGATGCATACGCTGCCATGTAATCTTGACCACATGCCATGTGTTTGTCATTGATTGGCTAATTTTGACTCGTACTTGCCATGTCATTTTTTTCCACATTATCATGCTGATGTCATCGATCAACTAGGGCATTTTGGTCAACTAAACTTTGACTGACCATAACTTTTGCATCCAAGCTCCATTTTTTATGAAACAAACATTTATGGAATGCTCTCGATGAGACCTTCGTTTTGGTGCTAACTTCGATCAATTTTGGAGAGTTCCAAATTATGCCTTTCTAACAAACTATTGTCCAAGGTTTGACCCAACTTTGACTAGCCATAACTTGAGCATGTAGACTTCTTTTTTGTTCATTCAAGTTGCATTGGATTCAAAATTTTGAGGACTACAACATGGTACTAATTATTTGAGTTTTGGAGATACTTCAAATTTTAGTGGAAATATCCTCTAGATCAACAACTAAGTTCAAATGGTGCACAAACTCCATGAGGCTTAATACCCCTAACTCATGTTAGTCATATTGAGTATTTTTGCACTTTGTCAAGTGGGAGATTGTTGGAATAACAAAGTTCCTATATGGTGTAGCCATCATATGGTGAGTTCATTGTATCGTATGGTGGAGGTAAGTGGTGTACAATGGATGTGAACACTGTATTGTATGGTGGTGCCTGATAGTACGGTGGTGCCAAGCACGATGAATGATGTTGTCTAATGAATAGTGTAGTGTGTGAGATGAATATGGTAAGTAGAGTCTATCATGTGGAGCATATGTGTCATCGAATGAGTGACTGAAGCATCCATTTTCATTGAAGGCATCCATGTGTTATAGATAGTTGGCAGACCATTTTTCCTTAAACAATTTGTGCTATTATGTAATGAATTTGCAGGGTGTTTTAATGGCTACAAGAATTCATTTGAATGTAAGTTGATAAAATTAGGTTGATTGTAAAGGCAACTTGAGCCTATGAAAATCTAGAGTGTTGTATGTAAACTTCATTTACTGTAATACAAAAGTTTTCTTAGGGTTTTGGGCGGTGGATTTTTTCCTGAAAGGGTTTCTCACATTAAATTTGTGTTTTCTGTGTATCTTATGTCTAATACATTTTTTGATAATTTATTAACTTGCACATCTCTATAATTTTGTTTATGCTTATTCCCCTATCATTTGGTATTCAGAAAGTATTTTCGCACCGTTGCTTTCGTAACAAGAAAGATGACCTTGCATATATTTTGATTTTGGCTTCATTTTGATCTCCTTTCATTATTGACTCCTCCCCATGTTTTGCATGTCACTTCTCCATATTTATTTCATAATATTTCCCTATTTTCAAAACAACCATTGCTAATCAATTTTTTTTTTATTGCTTTTATTTTTCTTAATAAATTTTTAAGTAACCAAGGTTAGTTTGGTTCATCAATATACTTTCAAAATCTACTTCATTGCTCCATAAGTTTCCGTGCAATTCTTTTCCAATAGTTTTAACAATTGTTGAAATGATCTCTTTATCTTCCATTGGTAGATTGTGTAGTTTCTAGTGTAGATTTTCTAATGGTATCATTGCCATCTTCTCGGCACTTCACATATTTTATTGAATGCTAATGAGGAACTTTCTTTCTAGTAATAAATGTATTATCTTTGACCATGCTCCAAAGAAACTTGACTCCTTACCTTGTCCCTATAAATGGTCTATTACTTCTCTTCCCTAAAAAAATATGATGAATATTTGTACATAACCTCACCTTGTATGGCCTTATTTTCCTTGCAACCATTGAATTCATTTTTTTATAGCTAGGAGACATAAAGGATGGCCAATAAATAGATCACATATAATTGCATTGTAGAAAAGATCCTAAATTTTTGTGCATAAAGTTTTCTAATTTTAGTATTCAAGAAATATATTACTTGTTTTAATTACATGTATTAAATTGCATTGATTAATTTTTGTGAAAAATATAAATAGATATACTCATAATCCATCATTTTTGCTAACTGTCATTTAGGGATAAGTATCATAAATATCATAATCAGACAAATTGTTAATAATGATCAATCAAGTTTAAGAGAAGTTCAACTTCATCAAGAGACCACCACCTAACAATGACTTGATATTCTATTAATTTTAGAGTATGCTTGAGTACGATACTACATGATATAATGTATTCACTATTTTGGAAATATGTTTTTTTTAACATAATAATATCAATAAGTCATTTTAGGTCATTTCAAATAAACAATGAAAAATACATAGTGGTTATTATTTTAATTACTACTAATTCATTTATTTTAGGGGAATGTACATTCATGGTGATAGGGTGGATTCAAGTGAAGTTTCCAATATCACAAGTTGTAGATGCTAGAATATACTTCACAAAATTTTATTTCCATCTATGAAATTTTCTTTAAAGTAACCATAGCATACCATAATCTAAACATTCCTCAATACTCGAAATATATATTGTTAGAAAATTCATCATTATAACCTCCAAATGTGTCCCAAATTCCACTCATTGATCTTAATGATAAATACCTCAATAAGAAATGCATATGTTTTTCTGAAACCTACTTCAAATTGGATTATCCTTGAACATGTGCTAATATCATTTGGCATATATTCAACTCTATAAACATAGGAGATGCTTGAGATTTCCACTACTCTAATAAAATTTGATGTATATGTTCCATTTAGGGAGGATGTTTGTATACTACATTCATAGACTTTCTATGTTGTGTATGGAACTTTTAGGTGGATTAATGTATGAGTAGTGCATTCAAGAATTCCTTATGTTTCTAAAGGTGAAAACATAATGAGATTAATAATGGATAATTATACATCTGTGATGAGGTATGGATGAATGTTATTATGTTGCTTATAGTTTAGATGAAATATGTTAAGATTTAAAAGTATTGAGATGGAACCATATACTAAAGTGAGATTAAGAAATGACTATTTCCTCTATCTTGTTGATCTTTGTTTTTTGTTTTTTGTTTTTTGAACACTTATGTATAGATGATATTGTTAAATCTACAATATTCCATTACTTCTCTTAGTTTTTCTTGATTAGACTTCCTCAATTTTGGCTTCGGTATTGATCATGTCAAGAAAGATTTTGGGGAAGCATAACAGTTTCTTACTAGGGTGGAAAAGCACTCTTTGATAATCTTTCCCTTATGAGTATATTGAGTAGGTTCTGGAGATTCTATCAAAAAGGTCATTACGTTCAAGACATGTTTGTGTTCTTTTAAGCGGCATATGGTCTCTTGGGTGTAGCAATTAGTCAATAGCTAGATCTTGTAAAAATTATCATTTTTGAACCTGTCAGTTTATCCCTTTCATCATGCTTATATATATATATATATAAAATTAAAATTAGTTCGATATTGAAAATTTTGACAAGTCAATGTGTGTATCAACTTTGACTTGTATAGACCTTTTCCTCTTTTTATGAAGATTGATGATGTGGCTCTAATTTTGTTGGTGCAATCATTACATATGATATCAATGCTCTAAGTTTTGATGTAGGGCCTTCAGTTCACTATGCTTAGTCATTGCCTTTGAGTTCAGCATTCTTAGTTCTGACCATTCATTTCACTACACTTAGTCATGACATTAGGTGTCATAAACCACAAGTCAATAGGAATTAATCTATTTTTCTTAGGTCTATTTTTTAGTCTCCCATTAATGGCTACTCTTGATAGAAAATGAAACAACACTCCTTTTTTTGAGTTATGGGAGTAAAAATAGTGATTCTTTTGGCAATATTTTTTTTTTAACATAATACTGTCAATAAGTCATTTTAGGTCATTACAAATAACAAGTGAAAAATAGATAGTTGTTATTATTTTAATCACTAGTTATTCATTTATTTTGGGGGAATGTACATTTGTGGCAAAAGGGTTGATTAAAGTGAAGTTTCCAAGATCACAACTTGTAGATGCTAGAATATACTTCGCAAAGTTATATTTCCATTTATGAAATTTTCTTTAAATTAACCATAGAAGGCCATAATCTAAACACTCCTCCATACTAGTAATCTCTATTGTTAGAAAATTCATCATTACTATCTCCACATGTCTCCTAAATTCCACTCATTGATCTTAATGATCTAAATACCTCAATAAGAAATGCATATGTTTTTATTAAACCTACTTCAAATTGGATTATCCTTGAACATGTTCTACTATCATTTGACATATATTCAAGTATGTTCAAGATCATGGTCAACCAGACTATGCTCTTAAGTGGCAATAAAAAGTTAGAAAATCAAGGTTCTATCAACTTGACGTGCAATTTTCTACTTGTTATTAACTTTATATCAAAAAGTTGAGAGAAAAGAACCTCTAGAAAATTGAATCTAGTTTCTAAACTATGAGGACTTATCTCAAAAAAATAAAAATTGATTGGTCAAAATTTTGAATTTTAATGCAATATTACAAAAATTTCAGAACGAAAATAAGAAGTAGACATATGTCTGGCCACCTTAATCAAAATCAAATGATAATATTTTTTAATAATATTCTAGACATAAGTAGTAGACCCATTCCTAGATGTGAAACATATTTTTGGGTATTTTTATTCTAAATAAATAATAATTAATTAATTTTTGACTTAAGTTTTTTTGGAATACAAAAATTCTCATGTCTAACCACCTTAACCATTTCAAAACTCTGAAAAATTCAATTTTTCATTTTTTTCCCTTATAGTAGAAGAAACATAGAATGTGATGTTTCTTTTGGATTTAAAAAATGTTGTATCATTTGAAAGGTATAGTTGTTTTTCAAGTAGTGTGTCAGTTAGCACTTTATATGCAACTCCATTAGAAGATAAGTAATAATTACTTACTAAACTCATAATTTGAAAAACCTTATATTTATGGAAAGATAAGAATATTTTTAAGAAAACCTTTTTATTTCATCAAATTTTGGTGAAAAAAAGTGATCAGCTACATGTTTGAAGTAAAAATCACATAAAAACAGGCCAAAGGCACATTTTTAGGAGTATTTAAAGTTGACCATATAGGTTTGGTATAAAAAAATATAGTAGACCTTATAAACATATTAACTATTTTCATTTAGTATCAGGGTGGGTGAGGAAAAAGTCAGAATAGATTTTGAAATGGTTTGAGATATTTTAGAACTACAGAATTTTTAGATTGCCACTTTTTGGCACACCATCATCCTGCACATGCCCATTCAACTCTATAAAAATGCTCCATGCTTGATATTTCTACTACTCTAATAAAATTTGATGTGTATGTTCTATTTAGGGTAGATGTTTGTATATTGTTCACATACTTTCTATGTTGTGCATGCAACTTTTGGGTGGATTAGTGTATGAGTAGTGCATTCAAGAATTCCTTATGTTTCTAAAGGTGAAAAAATATTAAAATAACTAGTGGATAATTATGAATTTGTGATGGGGTATGGATGAATGTTATTATGTTTCTTATACTATAGATAAAATATGTTAAGATTTAAAATTATTGAGAAGGAACCATATACTAAAGTGAGATTAAGAAATGAATATTTCCTCTATCTTGTTGAGCTAATATTTGTTGTATTTTTATTTTAACACTTATGCATAGATGATATTTTTAAATCTACAATATTCCACTACTCTTCTTATTTATTCTTGATTAGGAATCCTCTATTTTGGCTTTGGGATAAATCATGTCAAGAAAGATTTTAAGGAAGTATAACAGTTTCATGGTAGGGTGGAAGAACACTCCTACAATATTCTTTCCCTTATGTGTATCTTGAGCAAGTTCTTGATGTAGGAGCATCCAGAGGTATAAGGGCAATCCTATGTCACCCAAAAAAAATGTACTTAGACTTAGTTTCTGTTTCATGTCTTTACATTTTTGGATACCCATTTGGCTCAAATAAAGGTTCCAACTCTCATAGTTCAACTATCAGTGCATTTGAAAATTTCAAAAAAAATAGGAGCATGTATTTGGGCCATCATTTCGGTAAACTAGAAGTTGTGAATTGGCCAAATGAATGTAATCATGATTTAGAGCATTCCAGAAAAAGAATCAGGTCAATAGGCCCCACGGTTTGAAAGTTATTGTAGTTTTTTGAGTTTTGGAGACCTCCTAAGAATGCTTCAAAGTCAGGTTTGGGGCATTAAATGACCTCTAAAAGGGTCAAAAAATGGGGGACGAGTGAAGCTTGTTCATAGGGCTATAGAGCGCTTCGAGAGCTTTCCAAAAATGTAAACGGTTCATCAATCGGAGCTACGGTTCAAAAGTTATGCCTCCCGGAAGTTTGGCTACCATTTCTAGATTCTTCTAGATTTGCACCAACTTCTAATGCAGCTTCTGGAAGCTTCTATTTTGTCAGTGGATGCCTACTAGCATTTTCTAGAATGTACTCCTAGTCCTTAACCCTCTAGGGTCTATTTAAGGAGATTTTTTGCATTGTAAAAGGCAGTTCGGAGTGGAGTTTGAGAGGAGGTACCATAAGGAGAAATTATCTCCAGATTTATGCTATTGTAAGCCCTTAGGGCATGTTTTGAAGTTTATTTTCCTGTACTGGTTGTACTAGCTTATTTTCTTAGTTAATATAATTTCCCTTTTTTGTTGTTTCCATTCTGTTCTTGGGTTGTGTCCCATCAAGTGGTATCAGAGTGGGTTTTCCTGAGTGTGTAGATAGAGCGCCGACTGTGAGGCAGTTTGCACCAGGACTATGTGGTTGTGGGTTCGAGTTAGAAGATGCCTCCACGAAGAGAGCGTGGCAAAAGGGATAGAGCTATTGATCCTGAGGAGGTTAGAGCCCTCTAGAGGCAGGTACAAGCATTGCAAGAGGAGCTTTGTAGAGGAGCAAATGTTGCCACAGGTGACAATAGTGAGGATGACAATGAAGAGGAAGTAATGGGACTAGAAGAGGAAGTTGACGGGGAAGTTCTGAATCCTGTAGAGGAAAGGCTTTTTAAGGCCATTACTAAGTTTGGGAAAAGACCTAGAATTGAAGTGGGTATATTTTCAAGAAATCTGAAACCAGATGAGTTGATCGATTGGATCAATGAACTGGAAGAATACTTTGAGTATGAGGATATAAGGGACCCAGATAGGGTTAAGTTTGCAAAGGCCAAACTGAAAGGCCATGCCAAAATTTGGTGGCAAGAGGTTCAACTGGAAAGACTTAGAAGAGGAAAGGAGAAGATCACAAGATGGGATCGCATGGTGGACAAATTGAAGAAGCAGTTTATTCCTATGGACTACGAGCTTGATCTGTTTAAGAAGATGCACGGGTTAAAGCAAGTAGGAAGATCAGTCCACGAATATATAGAGGAGTTTTACCGACTCTTGATTAGAGCAGGGCATGTAGAAGCAAATAAGGAGAAGGTTGCTCGTTATATCAGTGGGTTGCGACCTAGCATCCAGGAGGAATTATGTCTGGTAAGAATGACCAATGTTGAAGAGGCATACCAATTTGCCCTACGAGTTGAAGAGAAGTTGAATAAAAGGTTTGAAGGAAGACAAAGAGGGTGCGGTCAACGAGGAAGGGGAAGCGATAGATCATTTGGAGGCCGTAATGAAACCCAAAAGAAAAATGAAGATGTGGGTACTAGCAGAAACCAGAGGAATGAGGGTTTCAACCGCTTCCATGATCAAGACTTTGGAAATCAAAGAGGAAGAGGTAGAGGACATGGACAAGGAAGAGGAGGCTTCCATGGTACCTATTTCCATTGCAATGAAGAAGGTCATCGTGCCTTTGAATGCCCTCAATGACAAGGAAGGATAGATAGGAGAACTGAGGGCCAAGCTAGGGTTGCTCATGTGGATGAGGATGCACAATCATCACATTCAGAGGATGCAGAAAGAGGAGAGACCTTGGTAAATGAAAGAGTCCTACTAAGCGGTGAAAATGAACCAGGACAGCGGAGGAGTTTGTTCTGTACCAGATGCAAGTGTGAGGATAAATGTTGTGATGTGATCATTGATGGTGGTAGCACTGATAACTTGGTATTAGAAGAGATGGTCTCTAAACTGAAGCTCAAGAGGGAGAAACATCCCCAGCCCTATCGGATTTCTCGGGTAAAAGATGATCATAAGGTCCTGGTAAGTGAACAATGTTTAGTAAAATTCAAAATTGGGAGTTACCATGATGAATTTCTCTGTGATGTTATTTCGATGGATGTTTTCCATCTATTATTGGGTAGACCATGGCAGTTTGATAGACATGCAGTGCACGATGGACATGCAAACACATACTCTCTGACAAAGGATGGAGTTCGCCACAAATTGAAGCCCATGAAAAAGGAAGGTGAAAAGGTATGTAGCAGTGCTAGGATTTGTCTTGTTGATGGAAGGAAGTTTTTAGATGGCATGAAACATCAGCATATGTGCTATGCTTTGATTCCTAGGAAAGATAAAGAAGGTAGTAGTGAAATACAATTTGAAGTTTCAGATTTACTAGGGGAATTTGGAGATATTATCTCTAATAATGTTCCAGATGGATTGCCACCAGTAAGGAAAATCAGTCATCAGATAGATCTGATTCCAGGAGCTAGTTTGCCTAACAAGGTTGCTCACAGGATGACTCCTACTAAAACAGAGTAGCTAAATAGACAGGTTCAGGAGTTTCTGAGGAAGGGCTTGATTTGAGAGAGCCTGAGTCCATGTGCAGTACCTGCAGTACTTGCATCAAAGAAGGATGGAGAGTGGAGGATGTGTACAGATTCTCGAGCTATAAATAGGATAACCATCAAGTACCAGTTTCCTTTACCAAGGATGGATGATCTTATGGACTACTTGAGTGGAGCTCAGTACTTCACAAAGATAGATCTAAAGAGTGGCTATCATCAGATATGGATTCGAGAAGGAGATGAGTGGAAAATAGCCTTCAAGACCAAGGAGGGTCTTTATGAGTGGTTATTCATGCCCTTTGGATTGACAAATGCCCCAAGCACCTTCATGCGGCTCATGAATGAGGTACTTAAGAAGTTCTTGGGAAAATTTGTTATTGTCTATTTGGATGATATTTTAATTTTCAGCAAGACTTTGGAAGAACATTTACTGCATATTCGTAGTGTCCTTGAAAGGCTAAGGGAAGAGAAACTGTTAATTAATCTAAAGAAGTGTGTCTTTGCAAAAAGGGAGTTAGTCTATTTCGGATTTGTTATATCACCTAAAGGTCTCAAAATGGATCCAGAGAAGGTAAAAGCCATCTTGGAATGGCCTACTCCAAGGTCTACTATTGAGGTAAGATCATTTCATGGTCTAGTTAGATTTTACAGAAAGTTTATTAAGAATTTCAGTGGCATATGTGCACCCCTAATTGATACAATAAGAGGGGATAGAAAAGAGTTCAAATGGACTGCAGTAGCTGCGAGAAGTTTTGAATTGCTGAAGAAGAAGGTGACTGAACAGCCTGTGTTGGCACTTCAAAATTTTAGAAAAGTATTCCAGGTGGATTATGATGCTAGTGGTAGTGCTATTGGGGCTGTATTAAGCCAAGAAGGTAAGCCTATTGCATATTTTAGTGAAAAATTGAATGATGCAAAGAAGAAGTATTCTGTTTATGATCAAGAGTTCTATGCAATAGTTTAGGCCTTAAAGAAATGGAGGCATTATTTATTGCCAAAGGAATTTGTTTTGTATACTGATCATCAGGCATTACAATACCTAAATAGCCAAGGTAAATTGAATCAGAGGCATATGAAGTGGGTAGAATTCTTGTAGAGTTATACATTTGTGTTGAAGCATAGAAGTGGAAAATCTAATAGGGTTGCAGATGCACTAAGTAGGAGATAGTCACTGCGTACAGTAATGCAGGTTGAAGTAGTTGGGTTTGATGAACTCAAGAATTTGTACCCCGAGGATCCTAATTTTGTTGAAGCATGGAAAGCTTGTAAAGAACCTGTTGTTGTAGATAGAACCAAGTGGTTAGATTATTTGATTCAGGATGGCATGTTGTTCAAAGGTAGTCAATTGTGCATTCCAAGGAGTTCCATGAGGGAAAATTTGATTAAGGAGAAACACAGTGGAGGGATGGCAGGACATTTTGGTCGAGATAAGACCATTTCCATTCTTAGAGAACATTATTTTTGGCCTCAAATTTCACAGGATGTGAAGAAGTTTGTACAGAGTTGCCAAGGGGTTTAGTCAAAATACTGGCCTATATCAGCCATTGCCTGTTCCATCAAGGCCATGGGAGGACATAAGTATGGATTTTGTTCTTAGATTGCCAAGGACACAAAGGGGTAATGACTCAGTATTCGTGGTGGTTGATAGGTTCTCCAAAATGGCACATTTTATTCCATGCCACAAAACTCATGATGCTATCCATATTGCAGACTTGTTTTTCAAAGAGGTGGTAAGACTGCATGGTCTTCCAAGGAGTATAGTTTCTGACAGAGATACTAAATTTGTGGGGTATTTCTGGAGGACATTGTGGAAGAAGTTGAGAACAGACCTAAAATTCAGTTCCACACATCACCCACAGACTGATGGTCAAATAGAAGTGGTAAATAGAAGTTTGGGCAATTTGCTGAGATGTTTAGTTGGGGATAAGCCCAAGGGATGGGATTTGATTCTACTACAAGCAGAGTTTGCTTACAATAACTCTATAAATAGGAGTACTAGAAAATCACCATTCCAAATTTTATATGGGAATAGCCCAAGGACTACACCAGAATTGAGGAAAATAGAACAAGGGGAGAGGACAAGTGCTGAAGCTGAGGAATTTGCTGAACACATCAAGCATCTACATGAGGGGGTTCAAGCACACATTATCAAGATGAATAAAAAGTATAAAGCTAGGGCTGATCAAAGGAGAAGACATAAGGAATTCCAAGTAGGGGATCTAGTCATGGTGCACTTACGAAAAGAAAGATTTCCAGTTGGTACTTACAACAAGCTGAAAATGAAGAAATTTGGCCCTTGCAAAGTTTTGAAGAAACATGACTCAAGAAATGCATATGAGGTGGAGCTGCCAGATGGTATTCACATTTCTCCCATTTTCAACATTGCAGATTTAACAGAATATCATGATGATGGTGCAGATGATGAGCTGGTTTTAGAGCCATGTCCAATTCCTGCTTTTAAGAAGGAGGAGATAGAAGACATTCTAGATCATCGTGTGGGTAGGAGTACCAGAAACAGGCAGTATGAAGAGTATTTGGTCAAATGGAAAGGACGACCGATCGAGGACTCAACTTGGATTTCAGCAACTAAGGTTTCCCATTTGGGATTTCCTCTACCATCCATAAAGTGACAGGGTCACTTTTCAATCTACCCTGGGTGTCTAATGCAAGAGCATCCAGAGGTATAAGGGCAATCCTGTGTCACCCAAAAAAAAAAATGTACTTCGACTTAGTTTCTGTTTCATGTCTTTACATTTTTGGATACCCATTTGGCTCAATTAAAGGTTCCAACTCTCATAGTTCAACTATCAGTGCATTTGAAAATCCCAAAAAAATAGGAGCATGTATTTGGGCCATCATTTCGATAAACTAGAAGGTGTGAATTGGCCAGATGAATGTAATCATGATTTAGAGCATTCTAGAAAAAGAATCAGGTCAATAGGCCCCACGATTTGAAAGTTATTGCAGTTTTTTGAGTTTTGGAGACCTCCTAAGAATGCTTCAAAGACAGGTTTGGGGCATTAAATGACCTCAAAAAGGGTCAAAAAATGGGGGACGAGCATAGCTAGTCCATAGGGCTATAGAGTACTTTCAGAGCTTTCCGAAAATGTAAACAGTTCGTCAATCGGAGCTATGGTTCAAAAGTTATACCTCCTGGAAGTTCGGCTACCATTTCTGGATTCTTCTAGATTTGCACCGACTTCTAACACAGCTTCTGGAACCTTCTATTTTGTCGATGGATGCCTACTAGCATTATCTAGAATGTACTCCTAGTCCTTAACCCTCCGAGGTCTATTTAAGGAGATTTCTGGCATTGTAAAAGGCAGTTCGGAGTGGAGTTTGAGAGGAGGTACCATAAGGAGAAATTATCTCCAGATTTATGCTATTGTAACCCCTTAGGGCATGTTTTGAGGTTTATTTTCCTGTACTGGTTGTACTAGCTTATTTTCTCAGTTAATATAATTTCCCTTTTCTGTTGTTTCCATTCTGTTCTTGGGTTGTGTCCCATCAGTTCTAAAGCCTCTATCAAAAAGGGTGTTATGATCAAGACATATTTGTGTTCTTCTAATTGGTATATGGTCTCTTGGGTGTAGCAACTAGTCAACAACTGAATGTTGTAAAATTATCTTTTTCTTAAGCTTTCAACATGTTAGTTTATCCCTATTGTCATGCTTACACACACACACACACACACACACACACACATATATATATATTATATATATGTATATATATATGTGTGTATATACATGTATGTATATATATATACATATATATATACACACACACAGATATATATATATCTGTGTATGTATATATATACATATATATATATACATGTATATATATATGTATATATATATATATATCTATATATACATGTATATACATACATATATATAGATATACATATATATACATACATATATATATACATATATACATATATGTATGTATATATATACATACATATATATATATATATATATACATTGTATATATATACATACATATATATATATATATATACATTGTATATATATACATACATATATATATATATATATACATTATATATATGTGTATATATATATCTATATATATATCTATATATGTATATATATATGTATGTATATATGTATATATATATAGATATATATATATATTTATGTATGTATGTATATATATATATATACATGTATATACCTATATATATAGATATATATATATATATATATATATATATATATATATATATATATACATATATATACATATATATATATATATATACATACATATATACATATATATATATATGTATGTATATATATATATATATATATATGTATGTATATATATATATATACATATATGTATATATATATATACATGTATATATATATATATATATATATATATAATTTAAATTAGTTGGATATTGCAAATTTTGACTAGTCAATGTGTGTATCGATCTTGATTTATGTAGACCTTTTCCTCTTTTTATTAAGATTGATGATGTGGCTCTAATTTTTGAGGTGTAATCTTTACATATTGTATCAAAGCTTTAGGTTCTACTCTAGGGCCTTAATTCACTATGCTTCTAGACATTACCTTTGAGTTCACCATTATAAGTTGTGACCCTTAATTTCACTACACTTCGTCATGACCTTAGGTATCATAAACCACAAGTCAACTAGAATTAATCTATGTGCATTTTTGTTTGGTTCTTAGGTTTATTTCTTAGTCTCCTGATAATGGGTACTCTTGATAGAAATGGAAAGGACAATCCTTCTTTTTTGAGTTATGTAAGTAAAAATATTGATTTTTTAAGACCTTGCTCCTTATGTATGTAGTGCTTCTTAGTTGACCTTTCTTTCTTTTAAAATTGTTAAAGATGGAATATTACTTAGGTTTTGGTAAATTGTGTACCTTAGATTGGTGTCATTAGATTTTTGTCAAAATTTGCATAATGCAAAATGTACAAGAAATTTGTGGAATATCTTATGTACCTGATGCAATTCAAATTATTACTTACTTTTTTACATGTCTAAAGAAAGAAAGATGGTGAATTTGTATCTTCTATTTTTGTATATGATTGATTATTGGCTTTTGCAATATGATATGAGTTTTGAGGGAGGTTTAAAACTACGAAGTAGAAAAGATCTAATACCAAAATGTAGAAGATAATAAAAAGCCTAAGGGTTAGCTACTTCCTATGATTAACATGAATTTCTTTAGATCTAGACCCAAGATTAATAGAATTTCAAGGATTCCCTACTATTTTGGTTCTGCAGGACCATGGTGGGTACACTAAGGGATGGAATGGTTATGATACTTTATATTTTATTCACACTTCAATCATACACTAATATCCTTTCTTCTTATTTATCCCCTATAGCAGAAAATGGTTACTACTCTTCTTAGTTTTACAATTATTCTCGATTACAATAGCTAACTATAACATAGATAGATTCATTGCAAACAAGGGTTTCCCAACAATTAAACTTTTCATACATAAATATTGATTTGATTCTAAAATTATAGTTCATGCAACCCCATGATTTCTTCAACATGCAACTGAATAAATGATCAATGTCCTATCCATTGGGATTCAGAGTCTACCCAACAAATTTTGACCTAATTAATTGCCTTACAATAAATGATATCAGCAATTGACCATAAGCTCCATTCTTATGAATATCATTGTTATATGACTGGATATCCTACCAATTTATTGAAACATTTAATTAATTCCTTGAATTAATAGTAATAACAAACTGATATACAACCTATCCTAGTTGCATTAAATTGTATAAACCTTGCTCATACAATCTGGACATAACCAACACATAACAATGGAGACAAAGTTTAGAGAAAAGTGATATGGAAGAACACTCTTGTTATATTAAATATCCTTGAAAATCATACAATATTGATGCTAACTCAAAAATACTTCAAAACATGACAACTTATCATTCCATGTTCACTTTTATTCTTAGATATGCAGATGAATACATCACAAAATTTGACACAAGGATTGATAGGACCAAATGCAAATAGTATAGCACTAAAAATTATATGAATTTTAGACCTCAACTTCACATCTTGGAAATCCATTTATAGAAAGGATTGAAACAAGATTCAAATGGGAGGACACTTGTGAAAATTCAAAAGGAAAGCAAATACAAAGGTATTTATCCTTTGGTTACAATACAAAACATTCTTTGTACTTGGATTAAAATTATAGATGTAGTTGCAAAACTGGTAGATGGCATTATCAGCAAGGATCTCTTTAACAAATTTGGTTTGTCTTTAGCTGCTATAACCATACATGCCTTTGCTCTAATCTTTATACCTTTAACTGCATCATAACTACATCTTTTATTGTACTAGTCATTGTCACCAGATGGTAGGGGTTTGATGTCTACAATGACTTTCCATATGGCAATATCTATATCTACATCTAGCGAGATTACATTCCTAACAGAATCCAACTCATCCAAGCTTTTGGTCCACTTGGAATTTGTTATTGGCTTGACTTCAACCGTTACCCTAGATATTTCTACCTTTATTTTGTAAAGCATGTCAATCATATCATAAACTATTGTAATACTTACCTCATTGTTTCAGTAGGCTAAAAAAATTGGGATGATCTAGGATATCATCAAAAGAAGTTGACGAATCTACCCAATCTTTCATTTTTCTATCATTATCCAAAGTTGTAGGCACCAAACTAGGTGTACCTATAACAATTGTCTTCATCTTATTCTAGATCAGCTACATTTCGCCACCAAAGAAACCATTTAGATCCTTTATTTTATTGATCATTTTTCTAGTGTTTCCAATGGTTATCTTTGGCAATTGTTTCTTCTCTGCCAGCATATTTACAAAAATGTCAAAAAATGGACTATAGGACCCCCATGTAGTGAAAAGTGGAGATAACAGAGCAATATCATCTACACACCTAAATTTTTCTCCTTCTAGTACAAGATAACTACTATGCACATTCAGAGAAACTTCCTTTAATGCATTTATTTTGTGGATCAACAAGATTTTGATTGTTTTAATTTTGGTATCCTTGCTTGCCTCCAAATATCTTTCATCAGTCCCCTTTGTATGACCTAATGCCTCCCTTAGTTTAGGTGCTTGGCATTTAATGGGTTCATGTGAACCCTACGGTTTACATGAACCCCTAAAATTTGAATTTTTTTAGCAATGCCAAATTTTTTTTGTGCTGCAAAAGAGGCACCCACTACCATGTGCTCATCCCATGGATTTTTGTAGTAGTTCTAATAGCTTTTTTCAATGATGCTACCTCTATTTCTTGCTTGATAGGCTTTTGTTTTAAGACATGTTTTCTTCATTAATTCTTCATAGCTTCTTCTATTTTTGATGAATGTTTCATAAGCTCCTCTTAGTTGACCCTTCAAAGTTACCTTTTTGTTCTTGCCCATGAATGCTACTAAAGTGTGTATCCCTTATATTAGATCACTGGAAGTAGAGTGTACATTCCAAAACATAACATTCCCTCTAGAGGATTCTTTGATCTCCATCAGGGTAGGTTTGTCATACTCTAGAGCTAAACTCGATGTATTGTCATTGTTTGAGCATCTATATTATATTCATACCCTCTTATCTCTCCATACTAATTATCATCTTAAAAATGAGATTAACCTCTCTTGTGTTCTTATTTGGTCCAATAGAAAAGATGAGCTGATATCCCATCTTGGGAAAACAATTAGACCACTCCTTATCACCAAGTCTCTTGCTTCTTCAACAATGAGAGATTCACTTGCAAGATCATATTCTTATAGTTTATGCACTAATCTTGCAATCACTTTGTCAGAATCTCCTAGCTTCATTTGTAAAGTTAATTCATTCTTCTTTATTTTAAACAAGAAGCTTTTAAATTCATCAGATTTGATGAAGTTTTCATCACTCATGAATTCTTGAGCTTCAATGATTCTTCAATTGCAACTTCTTTTCTCTCTACTTATCTTCTAATAGTTGAGATACTAAGAACCTCCTTCTAATATCGTCAAAATATTTACTACACCTTGGCAGAATTTGGAGGGATTTTTGTTGAGCATTTTCTAGGACTTCTACCATCTTTTATCTTTTAGTCCTTTATTCTACCCACCCAAAATTCTCAAGAATATCCTCTTTAGGTTGTTCTTCTTTATGTTGATTTTTAATCATCAGTGACCTTAACAACAAACTCATTATCTAAATACTCAAGGTCAATCTTCCTTCTGATTTCTTCACGGACTTGTGATAATTCATTAAAATTCTCCACACATTTATTCAATTTGGACTGGTAGTGCTCCCTAGGATAGAATCCATTGAAGGGTCGATTTTATTTTCTCATTTCCCATTCAAAACTAAAAATGTCCATATACTTCACCATCTTTTCCTTACAGATATCTTCATTTAGCCTATTAGCAAGTTCATATTCTTCCTACATAGGTTTTGTGGGAGGCAAATTGTACCCTCTCATGTTCTTTAGGGTATTTGTTACTACATTGAGTGGGTCATAAGTTATGGCTGGCCCACCTAACAGTTTATAATTTCTCAAATATGCATTGGTTTCCTTAATGAATTTTTTACCTATTTCAAAATATCCCACCTTAGTGAATCTATACAAAAATGCTCCTTTCTTTACACCTTTTCCCAAGTATTCTCTATTCAAAGAAATCAATTGTGAAAATAGTTCTATAAACCCTAGTTTCTCAAGGACATACTTGGATAAGATATTGGGTGGCTAAGGGAATCCAAAAACCCTTACATATAACTATATATTCTTCAAATAAGAAGACACTTTCCTAGTCATGTGTTAATTTCTTTCCAACATCAAAACACATTTTAGGTTTAACAACCTTTCTGACACTCCTAGGGATTCTTTCAAATAACAATGCTATCATTTTCAAAATTGGATTAAAAAAATCATTGTAAAAATAAATAACATGAGAATATCGGTGTAATATTTTCCATATCCATGTCCGCCCTTTTACTAGTAACCTATCTCCCGATTCTTGTGTAGATTCAAAGAAGCTCTGATCAAATATATTAGCATGCTTGAACAAGATCAAATGAATGATTAGGGAGTAATGATGGAATTTAAAATTCTCCCATTGTCCTTGTTGAGCAGTAGTGAACTCCTCATGGATTCTATCAATGATATACTCAACTAAATCATACCCAACATTATGATTTGTGTCTTGGATATTGAAACCCATGATATAATGTGCTCCCATAGTATTCATGGTTCCATCTAAACCTAGGGTTTTCTTGATTCCAAATATAGTATTCTAAAAATATCTTTGGAAGAATTCAAGGGGCATAACCTTTTCAATCTCTTTCTTCTTTTCAATGTTTCCAATCTCTTTCATTGATGAAGGAATGTGTCTAGTCATCGCCCTACCCATGTAGAAGTCTTGTGGTTCTTTAAATTTTCATTCAATTTCTCTATCTCAATTGGCAGTGACATAGGTCCTCCCAAATCGAATGCTTCTATGAATTTTTTTCTTTATCCAAGGATGGGAAAATGCTTCTATCCCTTATGTGGAATAACTTGTCAATAGGATTGTAGCACTTGATTAATGCTTTCACTAGGTCCATATCTACAAACACTTCTAGCATAATTAACTTTCCCAAGTTCCTTACCCAATGGTTACAGACTTAAACCTTTGTTGTTCTATTCTTATAGAAATACTCAAAAAACTCATACCAATTTTTGTCGACAACCTCTTCATCTCTGGAAAGTACATATGGGTCCTTGAAAGTGTGGTCATCTACATTTTGGATAAACCAAGTAAGATATGTATCTATTCTTCTACAAACCTACTGGAAACTTTTGGCTATGCAACTGGGTCTTCAATCACTGCTTGCGCAATTAGTTCTCCTTTTCTTTGAGCCATTTTGTGTAAATAAGAGTATCAACTCTATATGTTGAATGCTGAAGAAATCATTATAAATCACTCTATAACTAGAAATTTACTTAGCAAACTCAAGAAATTATAAAGAAGGTAACGAAAATATTCCTATCTTTTAGACTTAAGTTGCTTCTACAATGGGAGCATGGCATTAATAGAATCTAAGAAAGCACACTTGAAAACTTATCATTTCTCAAAAAGATGGCAAAATATACATTTTTTCACCTCTCGTACTTCTAGCTCATGTTTTTTTAATCCAATTCAAATGTAGCCATTGAAATTTGTTTTCATGCCTTAAAAATTATAGCTACCACCATTAAACAAGGTCACCTTTTTGATATTTCACAACTTCACACCTTATCTCTTCAACTACTGAATCTAACTTGTGATGGTGCAATTACCTTCATTCACTCCTTTGCAAGTTCATCTTACCTTATCTTCCTGACGATTGAAATATGGCAATGAATGATTTATTTACCAATTCACACTTTCACTATTGTTTACATCCTAACATCTTTTATGATCCTTGTGATGTTGCGATGCTTTATATTCTTACCTTATCACTCATTCTCAAGTGTCAGACCTAATATTCATTCTAACTATGTCATGCTGCACTAAGTATTTTTCTTTAACAATTTCCTCATCCCATGACATCACAACTTAATATCCTAATTTTCTATGGAACCATGTGAGTATGTGATGAACAATTTCAACTATAATAATTTCTTTGTTCATTGCTTCACATCATTATTTTGTTTCCTTTACTTTTAACTTGCGAAGATGCACTTTACTTTTTTGTTTCACCATTATCTCTTTTCCCAACTTTGCCACTTGAATTTTAACTATTATGTAGATACTTGCAAACTTTCCCTATTCTTTAACTTTAACCATTCTAAACTTATCTTCATGTATTCATAACATCAATTTGGTAACTGTAGTTAAATTTTATGATAACATGATCTAAAGAATTTGCCACTTTGTAGCCTTTCCTCAAAGTCATTAATTAACTCAAGTGATGTTGTGATAGTATAAATCTTAACTACATGATCACTGGATCACTCCATCACAACTTAATTCATAACTTTGCACCAAATATTTGCGAGCTGGCAATTATAAGTTGTGCAAGCTGGCAAGTTGGTGATTATAAGCTTTGTGAGCTAGAAAAGGCATGATTATAAGCTTTCATAGCCTCTGTTCTTTAACCCAAGGTTTCTTTAACTCACTTATGAAGATGCACTTGTTTATAATTCTTAACCATCATGCCTTCTCACACCCCCATGGCTTAATGTTCATAGTTTATTTGATCCCCCATGATATTGTGTTGACATCTCTACTAACTATTTCCTTATATTAACATGGTTGCAAGTTAAGATATCCTTAATGCTTTATGACCTAAAAACCTTGTGATGACTATTTGAACCTAACCTTTTCCCTTTATCATAGTCTCACCACTTGAATTTTAACGACCTTAAGTTAGAAATGACATGTAATCTTGTGGTCTTCCTTATTTCTCTCATTTGTACCTCCAACATTGATGTTACCGTTAGCCACTCCAAAGCCATGTTGAGCACAAAATAGACTATTTTGCCTATTCACAACCTTGGAGATGGTTAGTGAGAAAAATAGAGAAATGTTGTGATCATAGAGACTTTGCAACATCATGACTTAAAAAGATAAGATATCATAAAATACAAAGACAAAAAATTAGCTTAAAACTTAGAGATATAAAGATATAACAATGCTTTTCACATATCCCCTATTTAAAAAGAAAATGCATTTTGAATAAACACAAATGACCTAACAAGAGAAAAATTTACGTAACATTTTTTCATGAGGGCTAACAATTTTTTTAGAAATCCTAACCAGTTTAGACATAGTTCTTCCCAATTTTCATGGAAATTTCATATAATTTGGGTAGGTGAAAACTCAGGCCATCAGTGCCTCTATCTAGGGATGATGGATAACTTGTAGCCATGCAAGATTGCAAAATTTTTGGGAGAATCAAAATACACACTTGAAACTCATGACAACTTTTTCAGAGAACACACATGACCAAGAAGGAACAACAAATATATATAAGGTTAAAGAAGGATATAAAGAAATCATAGAATGCAAAAGGAACCCTAAACTACTATTCATGGAAATAAATGAGTATTTTTAGCTAAAATACCTTTTCAAGAATTGTCCATGAACTAGCAGCTCAAGAATGTCACTAGATAACTAGATGTTATGAAATATGAGTCTTCTCCTTTATTACCATGGATTTGATAAGGGTCAACCCAGATGGGATCAAATTTACCATGCTTTCTTTTATGTATCAACCTAGCATTCTATAGGAATAATAACTCTTTAGGAAAGAACTTCCTCTCTAATGCTTTTCTATCATAGAGATATTCATCTGTGCCTGAAGTTTTGCATTTTATGTAGAAGCACCCCTCCTTGTTTCATTTAGCTATAAAATATAATCCATTCTTAATTGCATATCATCAAAATTGTTTTCATCATAAACCTAGATGAATTTATACATATCACTTAGATTTTTCTGAGGTAATCTTTCTTGGATGCCATATACTAGGTCAAAGGGAGCACAACCAATAACTTTCTTCATTGTAACACTATCTATCCATAATCCTAGAGACAACTTAGAATCTCATGCTTTCCTTCTTTCTTCTAGACTCCTCTTGATGATTTTGACCAAGATTTTTTTTCTTGGATTCAACCTAACCATTTCCTTGAGGATGGTGTGGTGATGAAATAGAGTTAATAATGCCATATCTTTTCAAAAAATTCTTGTACTCTTATGATCTAAAGCAAGTACTAGTGTCAGTGACAATTTTATGTGGACATCCAAATCTAATAATGATGTTATTTAGTATAAAACTAGTTACCATTTTTCTTGTTGCATTCCTAGTACGAATTGCTTCTACCCACTTTGTAAAAGAATCAGTGGCCACTAGAATCCATGAATGCCCTCCACTAGATTTGCTTGAGATTTCCCTTGTAGTGCCTACCCTAGTTTGCATTTTTCTATTGTTGTCAAACTCTTTCTTGGTGAATTTTCTATTAATCAAATATAATTAAAAGATTTAATTAATGATTTAATTAAATGGAAAATTAATATGATATTTTAATATTTGTTTTATTTAATTAATTGGGAAATTAATTAAATAAAAGAATTAAATTTGGAGATGAAAGTTATAAGTTTAAATTTGGAACATGATAATATTTATTTATTTAATACATATTTAGAGTTCATTTTTAAATAAATACATATCAAGTTTCAAAAATAAATTTAAAAGTGGAAAAGATATTAAAATTATTAAAATATTCTAGATCACATGATGCGTGCATGTGATTAAAAATATATTAAGATAAAACAAGTGGATTTAATAAAGTGAGTGCATGAGATTTAAAATTAATAAATTAAATTAAAAAGAGTAAAGTGAATATTAAATAAATTAATGTGAATTATTTTAATATTTTTTCACATAGGAGTTTGTGAATTCTTAGGAGTTGTCATGTAGACAACATAGGAGTTTGCACTCTAAGTATGCACATGTTGTCTACACTTAGGAGTTAGCATATTATTTGAGCACATGGTGTCTACAAAATTATAGATACCTCATCATGTTTATCTTCTTATCATGGAAGTTATGTGCTTAGTTGTCATGTTTATCTCCTAGTTCTTTCTAGACACATTCTAGATGCATCTTAGAGGCCTTTATATAGAGGCTCTCCTAGTGTATATGAACATCCTCATATGCTTCTACAAGCACTCCTAGTCACTTGGGGGATTTTGGTTCTTGGAGGAATTGCGAATGTTGGAGAAGGAAGGAATTTTCAGAAAGGAGAAGGTTCTAAGAGGAGGAGCTTCCCTACAATTTTTTGAGGCATAGCAAATTAGCATCAGTGTCCAGGTAGGCACTTGTGATTATTTCACATATTTTATTATGCTCTTTCTCTTCCTATCTTTATCGTGTTTGCTAGATGACTGCTTGGATAATTCTTGTGATGAATGTTATATATTATGAAAATTTGGGTATGCATGTTGTTTCATCTGGATGAAGGAATTAAAATATTATTGCAATCACGATTTGGAAATTGATTCGGGTTTGGGTTCGAATTAAAATAGAATCTTATTACTATGCATTAGTTTTATATGGTTTATTAACTAATCTAATTAAATTAAATTTAATTAGGATTAGTTAATAGTAGAAAGAAGTGTAACTTATTATTAGTCAATTTTTGTAAATGGATTTTTTTAATGAGAGATAATAATAAGTGTTTAGTGGAATTAAATAATTGAATTATTAATGAGATTGATTTTATTTAAAATCAATGTGGATTATTTTAAATAAATGTTTTCCCTTGTAGTATTTTAAGGGAATTGTAAATTAATTATTTGAAAGTTGATAAGTATTATTCTGATGATATGAATAATGGGAGATGCTCTTATAATTAAGGGAAGCTGTTATTGTAATATTGGTATAATAGAGTCAAGATGAATCTCTTGAAAATCAAAGAGCAATATTTTTATAAGTTAAATAATAGATGGTTACTTATCCTTTAATTGCTTCTGATGAAATTAAATATTAAGGGAATTTTATTCAATTAGTAACATTGAATTTTAGTAAAATAATGTGACTGATTTTATCTGAAAGTCAATGGAAACTAGTTCAATGATTTAAATAAGTAAATAGTTATCTTCTGACTATCTTAGAAAATTGTTTTCAAATAATAGAGGGATAATTCTATGTTGACTTGGAGGTTAAATGAAGAATCTTTTACATTTGAAATATACTCAAAAACAAAAATTGAAACCTCATACTTGGCATATCCATGTGACTTCAAGAGCAAAATAAAACATGTATTTGCATCTTTATTATTTTGGAAATTTGATTGGGGTAATTTTTTATTCTATTTTTTGAAATGAAAGGGTTAAACTATATCAAATAAGATGTTCCTCTTTAAATTTGAAAACTCACATTGAAATGGAAATTGGAACTTGCAGTGAACTGACATTGTGTGTTCAGAGCCAAACCCAAACATGGAACTTGTATAGTTGTATGTATATTGTTTGTGCTTTGGGATTTTGGGGTTGACTAAATTGTTGGCCAGTTATAGGATGTCTACCAGAGGCCCAGGGGTTATGAGATGTGATGGCATGTTGATCTTATTTGGTCTCGATTCTTTTTAAAACCCAACCTTGGTAATGTGATGGTATGCTCTACGAGATGTTTGTATTCACTGTTCATTGATGTTCATCAGTCTTCATGTGTGAAGTTAAGATGTATGTGTATGAGACACTTGACCTAATCATTTTTGAGTCATCGATCAGTTATACTTGGTTTACTTTCTAGTTGCCTTGATGGGACTGAAGTGTTGATTTATTCTTGATGATGTAATGTTGTGACATGTTTTGGACTTGATCATTTTGGAGTCTTTGATCAATATTATTTATTTTGAGATGCTTTTTGGTTGCTTGTTGAGAACTAATGGATATTTTGATTTATTTTGAGATTACTTATAGTTGCTTGTTGAGAACCAATGGATGTTGTGATTTATCATTGATATGGATATTGAGATTTATTTTGGAATACTATATAGTTGCTCGATGAGGACCAATGGATATTGTGGTTATCATTGATACCTTTAGTTGCCAATAAAGAACTATTGTGGTCATGATTATTAATGGAAGCTTTTTAGTTGCTCATGGATATTTGATCTTCTTATTGTGGATTATCTTTTGGTATTTTTCCAGTCGCTTGTATAGTATTTGAGGTTATTTTTTTATTTATGATTCCATGAGCCTAGGGTAGCTTATCTACTTGTAGTGTCAGGAAGTGGCTTGCAATGGGGGTCGGGGCCCTAAGTGGCTGCCAGGGTAACTCATTGTAAGTTATTTAATAAGTGAAAACATTTAGACTAAATGGGGATTAAAATGAACCTAAGAAAATAATTGTATGCTCTCGCCCATGCCTCGAGTGCTAGTATAGACTAGGATGGGAGTAGAGAGAACACTTGGTTGCAACCTTGCATTCTGTAGTATGCCTCGTCAGTATGAGAGGATACTAGTGGCCACATAGGGATCACTAGGGGGTTGGGGTCTATTGAGAGACTACCAGGGTAACTCTAGCATGATTCATGCGATGACACTTTCCCGCTTACATAGTAGGTTTCCTACATGTATTTGTTGTGCCTCTGGGAACTAGATGTCGATCTATCCTGAAACCTATGAGTTAGTATACTTTTATGATTCTTGGACTTAGAGAGTATTTGTGCTATGTGATTTGATAGCTTGTTTGGGACTTGAGATTATCTCTTTAGTGTGGTGGGAGTGGACCATTTAGGTTCCACATAGTCAGGTTGTAGTGATTTTTCACTCTTACCATTTGAGTTCCATCTATAGACACTGTGGCTGGAGCATTCTTTGTTGGCATTTATCTTCATTTTGTTCTTGGATCTTATGATGGATGTTATTTACTGGTACATTTCTTTATATTGATGATAAGCATGTAATAGATGATGTTATCTGCCTTGTAGATCACCTTATGCTTTATTCTTGCATGTTAGATCTCTTTATGCATATGTTATAGTATGTTTTAGGAGTGACATCCCTACTATGATAATACTGATGATCTCTGCAATGAATTGGGATGTTATGCATAGAGGGATGGCTAGGGCCCATGATGGTAAAATGATGCTATTTAATGGATATCTTTTATGATGGTTGTTATATCTTTATTGATGGGTGGATGTATCATGTATATTATTGGTTTCATTTACTTTATTACACTTGTATCATGGTCAATGAGGATGATATATCTTTATTTTTACCTATGTTTAATCTTTTAATCTTTTCATACCCTGTGACATGTACAGTGGATGATAGAGCATGCCGAATTTAATTTCCTGGAGGCATTCTAAACAAATGTATATTATAGACGTTGGACTTTTCATTATTCTTTCATGTAGATGTGGTAGTTTTTAGACTTAGTATTAATTAGATTAAATGTGACATAACATCTTGGGATCCTTAAGGAATGTAACCTATTATTTAAGGTTATAGTTGATTGTATGTTATGGCTTTCGCTACTATGTGTTTGATAGGAATGATTTATGAATTTTTTTTAAAATTATTTGGAAAACTTAGGAAAATTTAGGTTAATTCTTTTAGATCCCTTGGTAGGGTGTTACATCCCTAATGAAATCAATGCCCCACTGTTGGAATGATGCTTGCACCTTTACTGGCTTTAATGGTATATTTCCAATAAGTTTCAACTTCTCACTAAATGTCTGACAAGCATCATATTTCTTCACTTATTCTTGTGCATCTTTGAACAAGGTAGGCCACTAAAAGCCACACCTAAGTATCTTGTGGGCTGTTATTTTTTCCATGTAATCACCCCCACAAACCCATTTGTGCATTTCACTCATAATCTTCCTTGATTCTTCATCATCAACACACTTTAGAAGGGCACTTTTCATGTTTCTCCACCATAGCTAACCTTTGATAATAATATATCTGATTTCTTGTAACTTTAGAGCTCTCTTTTGATTTTTAATCAATCTTGATGGAGCGTCCATATGCTCTAAATAGAGGATTATATCTTTGTACCGATTTGAATTGTCCATATAACATAGATCACTCCTATATTCATCATCAAGTTGGTTAATCTAATTTTCTTCAAGGTTAGCCTCTGCCATGAATTTTGCAACGCCTTGATGTCTAACCAACTTAGTGATTTGGATATCAATGTTAAATTCTTGGATCCTATTGATCCATCTACATCTTCTTCATGATACATCTTGCTATGAGAAGATGTCTTTCGCTACAACATTTGGAGGAAATGCAAGGATAGTTACTCCCATTAGATAACATCTGAATGCCTTTATAACTTTAACCAATTCATATTCTTTCTTTTCATTTATATTATACTTAAGTTCAATAGCCTACAAAGATTTTCTGCAAAATACAATAGGCTATTCAAATCCATCCTCATTTTTCTATAATAATACAACAACAACTATATGAAAAGAAGCAAAAGAGAAAATGTGCATTGCCTTAGAATAATTGAAAGCTCTCAAAATAGGAGCATCCTTAATAGATTTTTTTTATCTCCTTGAATTCCATGCTTGGTTTTGCATCCCATTTTATCTTAGAGCCTTTCTTTAACATCTCAGAAATAGGCCTACTTACCTCTACAAAGTTGGTGACAATTCTTCTTAGAAAATTGATCTGCCCAAAGAATGACTAAATTCTTTTTACATTCTTCTATTTCTAAATTTTATCAATTACTTTAACTATATCAAGATCAATTCTAACTCCTCTTTCTTCAACTAAGTGACCCAATATCTTACCCTTTGTGACAACAAATGCACATTTTCTAGGATTCAAAGATATTCCAAATTTTAATGCTCTGAAAAATACCTTTTCTAAGTGCATGCAATGATGTTTTTCATCTTTTGAGTAAGTAGTTAAATCATCCTAGTAGAGTACTAGAAATTTATCAATAATATCGTTGAAGGCTACATCCATAGCTCTTTGAAAAGTGGCACCAACATTTGTTAGGCCAAATAGCATTCTACTATAGACATAAGTCCCCCAAGGTGTTGTAAATGTAGTTTTACATTGCTTTAACTCTTTTAAAACCACTTGGTTGTAGCCTAACAACCCATCCATCATGGACATGAGTTCTGATCTAGTTACTCTTTGTAGCATTGCCTCCATAGTGGGCAATCCATAGTTATGTTTCAATGAAGATAACCTTATATCCCCATTTTCCTTTATGATAGGGACGAGATTTGACACCTAAGAGGAATGCCTTATAGGTTTGATGATCTGAGCATCTCATAACTTTACTACCTCTTCCTACATCTTGGGTGCAAGAGTAGGGTTGATTAACCTTTGGTTTTATCTAAAAGGCTTGACTGGTTCCTCTAGTGGCACTTCATGCTGAAAGAGATCTTCACTATATGCTTTCAAGTCATCATAAAAACAAGAAAAGACATGTTTGTATTTTCTTAGTGAACCAATCAATTCTTGTCTGAGTTTAGGGGCTAACTTCTTTCTAATATAAACCTTCTTAGGTGCCTCAGTAGTCACTAAATTTATTTCTTCTAGATCTTTAGTGTTTGATTCTTTATTCTCTACTTTATATCTATCTTGATTGTTAAAGATAGTCTCTAAAACAACTAATCCCTTTGGGATCTTGTTAGTTTTCAATTGTACAATGTCCTACCCAAAAATAGTTACCTTACCATCAATATTTTTAACATATGTTGTACCATAAATCTCTTTTCCCCAGAACCAATCTTCACAATTGAGAAATCTGATTATATGCTTATCTTCATCAAAGATCTGCCAATTCTAAACATTATCAAGGATAGATGGCCTATTATGTACTTCAACATTTGATACACTAGAAAATGAGATGTCATCTAGTTTAATAGCTACATTAGCTAATAAGTCAACCATTTTGTTGTTACTTCTATCCTTCCAAGCTATTCCAAATGCATCAGAACATCTAGTTGTATCCCAAGAAACATTTTTGTATTATCTCAATCTTTTATTCTTTGAAAAATACACTCCTCTAACTTGGGAAATAATTAGTTCAGAATCCCCAATAACATGCACTTTCTTGATTATGTTAATTAATGTAACTTTCAATCCTATCAAAAGGGCTTCATAATCAACAATATTATTGGTGCATGCGAAATTTGAAGTAAATGAAAATCTAAAATTATTCTTCTCTGGAGATATAAACACTACTCCAGCTCTTGATTCATCCTTAGAAACTGCTCCATCAAAATACATGTTCCATAAATTCTATGAATCCATACAAGAAGTAACTTCTTGTCTAATCAATGGTGGAGGCTTCTCAACTTCTTGAATAACCAATCTAGCCCTAAATGCATTTACATATATATCTAATAAACATGTGGCATCCTTCAAAATGCTATCTCCAAAAACAAAAGGGACCCTTGTCTCTCTATGAATCATGATAGCCTTGTCACCTACGTGGAAATTGACATATGACAAATCACAATGTAGGCTACCTCCCATTGTAGTACTCCATTTTTTGGAGAGTAGCATTCCATAATGAGGAGGAATATCAACTACAAGGACTGTCATGGTCATTTCAACCTTAGGATAAGAAACTAGCTTGAAAGGTAATGCATTAATGATACATATAACAAGCACTTCCCTTGCATCCATGGCCCTACACCAACCCTATTTGGTGTCTAGTTCTAAATCTAGGGCCTCCATGACTTTGCAAGGCATTATGGTATTATATTCTCGTGAATCTATTATACAATTCTTCAAGGTTCAATGATTTATGACTAAACTAAGGAAAAAGGGATCAATATCTTGCAAGTAGGCTATATAGATGAGTTTCCTAAATACATTTGAGGTATTTGAGACATGATTCCATTATATTCTATTACAACTAGTGCCTATTGTATAACAATGGGCTTTTGTTCAACATTATGATTACTACCTATCACATCCAACCAAGCAAGAGCTTTTCTCTTATGTTCTTCTATCTAAAAGATTTTACATAAAGAAAACCTAAATAGTAATTTGAGATAACACAAAAATCATATCAACTGGATTATAGACAATAGGCTTAATAAAAATATTTGGAGCTGATAATGATTATGTGGTAGGTCCTTTTATTTGCTTAATTAGACCAGGCTTAGATTTCTTATCTTGCACATTAGCTTTGACTATTTCAACATTCTAAAACTGAACTTTCTTCTTAGGCTTGAACTTCTTATTCTTACTATCTTTGACTTTGACTATCATTGTATTATCTTTCTTACTGTCACCAGTCATCTTATGAGTGATATCTTTGATAAAGATGTTAGATGGCTTACTAGTATCATTGTCGACATTTCTCAGATTATAGTTACTGTACACTTGAGATATCATTTTTGCTATAATTTTGTCAGTCTCTTAGGTAGAATTCTTTCTCAAATTTATGTGACCATGACCTGAATATATAGTGTAGAACTTGTCTTCATCACAATCCTCATTGTCTAGAAGCAATTGTTGATGATGTACTTGATAACCATTTCTTTGATCAGCTATATCATTTTTAGGTTCTTCTAAATTAGAATCCTCATAATCATCACATAAATTCACCATGTTGCAACTTACATCATCATGTCATCATGACCCTTTTCTTCTTCTCCTTCCTCATTTTGAACATGATGATTTGCAGCAAATGATTGGGCTACTACACAATAATTAGAGGAATGAGGTGATGGGCATATAATGAACCAAGGTAAACCATCTATCATATTTATAGAATTTCTCTGTAAAGGGTTAGGGGTACTTTTATATTTAGTATTTTAAGTAGGATTAAGGATAGGCTTTCCATCTTTCCACTACATGGTGTATGGATAATCTTGCATTCCAGGATGACTATTATAGTGGTTACTAAATTGAGGCTTATCACTACTATTCCACTTATTTGCATTGTTGGTTGATGGATTCATGTTCTTCAACAAATTCAACAATTGACCCATGGTGTCCTCCTCAGGCTTCTTACCTGCAATAGGCTTATCACTCTCTCTCTTGTTGTTCCTTGGGTTGAAAAACTTGGGTTCATCTCTCCTCCCTAGCTTACTAGAGACCTTTCTATTATTCTCAATATTTACTATCATCTTCTAAGAATCTCTTAGTGTTTTAGGACCTTTATCTCTTAATATGTATCCCATCTTTCTATCAAAAGAATTGAAGTAAGTTGTGAGGCATACATCTTCATTGAATCTCATCACTTGGAACAATTTATAAATCTCTTTATGAAACCTCACATTGAAATCAAAGGTGTATTCATTTTGATTCTTTTTAATATTTTTGAATTCATTCAACACAAAATCAACACTAGTGTTATCTCCATATTGCTCCTTAAAAGATTTTTCGATGTCACTCTATGAATTAAAACTATCATCTGGCAACCTTCTAAACCAAACTATAGAATCCTCTAGTAGTGAATGTACAAACAATTTCATGACCACATCTTCATGCTCCACTTCATAATCATTGATCATAGCTACATATGTTATTAGGTTCTCTTCACCAATAATGGCATTGTTGCCTGAAAACTTTCTAACTTTGTCTCCAAGATCCAAAGAGATAGGATGTGGAAATGTAGGGATGCCTAGAAATGACATCTATCTATATTTTTCCATATATATGGGTTTTTTGTTAAAACTAGCAGTTTTTGATGTGCTTTTTATATTCGCTTAGTTTTGGACAAAGATTTGAGGTTTATGTATTTTTTGAATGATAGGGATTTGAGGTTGGTATATTTGTTGATTGAGACACATTTTGGCTTTGAATTATTGGTCCACAAGTGAGAATAGATAATGTAGCTTGAGTGGACATATTTGATCTTCATTCTCCACTTTCTCAAGCTCCTTGGCTAAATCTTCTTTCTCCTTCCTTGCCTTCTCTAAAGCTAGGTCTAGCTGAGACATGAATTGACTTGAAGATTTTCTATGAATAGCTTGAGGTTCATTTATTTGGATTCCTACAACCTTTTACTTATGCTTATCAGGGTGTTTCATATTCAGATCTATAAGCTCTAGCTCAATGGGTTTATAGGATTGTACCTAGGCTAAGATAGGTCCTTATTTTTCCTTCAAAAGATTTTTTTTTTCTATGACCTTAGATCTTAAAACTTCAACATCTCCAAATATATCTGAATGTACTTTGGAGTACTTTTCTTCCAAGTTCTTGTTTTTCTCTTTAAGAACAACCTTTCTACTGAGAAAATTATCTCTTTCAATAAGATTATTCATGGTTATTTGCTCTTTTTCTTTCTCCAAACAAACATGTTTGGATTCTTCTTTAGCAACTCTTCTTCTAAGGACTTCTACCTCATAAAATAAATCATAATTATATATAGTTGTTGCCTCAAATTCTACAAAATCATCCAAATATATTAGGTTTCTTTCAATGTAAGGGACTTTCTCAAGATTTGGTTTGTTTGATTAGATACTCCTGCATCTAAGATGTTGGTTCATCTCTTCTACAACACTAGTTTTGAAAATAGTATCCCCTATAGATAATTAAAAAAATAGTATCCCTTATGGATGATATCATTTTATCTTGGTAAAATCTTACTTCATGATAAGGCATTATGAAAACATTAGTCTAGTGGTTTCAGATTCAAAACTATGAGATGATATCTCTTTCTCAGCTAAAGGCTGGTATTGTGGGTTATCTAGGTTTTCGAGTATGACTAGATTCACCTTTCTTTTTAAGCCAATTTTTCCTACCACCCTTTGGTAAATAAATATACGATGGGACATCTGGGTTTTCTTTTACATAGTGTCTCGTATTCTTTCTCTTATTAGCCATCTTTCACTTTTCCAATATAAGCACTAGTATCAAAACCTAAGATGAAGTTGCCACCCATTAGAGGAAAATATCCATGTTTGGCTAAAAGACAAGGAACTTTTATGAGGGAAACTTTTCTAGGAACAAATTTGACAAAAGGAAACCCAACCCTAATACTTTTGTATTGTATACTTTTCGAAAAAAACTCTATTTGACCAATAAGGAAATTCATGAACCCATTCTACATCATAGCTTCCATAGTACTAGATATTTCAAAAATTCTCAAGGTTTGTTGCTTAGTAGCAACCAATATCCAAGGGTAAAAGCACAAACCTGTGTCACCTTTTATAAAGAAAAGTGATATCAGAATGTGACAGTTCAACATTAATGACAAAAAAAATAGTATTTGCGTTTAAAATATGAAGATGATGTAAACTAATGAAATGTGTAGAAGTGTATGAAATTTATGCCTATAATTTTTATTATTTTTTTAACTAAGAATTTATTTATTTTATTTTATTTTGAAGTCCCTTTTTTAACTGTAAAAAATATAGGATGTAGTTCCCGTCAAACAAGTATGTGCAAATCATCTTTTTTTGTTATGATTTGAAAATATTTTATAGATGACATGTATAGCTAGTGCACAAAAAAAGAAATAATTATTTTTTATTTATATTTTCTTTGTTATAAGTACTCAAGTTCGACCTTGTCAGAATCCAACAGTTTTTTCCTCCCGTCAAAACTTCCCTATCAAATCTATACCTTCTTGAAAAAAAATTACATATTCATGAAGAGGATTCTCTCCTCTAGTGATAAATATATTTTTTTTATTTTTTTGATATGATTTACTATTTTTTTTCATTTTTTGAGAGAGCATCTTCTGAAATGTTGAAATATCGACTTATAATATTTTTAGATTATAACATATTATAACTAATCAAAACACTCAAAAATTTATATAATGATGATATTGAATCTAGAATCCATAAAAGGGTATTTTTAGTATTTTTTTAAAATTGAGTTTTGATAGAGAAATGAGATTTGACCAAAACAGGTTTTTGTATCACAAACGGTGACACAGATCTATGTTTTTACCCCCAATTAAAAACTTACACAATAATAGGATTATGCCAATAGATATAGAATTTATAATAGATATTCTAAAATTTTAGATTTCTTTTCTTTCATCAATTCCCTAGTAGAGTCATCATTTTGTCGAGGTTTTAAAACTAGCAAGTATCAAACACCTAATACTAGAATGGATAAAGATAATAACAACCCTAAGGGTTAGCTACTTCATATGATCAACATGAATTTCTTTAGATCTGGACCCAAAATGAATAGAATCTCAGGGTTTCTCTACTCTTTTGGTTTTGTAGGACCAAGGTAGGTTAAACTTAGGGATGAAATGGCTATGATACTTGATATTTTATTCACACTTCAACCATACATTGATATCCTTTCTTCTTATTTATCCCCTATAATAGAAAGTGGTCACTATTCTTCTTGGTTTTACAAATAATTCTTGGTTACAACAACTAACTATAACACAAAGATTAATTGCAAAGAAGGACTAACTAACAATTAAACTTTTCATAGAAAAAAGTAAAGATTGATTTGATTTTAAAATTATGTTTCATGCAACCACATGATTTCTTCAACATGCAATTGAATAAATAATCAGTGCCATATACATTGGAATTTAGAGTCTACCCATCAAATTTTTACCTAATTAATTTCCATACAATCAATTATTTTAGTAATTAACCCTAAGCTCCATTCTTATGAATATCCTTGTTATATGAGTAGAAATCCTACCACTTTGTTGAAGCATTTGCTTAATTCATTAAATTAAAAGAAACAACAAACTAATATGTATCTAATGTATGTAGGAGCAAGAATACCCATTAGCATGATAAGCCTAAGAATGCAAGCTACTACCATAAGTGTAAGAAGCAAGGACATCAAGCACATGAATGTAGGACTAAGATTATCAAGACACCAAAATTTAAAGGTCACTAATACAATCGCAAGAAATATGGACATAGAGAATTTTAGTGTAGATCAAAGCCTATGTGCACATTAAACCAATCAATAAGAGAAGGTAACCATGGTCATCACTGCAATTGAGACTGTAACACTAGGTATAGCTATCACTACTATCAGGAATATGTTTTAGTTTCTTGAAGACTAGTCATATTACTAGGAATTGCCCAACAAAGTCAAAGGCACCCAAGTTAGAAGTCAACAAAGGAAAAGAGAAGGTAGATGTTGAACATATTAGAGGACAAATGAACAAGGCTTGGAAGAAGAAAGATGAGTGCAGCTCATCAAATGAAGGGATCATTTCATTTAATAGGTCAAGTGGTCACACCTCATCCAACTAAGCAAAGATAGGTGTATGGGACTGATATACAAAAGTATATCATACATTAGTCCTAATACAAAAAAGCACTAAAAAGAAGAAAATAGCATGAGAAAAGATGCAAAGTTAAAACTCAAAAATTTTGCAAGTATTGCTGAGTTGTCCCTAGATGCCGAGTAAATGTCAGTATATGTTGAGTTGCTAGTACTGGCCAAGTTGATAGTTAGTGCCGAGTTGAGAAATTTCAATGGAAGCCAAGTGAAGTGGAAATCTAGTTGAAGCCAAGTAATGTAAAGCATATGGAAGCGGAGTCATGTTGAAAACTTCAAGAGCTGAGTGTACAGCTGTATGCACTATGCATTTAATGCTAGGTTTTGAAATATATAAGGTCAATTTTTTATCATTTCATGCCATTCAAACATATAAAAAAGACTACAAGAGCACACAAGAGATCAAAGAACAACATTGAAGCAATTTGCATGGATTTCAATGGCAATCAAGCATAAATTTCATTGATCTAAGGTATTCCTCAAGTGTCAAGTTACGCAGTGTTAAAGTTTAAATCTTCTAAATCCCTAGATTAGTGAAATGTCTTGTAGTTCTAAGAACCCAAAGGGTAAGGAAGGTCATAAGGTCCAATTGGCCAATAATGCGGTCAAACAACTTGATTTTAGGCCAATCCTAGAAGTCACCTATAAAAATGACCCTACTGGCGCACTCTTCATTATTTCACTCATAGTTGTTATGGTACAGGATGTGAGGAAATGTTAAAACTATAACATAGGTGTAGGTGGAGACCTTGAAAATTTTCAATCATATGAAAAACTTTGTGATAATAGAATTTTGAAGGATGAATTTCAAATAGTCAAGAAAAAGGGTTTAATCCATGCCCTAGTTTACCCCACATGTTTTAAAACTGAGTGGATCAGAATTGTTCTCAATAGAATACACAATGGATGTTTGTGGTTAGAAGGAGGAAAAGTTAAAATAAGAAAGAGGATAGTACATAAGGTTATAGGCTTTCCAACCCTAGATGAGCCCAAGACCTTGTGTACTGATTCAAAATAAGTTATTGAAAGAAACACAGTGGCTAAATGGAATAAAAGGGGCATGACAATTGACACTATCACATATCCCCTTCTAGACTTTGCTATGAGATTCATTTCTCAAAAGTTTTATCAATCCAATAAACTAAATAGTGTACAATGTATTGCTATGGATGGAGCCTGCAAACTTGTGAAGCAAGATCATACATATGATTTGGCAGAACTATTGTTGCAACGGATTTTTGGAAACTCGAGAGCAATAAGAAAATCTAAAGGTCCTCAGTGTAAGTTTGGTTTAGTCCTTGTCTACATAATTTTCTATGTTTTGGAAGAGTTTCCTTTAATTGGAAAGGTGAACTAGAATTCAAACAAGTCAGAAGCACAAATGATAAGCTACTTTGTGGATTTTAGTAAATCCATGAAATAAAGATTGAGAGTACCAGTTTCCCTAGTGGAACAACATGTCAATTACACCTACTTCTTAGTTGACATTGATTACACCTACATCCAAGTAGGTTCCAAGGGTGAGATGGCTAAGGCCATTGGGATATGAGTTAGATGTTGATGAAGCATTAGCAACAATCACTACATTGCTTGTAGAAGAAATAGACAAGACTATCAAACCTTTGGCACATATGATGTTGTAAAGTCTAAAGTTGAAATAGAGTTGAAGATAGCCTTTGTAATTAAGAGCAAAGATAAATTGGTGAAGAAAATAAAAAAGAAATTTGGTGCAGAAATTGAAGGGGCGGCAGGTGCTAAAATAAGAAGAAGAAGGTGAGAGTGAAGAAGAAGAGCAAGTGCAAGGCCTAATGGAACTCACTTAAGGCTTAGGTGAAGATAAGGAGGAAGGTGTAGAGGAAGAAGAAGCCAACGAAGCACCAACACAAGCCAAGTCTAAGAAAAGAAATGCTAAAATTCAGCCTCCAGCCCAACCCAAAGCAAAGAAAGATACAAAAACCGCTCAAGCCAAGCCAACACTAGTAACAAGAGCTACAACAAGGGCCTCTACTCAAAAGGCCAAGGAGCAAGTGAAAGAGAAGAAAAAGGCTATTGAGCATACCGATCTAGTGTAGAAGAAGCAAAGGAGACATTATGCAGCACAACTAGATTCTGATGATGAAGAAAGGATAAAATCAAAAGAAATCAGCCAATTTAGAGTGGTAAGAAATATTCTTAGGTCTAACATTGATAAAATATGTGATAATGTTAGGAAGAATGCAAATTTTTCTAGTTTGAAAAATGTTGATTTTAAGAAATTAAGTAGAGAGGATTAGAACAAAGTAGAGGAGTCAATATATACCATGATGGTAGAATTTGAGAATACACCTCTTGAGTTAGACAATACTATGCCTAGGGAGTTATATGATATTATTGAAAACAAATGGCATTATTGTTTGAAAATGGAGAAGGAAATCAGAGAATCAACACTAGCATAAGTGATGCCTGATTTGACTAGAGGTCAAATAACCAAGGCTAACAAGAAACATAGTGGCAAATTTGCACCAAAGTTTAGAGGCTTTAGCATCCTACAAAATAAAATTGAAGAAGTTGTCTAGAAATCAATAAGGTTATGGAAATCAATATATAAATTGATTGATGACAAGGATGAAAAAGTAGAAGAGAAAGATGCAAAAGCAAATAAGGCTAAGGCCATTGAGAAGGAGAAGGAAAAGAAACAAAAAGAGGAAAAGGAAATAGAAAAGAAAGAAAGAGAAAAGAGAGAAGAAGAAAAGAAAGAAAAAGAGAAAGAGGAAGAGAAGAAATATGAAGAGGAGAAAGAAAAAGGTGAGGAGGAGGAGACACAAAAATAAGATCAAATGGCAATAGCTGAGTAGGAGCAGTAATAAAACCAGAGTGTGCAAGACACACAATTACCACCCCCTAGCCCCCCTCATGTAACCATGACACCTATAGAAACTATTACTATAATGGATGTTACTAAAAAATCATGTCAGAACATCAATCCACTAACTACAGAGGATCTCAAGAAGATCCTTCACCAATCAACTTTACAGGCACAATTATGCACAAATCCTATATTGGTAAGGGTAGATGAGCTACAGAAGGTAGTAGCAAAACCAATAAGAGACAAGGTGAAACTACAAGAACCACCTTCCATCTCTATAGCTACTAGCACTAAACTCCTAATGCTTCCACCACCATCACAAATTTCAATAGATGATACATCTATAATAGTTGACACCATTCAGAAGTCAAGTGTAGAAGTAGAGAAAGATTGAGAGCAAATAGGATAGATTACTACATCTGATTCCATAGTACAAACAATAGGTACACCCCACCTAATTGTTGGCATTGATCAAGGAAAATCTAAAGAAGACAAGGAGGACACATCAAAAGAAGAGGAGTAGGCCACAACACAAACATTGGTAGAGTTACCAGAAATAGGCACTCCTACAAAAACTCTTTAGAAGCTGAGCACTGATGCAATACCTTTACAAATCTCTAGACCAGGCTCGAGCTCAAGCAAAGTGGCCAAGGTACTTCACTATGGAGACCTTTAGTTAGATGAAGACATTTTCATATGTACCTATGACTCTAAAATAATCAGAAAGGTGCACGATGCATTGAATAGGAGAAAGAGATACGAAATACTTAGGAATTTGTATAAACATAAGTAAGCATTACATGAGATAAAGGACATATTTATGGATGACTTCAACATGCAGTCACCAGATGAGTCAAAGCCTATAATGGAACAATAATCAGATATTGTTGACCAAGTGACAAGTGAAGACCAAGAGACAAATGTGAAACTCATGGAATGGTCTAAAATAAAGTTTCAAGGAAAATTAAATGAGAAAATATCCAGTGGTATAGCACTTCAAGAAGTTGAATTGGCCAAGAACATTAAAAAGGTCAAAACTATACTTGAGAATATCTTCTCATTGTACAACAAGCTATGTGATTTTTCTAGTTTCATACAAGAGATAGGCCAAAGGATTATGAGCTTGGAGAGAAATCTAAATATTTCTAGCATGCAGTTACCAAAAGACCCATCTCAAAGTGAGAGGCATTTTACCCAATTGGTTCACACTCAAAAGGAGTTAGCTGCATTTACAAGTGAATAGGCCAAATTAATGTAGATTCAATCTTCCATAATCCACATTTGGAAGTAGTCCATAAAGAGCAAGTCTATGCAAAAACTATTTTAAAGAAAGATCCTAATCTTTCTACATTATATGGACTTGTACATCTTGTTATAGAGACTACCATCCAGCATAAGTCACTAGAAATTGCTTTCGAGAATTGGGATGCAACTCTAAAAATGATTATGGAGGTAAATAATACATTTTTGGACAAATATGGTATTACTCCTTAGCACCATTTGACATAAGTGTCAAAAAGGGGGAGAAATAAAACAAAGGGGGAGAATACTAAGTATTTTAGTGATTACATTCTTTGATTCATTATTTTGGAGAAAAAAGGGGGAAAGATTGTAGATAGCCAAAAAGTGAAGATAAGAGATAAGACATAGTGTGGGGAAGATATAATGTTTTGGGATTTATATGGAAGGTAACATAGGTATAGAGTACAAAACTAGGGCACAGGCAAAGAGTATTAGATACACCGACACAACAATTTTGGTTATAGGAATGAAATGGAATAATCAACTCACGGGGAGTTATAAGAATTTTAAGGTATATTGTTCCTTACAAAATTTTGAACAAGTTTTTGAAATATTGTATATATGCTGAATAGACTAGATAATGTACTCACAACGTTAGATAAATAATGCTTAGTTAAGTATTTTTGACACTCATGTCAAAGGGGGAGATTGTTGGTCTCAGATTGGTTTTGACAATTGAGTGTCAATACACTTAACCAATTTTATATAAAAGCTGAGTACACTATATATGCCAAGCTATAGTATGTGCCAAGGTAGAATTTCAACAGGCATAAAGTGATCCTCATGTGCCGAGCAATCTTCTGGTGTTGAGTAAAGAACAAGTGCTTAGTGACTTCAAGCGCTAAGTGAACCATATGAGTTGAGTGATATATATGTGTCGAGTCATAATTGATGCCAAGCAAATCAGAGTGCTATAGGTGTTGAGCAAAGAAAAATCATACATGTGTTGAGCACCAGTAATCTAGTATGTGTCGAGTAACACAAAATCAACACTTGTGCCTTCACAAACTAAGATGTAAACCATTTTTTGAGCTCACATAAAGGGATCTCAAAGGATAATAAGGAGAAAAACAAATCTTTTATATTTCCTATGCAATTAGCATGAAATCAATAAGAAAAATGGAGAAAGCATACAACCAATGAGAAAAGTGCAAGGAATGGGTGGGAATCAAATATTCAATATGGATCATAGATCCCTATGTTTTTGTTGAGTCTTGGTAATGCTTAAAAGGAGGACAAAAACCCCATTGTATGTGTGGATGAGAGCAGAGTATGGGTAAATGATAGTGAAATTCAGTGGGATGTGTGAAAGACTTAGAGGAACATAGCAGCAATTTCATATCTAGTTGATCAGAACAAACGAAGGGATACAAACAGATATCAGATGTCATAGGATCAAGATCAAAATGAGTAGAACCAGTGCCTGAAATCAGCAATTTGAGATTGTAAGAAATCAAGTTTATGAATCTAATACTCTCTAGCAATTGTATTAGAAGGAAAATCCTATGTTGATAGATTAGGTTAATGGCGAGGTTGTAGATCCTTTGAAGAGGTGATAAGATCCTTTACTAGGATGACACTTCATGTAAAGTGTTTGTAAATCCTTTAACTAGGTCACTATTGACACAATGTAAATCCTTTAACAGGGTAGGGCTTTCATAGGGTGGACCATCAAAAGTGGTCAAACATTATTACTATAGTGATTTTGTGGGTATCGTCCCCACCCTAATTTTACCTTCTCATTTTGGAGGGTTTCCAGGTTACCAAAATGTGGTGTTATTTGTTGTTGATACATGTGTTTACTTCATGTTTAATTAATATATTTACATGCATGCAATTTACTTTCAATTAAAAGTTTTAATGGATAAAATTCATTACTTTTGATTCACCCCCCCCGGCTTTAGAAGTATTCTTCCCATTTGATTATTCCAACAAAAACATGGACTTTTGGCCTCTAAACCAATGATTATGGCTATAAACCAAGCAAAAAATACAAAATAAATCAAGGTAAATAATATGCTTCAAAATATTTCAACAAACTTATACATAACTAAAAATTTAATTTCTTGTCTAAGATAAATTAATATTTTCACATTATTTTAGTAATGATATGACCTTTATTATCTATGTAGTATATTGTTAATCATGCCAATTATTTTGTTGAAGGTGAGTTAAAAAACCTATGGGTGGAGATGGAGAATTTAAAGAAGATGGTGTTGGACATGGACCTAAGGTTCACGATCTTGGAAGATAATTTTGTTAAAGACACATGCATGTTGTAGCTACCACTCTCCAACTCTTGAAATAGGAGATGATGGGGGGTGAAGTGGAGGAGGATGTTGATAGCTTCCAGAGGCTCTACAAGTCCCTTGTGGATGACTGGTTGAATATGTTAATGTCAAAACCAACCCTTGGGAGGAGAAGAAGGGATGAGGGTTTGATTTCACTTTGTGATTTTTTTTTTTTCTATTTTCTTATTATTATAGGTAGGATCAAGCCCTACGTGGCTAATATGAACATTTGGACATTTAAGACTTTTTAAATACAATTGATAGTATGATTTTAACTATCTATTAGTTTATAACTATCTACTCATTTAGGTGGTTAAATAGTATGATGCTAAACTCTTTTGGTAGTATTGTGTTTTAATTATTGAATATGGGTGGCTAGGTTGTTGTTATGTTGGTTACAGAGTCGTTAATTGGTTGCTAGTGATCCTATTACTACTTTGTTCCTTTTGAAAAAGTCACCCATTTTTTAGTGCTTTTAATATAAAAAACATTTCTATTTTTCTTAAAACTCTCATGCACTGGTTTTCCTTCATCTATTAGACAATTTATATATTTTTTGAACAAAAGAAAATGCATTCTTGCATTTTATTTTAGGCTAGTAATTTTATCACTATGTTTTATTTATATCTAATGCTTGATAATGGTAATTTTTAAAAATATTTACTAGAAATTATAATAGAAAATGATGAAAAATATTTTACAAGTTTATTAGGTGACTCAACACTATAAATTAGAATATTTTAGTTTTACTTTAAAATACAATTAGCATTTTCTTATTAATCATCCTTTGAGTAGATAATTTAAAAGATTATTAGAGCATGATAAACCATGTTATGATGCTCAAAATGATTAGTTTTTTTTTAAATGTGAAAAGACAATTTTCATCAAGCTATCTGTTATAAAACTTATGATATCATTTCACGAGCATTCTTTTTCTTCTTATTACGTGAGTTGGAATGCATTACTTGTTTTCAAAACTTGGAGGTCCTTCCTAGTCATGTTCTAAACAATCTACATATAGAATGAAACAAAATGAAACACACACAAAAATATATAACAAAGAAGAAACAAAATTAGAGTCAAACAATTTGCAACTAAATTAAAATAAAGGTTTACTTTTACATATCATAAAATCCTAGAATAATTATTTTATGTTTAACAACTCGCCTTGTACTTCTATTTTTGAAATCATAACAATGCTTCAATGGATCTTCATATATGGTATGCAAAATACTAAGGGATAGAAACATTACCAACATTATTATTAGGAGAAGCATTAGAAGAAAAATCACTATAAAAGATTAAATCTGAAGTAAAAATAACATGGAAAAAAATACAAGGGAAAAAATAAAGAAGTATCTTGTTAGTAATGTAAAATTGTACTATTATTCATTGGAAAAGAATTTTATAGAGAAATAATAATTTTATCATTAGAAAGCCATGGAGTAACGAAAAACACTTAATACTAAATCAACAAAAGAATGGGTAGAGGTAAAATACATAGCACTAGGAGATGACTCCAAGTCCAAAGTTATCTCAACAAAATGGGGAGGAACAAAAAATAGGATTCAATGGTTCATAGTGTTTTCAAGCAACACGATAAAAACCAATCTAGAATTATGGAAAATGCAAAGATATTCATGACTAAAATTCTTCATTTATAATGAGGAGAATGACAATGACACAAATAATATAAATGCCCAATACTTCAAAAATTAATTCAACTAATAGATATCCCCACCTATTATGAAGACGTGTCATTAATGTACAAAATTTCTTCTTTGGAAAACTATGAACCATCTACATCAAAATAATAAGAACAAATGAAGTTTCATGGAATTTTTATTGCACTTAAATGAAGGACCCAAGTCAAAATCTAATTCAAAAAATTGAGGAACAAAAAATAGGAGTCCATTGCTCATAATCTTTTGAAATAATATGATAAAAGAATCTAGCCCTTCTAAAAACACAAACATGGTAATGAATAAATTCTCTCATGAAATGTGGATGACTATTTATGAGGACTACCACAACAAAGAAAATTAAAATGCCCAATACCTCAAAAAATAATTCAACTAATAGTTCAAGCCTCACATATTACTAAGATTTTTCATTAATGAGAAAAATTACCTCTTTGTAAAAGGTTTATGAACCATCTACACAAAGAATATGAACAAATGAAGTTTCATGAAAGACTTGTTCATGAAATCTAGCTTCAAAAAATCATCTTCAAGTATTACTATTTTCCTCTTTAGCTTTATCACACTAAAAATGAAGGGAAAGAATGACAATGTCACATGCAAAGACAAAATATTAGTTTCATTATTGAAAGGGTCTTTAGGAACATGACTTGTATTGTTGCCCTTACTATATAACATATATTGAAGGCAATAACTTTGCTAACCAAAAGATACTATGATGAGTATTTATTTATTTTAGCTCTATATGATGATAGACAGTAAATTTTTTTTTATCCCATATTTATATAAATTTGTAGAACTATTTAGATGTTTTGTATAGTCCTTGTTATTGCACAAATTAAATTTTTTATTTGACATGTTATTAAAAAAAATTGATGTTATTGTGGGTAGGATTTTATTATCTAAAAAATCATTAAATATTGGATTCTTAATACATTAATTTAAAATGAAAAGGTTTTACTAGACATAAATTGTGAGAATGTTTTTAGCAATAAGTTAAAATTCTCAAATTTGTGCTAACATTTTATATGCTTGACATTGTTTTCATTTATGATACCATTTTTTGCTTCATATAAAGTTATGAGTGATGTGATTAATGTCATTTAAAAATCAATGAAAATAAAATAGCAAGACATTATTTTACTAATGAGTCATCGAGTAAATATATTCCAAGTGGGATGATCATGAGATTCATATCCTGAGCTCAAATGATGTATAAAGAGTACAATATTTGGAAAGGAATATAACTACTTATAATTGTTAAGGACTTTAGGTATTTAATAAAAGCACCAACAACAAATAATTATCTAGATATGGGAAATCCAGAGTGGAAAAATGTTTGGCACCCTCACTTTCTACCAAAAATAAATTTATTCTGGTGGTTGGTCATGTAAAATAGTGTTCTCACCATTCATAACCTCAAGAGGCACAACTTATAGATGTGTAATAGGACTGTGCTATGTTATGAGAAGGAAGAGTCCATCCCACAACTCTCCATTCACTTCTCTTAGTCTACCTAAGTTTTGTAAAGTATTTTTGGGTAGATTGGATTATCATGGGTTTTCCACGATTTGATCTCCCAATATTTTTTTGGGTGGTAGTATCCTCTCCACCACCCCCTAATAAAAATGGTCAAGAAGACTATCCTCCAATATGAATGCTCAAAGTTATGGAAAGTATGAAATGAACACATATTTAGGGATACAGGTACCCCCAAGGGGTGGTTGTTCTCAAATGTAGGGGAGGAATTAACGAGGGGGCCCTAATATGGAAGTGGAAACCTCCTCCTCACCCCTTGACCTACGTTGAGTGGGCTTGGGCGAGAGTGTGGGGCATCAATCAAAATATTGAGAGAATGGATAATTCTAAGATAAGCAAGAGGATGGATGGATAAGAAGCCTATTTAGTTAAAGACAAAGTGAGCCTCAAGAGTTTATTCCACTCGAACGAAGCCCCAGTTCACTTGCAATGTGTTTTTTGTTAAGATTAACCTCAGACAGAAATAACAGTTAAATGCAAATATAACCAATATTAGAAAACAATAGATCGCATAGAGGAGAACACAAGACACCAAGATTTAATGTTGTTCACCCAATCTTTGGGCTATGTCCACCAACAACAAGTCCAATATCATTATTCTCTAGTGATTTCAATCCACAATCCCTAATAGCTCAGTACTGCTACAAGAAGCTACAATATCACCATTTCATTATGAAATTGCTAACCCTAAGCCTTTTTATACAAGCTTTTGTCACTTACAAAATTGGTGCTAGAATAATTTGTGCAATGGAAAAATAGCAACCAACACCATTTACAATATAAGGGCATTTTTGGCTTTGGGAATGCTACTCCTGAAAACCTCCATGGGGGTGTTGCCCCTCGACCCCACCCTGTATTGTGATAGGGAGTGCACTTGGGGTGCTTCCCCTTGACCCTATCTTGGGTGTGCTGCCCCCAAACCCTTGTAGAAATAATATGAAAATTGAACTAAATAAACCTCCAAGTCTAATTAGGGTCTACATCACAACAATTTTTCTCAAGAGAAGCTTCTAGAACCATGGAATATGTTCTACTATGTTATTATGTGTTACATTACCCTAGAGGATAGAGTTAAAGTTTTCTATTACTACCATTTCTCTATTTTGAATCATTTCTGAAACAAAGAATGCATTTCATTTCATTTCCTCCTATTACACTCTATGGAGGATTGTGTTTGGAATATAAGGAAAAAATGTTAGGAAGGAAAAAATTACACTCTATTATCAATCCTCAATGTTCTGTCTCTTTAAATTTTATAAAGGCCCCCACCATCAAATTTTGACCATTTTCCCTCCTCCTCTAAACATAATTTCAGAAATCTCATCTCCCCCCACTAAACTCATTAGAAAATGTGACCCAATAACCATGGCTAGGAAAATTTGGGAAGAGAATATAGAAGTCCCGATGTTGAAAAAATTGAAAGCACAAGTAAGAGCACAAACTAGTCAAGAAAAAGGCAGAGAGAGAAAATACCCTTGACCAACCCTCCCATACCTAAACTAGACAAATTTGGGATAAATTTTGGGCCTTGTCCCAAACATAAGGTCACTAGAAGGAACTAGGGGGAACAAAAAGAAGAAGAAACATAAAGTGAGGATAAAATCGAAGATATGAAGGAAGCTAACCATTTTCCTTCCATGGTTCTAGACACATTTAAAATTTTTACTTCAAATTTTGTTATGTCCAAGAATGTTGATCATCGCATGGTCACCTCATTGGTTAGGATAGACACTCTGGGTAGCCAGGCCCAAGTGGAAAGCACCATGAGAGAACAAGAGGTTAAGGTCATAGTGTAGGGGGGAGACCACAATAAATAGAAAGAAACTACAACTAAAAATGAGAACCTAGAATAGGGGAACAATGTGGTGGAGAAATTTTAAAAGTCCATTATGAAGTTAGTTAAATTGAAAAATGACTTGGAGGATAAGTTTGATAGGGTTGCAAATTTCTCAATCTACATAATGCATTTGACAACCACTATGCTTTACCTAATGCAAACCAACAAAGATTTGGGGATTGTTGATAAGGAGGTGGAGACAAATCACACCCTATATGGCTTCCTGGGTGATGATTGGCTTCACTTGCTACTAGAAAATAATAGGAACCACTAATGGTTCCCATGCTGATGTGGTTATATATATTTTTGTTTATTATGCTTCTTAGTTATACTCTAAGCCTCCAATACCCTTTTGTTTTTTATCATTGGACTAATACTAGGGCTAATATTTATCTAACTCTTGATGCTTGTGGTAGTATTTATGTCACTATAATTGTTATGGGTGGTTTTTTGAAATTTAAAAAGGGGATGGGGTAATCTTGTGGTAGTAAATATTGACTGATCTTTGAATAGTTTTTTTTTCTATTATAGGCCAACCCCCATTTTGGTTGCTTTCTACTTTCAAAAACAATTATCTAGATATTTCTCTATAATAGTGACCAACTTGTAGAAAATCAAAATAAGTTTTTCTAGAAGGAAAAACCTTCCTTGAGAATCATGAAATTAAATTTGGAGGCTCATAAAAAGAAACTAAACCAAATCTACCACCATTATGAAGAAATTTTAATTTAACATAATGTTAAATGAGGTCACTCTTAGATGGTGAAATATTAAATCTATGCCTTAAAATTGCTTTCCTAACTTAAAGATACAAATAAAAAGATTTTTTTCAATAATCAATCTTAATGAAATACCATAATTAAATCTATAGTTTGGATGTTCTTTGAGTTTACTTGTGTACAACTCTTTATCTCAGTTTTCCCTTTATGTTTTCCACCTATCAAACCACATTTAGTGGGGAGTTTTTAGGCTTGTTTATAATGGCCCCTACTAGCTATGACCTAGTTCTTGATACTAGTGTTCATTTTGGTGATTCAAAAAGCCATGGTGCCTCTATTGAAAAAAATTCTTCGCAAATTCCTCCCGAAGGTTTTTCACAAGGTAATCTTGATATTATCCTTCCTTTGTAAGAAGTTGATGTTGCTTGTGACTGGTAAGAAAAACATACCTTGATAGGTTATTTTGTGGGTAGGACTCCTCCTGAAGCTATGCTTTGAGAATGGGTTAACAAGAGTTGCACTCCTCATGGAGTCTGCCTTGACGGTATGAAAAACCTTACCAAAGGATTTTTTGTTTTTGTTTTGCTAGCCCATCTTAGGAAGACACGATGGTTAACAATGGCCCTTGGTCTATGCATTCATTCTTGTTTGTTTATCAAAGATGATCTCGAGAGTTCTTTGTCTCTGACAAAAAAAAGATTGGTTCTTGTGTGGGTTGAGTTCCAGGTTTACCCTTTCTGTGTTGGCCTTTTATTGAGTCTATTGCCAATACTCTTGGGAAAGTTATTAATAAAGAACATGAATTTTTTTTTTATGCTTGTCCTTAGAAATGTGTGTGCATTGAGATTGATCTCTCCAAGGATCTCAAATATTCTTGTGAAATACATTTTGGTTCTCAAACATTCTCTCAGAGGGCTCTCTATTTGAACTATCCCAACACCTATTATAGGTGTTAGTCAATGGAACACAAGCTTTGGGATTTCCCTTTTGCTATGCCTAGGGTTAAACCCCTACTTGTGGAGATCCCAATTAAATCTATAGAAGGGAAACAAAAATATCAATGGACTATAATTGGGTGCAAGGGAAAAACTTCCTCAGCTCCAAAATAATCATATGTGACTATTGTTTTGGTTCTTCCTATTTCAATAGGAGCACAAACCCCAACCATTGTAGGGTTGAAGCCAATTTTTCTAGATTCAAACCCTAGTGTGTCCTAGGTTTCAAGCCCTAGAAGTTCATAGGGGATCAAGGTGGCCACAAGGGCTAACACTTATGTGGTGATTCACACTCCTCTTGTGGCCTCTTCCATTGCCACCCAAAATGTATGACATTCTCATAGTCCTCATGAGTGTGCTGAGACATCAAAGAAAAGTTGAGCTATCAGTCTATAGGATTTTCCTACTGGCTTCAACCATGCTTCCACTTGCTTTCAAAATAGCTACTCCTCTCTTGAGGAAGAGGAAGATATGGAAGATTTTTCATGAATTTTTTATCATGGAATGTGTGACATCTTATAGACCTCTCCAAGAAGTAGTATGTCAAGGATATGCATCATAGACTTGGTAATTTAGATTTTCTCTACATGCAAGGGATTAAAATTTTTGGTTTCATGCTTTCCTCTGCATGTTACATCATTTGGCCAGATGGCATTATGTTTTTTTCTCAACATGGAACTGGTAGAGGTGGTGTAGTTACTCTTTTGTCACTTCATCTTCAGTCTACTATTATTTCACATGGTTCTTACCCCATGCATATAATAATTTGGCTTGTGCTTTCTATCAACAATCATTCGTTTGGAGTAGTTACTATTTATGCTTTGAATGATGCTATGGAAAGATCTCAATTGTGGGGCTAGATGGTGGACAACTTGCCTCCAGCTACTTGGGTTATGTGTCATGACTTCAATATGGTTGAGTTGGCCTTTGACAAAGATGGCATTTTACATTTCACTAGATAGCTGGGGAAAGGGAATCTTGGTACTACATAAATAATAAATTGGGCCTTTGTGATCTCAATAATAACCACTGCTAGTATACTAAGGTCTGGCACACTTGGTCCAACTTTTGAGATGGCTCTGATCGCATTTTACAACATCACGATAATGCTATGATTATTGAACAATATTTTTTCTCCTTTTTCGAGGATCAAGATCTACCTATCATTCCCCTTGCTAGATGTGATGTTATCACACTACCATCCCATTTAGTTTTCCATCTCTTGGCATATAGTTGTCCAGCATCTTTTCAGGACTCAATTTTTCCTTAATACATCAGTGCTTATGCATGCTTTCACTATTGCTCATAACCTACGTCTCTAGAATTTGGAACCATGTCCACATTCTCATATAGGTTGGATTTAGTGGTTGAATGATGCCATCACCAAAAGTGCTAGACTTCTGCACAACTATGGGAGGCAGTTGGTAGCTTTTAGACATTGGTATTATGAATCCACTACCATGACACTCAAAAGATCTTCTAAAGCTTTCACCTTTAACCCTTTTGATGTTGATTTGCAAATTCAGCTTGCCAAGCTTCGTCATGAAAAGTAGGGTGTAGATAACTATGCTACTCACGGGGCCCAAATCAAAGCTTACCTCCATTGGTTTAAGGTTGACGATAAGGCTTCTAAAGAATTTTTCCAGGCTCTTAGAGTAGGTCATAGTAGTATTGGGATTAAAAAGATTAAACAAGGCAAATATGTTCCCTCTAGTCTCCTTGACATCCTACAAGATTTTATTCAGCACTACGAAAATGTGTTTGGTTCATAGGGAAATTTGGTTGCTTGGGAGGAAGCCCTTAGAAAGTGTATTAATGTTACTCCAAACCACCTAGCGGTCGAGCAATGAGCCTTCTCCTAGCCACTTCTCACCATCCAAGACCTCAAGGAGGTGGTTTTTTTCTATGGCTGATGACAAATCCCCTAGGTGTGATGGGTTCCCTTGTGAATTTTATAAACACCTTTGGGAGTCTATTGGTCCAGACCTACACAAAGTTTATCTTGAAGCCTATCATTCTAAGAGTCTAGGAGCTATTATTAACAAAGGAAACCTCAAATTCCTACCTAAAGCTGGAGATCCTAAAGATATCTATAATTGGCGACCCATACCATGCTTAATGTGTCTTATAAGATTATTGCAAAGGAAATTTTGCTCAAAATCTGCCATCTCATACCTTAAATTATGCAGCCAGAGGAAACTGGCTTTATTAAGTCTAGGTACATTCTTTACAACATTATTAAGCCATCTGTGTTTTTAAAAATTGACTTTGCTAAAGCTTATGACTCAATCAAATGGCCTTTCATCTTCGCTATGCTTCAAGCTCTTGGTTTTGGCCTCAATTTCCTTTAGTATGTGAAAATTCTTTTTGGAGATGCTAATGCTTGTATTACTATCAATAGCTTGTAATCTGAAGCCTTTGGGCTCTTTTGTTCCATCCGACAAGGTTGCCCTCTGGCTCTAACTTTATATGTTCTTGCTACTAAAAGTTTTGGATACTTGCTAGCCCACTCCATTTCTTTTGGTTTCATTTGTGAGATTTCCTTGCTAGATTCCTCCTCCCAGTTAGTCAATGGACACATTGCTAATGATTCCTTTCTCACTCTTTTGGAGGATGAAGAAAATGTCACTAATGCTTTGCAATGTCTAGATACCTTTTGTCAACCCTCTAGCTTTGCTATTCAATGGCACAAAATATGCTCTGCTTTTGACAATCTTTTCTTCCAACTCTAACATTGCTTGACCAATTCCATTGGAATGGGTCACTCACAAGGAGATCTTTCAGTTTCTGGGCATTCCTTTTGCTTTCCAAGCTTTGCTAGTTGATTTTTGGAACACTATGCTTATCAAGATTGAAAAGAAGCTTGACTATTGGCTTACTAAACCTATTTATCTTTTGGGAAAATTCTAGAATTTCTCAAAGGTCCTAGTGGCTATGCATGTGTATTATTCTTCCTGTTGGGCTCCTTCTAAAGCCTCTTATCTAAAATTAGAGTGATTACTATGTGACTTTCTTTGGGCTTCTGGCTGTGATCATCATGGATTCCATAAAGTGGCTTGGGATTATTGTTGTCTCCCTAAAGAGTCTGGAGGCCTTGGCCTTGTTTTCACTTAGAAGCAAGGCTTGCTCTTTGTGCTGAATGGATCATTTGTGCCATTACTAGAGATGAAGCTTGGAAATTTTTTGTTTGACATTGCTTTTCTTCTGGGTTTCCTATTAATAGGCCTACATGGAAGTGATTGCCTTTCAAACCCTTCTTATCATGTGGGAACCTATGCACATACATGGCTCTTTTGTTATCAAGAGCATCTAGAAAGCTTGGGAAGTTTTCAAGCCTTGGCTTCTCTAGTCTAGTGATGGGTTTTGAGATAGACTCTCTTTGAGTCAACAAAACATTTGGTGGTCTCCTCTGTTTTCAACCTAGGGTGTCCCTCTGGCCAAGACTCAAGGTGCTTGTGCTTTGAATTTTTCTAAATGTGGCATGAAGACCCCTAAGGACCTCTTTTCCAGGGTCACTATGAGCCTTAGATCCTAGGAAGATATGCAAGTCCAGTTTCATCTTGTCCGCTCAGATCGAAAAACTTTTGATCTGTTGGTTGTTCCAATTCCAAATTATTTACTTCATAAGGTGGGTATTTAGTTTGTTCATCCTTGGTGAACTGACTAGAAGTGGTATCCTACCACTCCTTTCACTAGCTATAAGCCTACCTTGGGGTATTGATGGCTTTCTCCCCATCTGTTGATGGTGGATACCCTCAAACAACATTGGCATTTACAGGCTTCTTTTTCTTAATGGAGAAATCATTTTGACACTATTTGGAATGTCATTATAGAGCCTAAGATTGCCCACTTTGCTTGGTGTCTAGTTTTTCAAGGTCTTTCTCTTGGGCCTTGGCTCAAGCATATTGGTGTTTCAGATCCTCGGTGTCTATTCTATGGGAAGCTAGAGACTTTTTTGCATGTTTTTTTGGTTTTGTAGATGTCCTCGGCAATATTGGCATTGGATTCATGATTTTTTAAAGCCATTTCAGCCAGAACCCTTTTCTTGGCATATGGTTATTTTAGGTGACTCCCCCAGGTTTCTTAAGAAGTTTACCTAGATCTGACATACCTTTAGGATGGAGATCTTGTTTAATTGATGGAAAGATCGAAATGTTGTTATTTTCACTCAGAGTTTTCTTGACATAAATGTTGCTATGTATACTAAAGCATGCATTTGTAAAAATGTAATGATGCAGATTCATGTGCAAGCCAACAAGGTGGCTTTGGAGGTGTCCCACCTCTAGGAGCTACTCAATCACTTAGGTAATTTTCCTTGTATGGTTGCTAGAGTGCCACTTGATGTCTCAACTAACGTTACTCTGCCCAAGGGTCACTACTAGGGGTGTAGCTCTTCTGGCTACTACTCGCACATGCCACACTCGCAAACTTCCTGTCACCTCTCTCCAAAAAATGGTGATGGTGGTTGGCATTGCCGCTTGGTTTCTCTACCACGAGGTGACATGGGGTAGTCCCCAAGCCCGATGGCTCTGCCTCTTGGTGTTCGGCATATTGTACATGGTAAACGACCCATGCACCTGGAGTTGATTGTCTCACCCCTATGGATTGATAACAAGGATGAAGCCCAGGCCCTCGATGATACTACTGATGGCTAGACTATTCCTAGCCCACCTACCAATCCTAGGGATGACTGGGGATTTCATGATCGGGATGAACCATCACCCTGAACTAGCACTTCTTTGGCCACATGAGGCTTGTTTCTTATAGTTTTTTTTATGAATGGTTGTTGATTCCGGCTATGATTGTGTGAACATTCATAGGGTGATCATGTATCTCATGACCCCTTTTTTGTGAATTGTAACTAAGTATATTAATTATTAATAGAAAAAGACTATTCATCAACAACAATAACAAACCAAAAAAACAAAAAAAACCTATAATTTGAAGGCTTTAATGAATATTTTGGCCAGCTTATTACGTTGAAGCTTATCTAAATCTTCTTTCCCAAATTGAAATAAAAAATCATTTGAAAAATTATTTAAAAATAATGTCACGAATTAAATATATTTGAATGATTATTATAATTATTGTTGTAGAGTTTGTATTACAATTCGCTTTCGTTTCATTAATCATATTTTAAAATGTGAATCTTTCGTATCTTGTGTAAGATTCAGACAACCAAAATAAGTAAAAAGGTCAGAATCGTGCCCATATCTTTATAAAATTTATCCACATGTCCTTCAGTGCAGGGTAGACTGGTCTTAGATGTCTAAACTCCACATATTAACCCTTCCGGTGGAAGCATTGAACTCATTGCTTAGCGATTTGAAGTAATTTCAGAAGGCAAAAAGTCTAAATCCCAACGTTTATATTTAGAGAGAGTAGTTTCTTGTAGAATTACTAAACGAAGTTGAGAATGCCCGACATTTTCGGTCTGAGTGATTTCGCTTCAGCCAGATCCGGACAAACCAACATTTTCGCATTTCTCAGCTCAGCATGTTCATCCATCACCATCTCACTAAGTATTCGTACTTTGAAAATTTTGTGTTCATCCATCACCATCTCACTAAGCATTCGTACTTTGAAAATTTTGTGTTCATCCATCACCATCTCACTAAGCATTCGTACTTTAAAATTTTTGGCTTTTCCATCCCTCTCTTGTCCACTTAAGAGGTTTTATAGATATGTGGTCACTATAATTTCGGTTTGTACCAGCTTGGTGTAAACGACATTTCTTCCTGCTCATGAAAAAATGCAAATGGAGCTTGCCCTTTGAAAATATCATGAATATCTTTGTCTACATGTCGTCACGTACAGAAGGGCTTGATCCATTGTTTGTATTGTAGTTATTCCATTTCCCAGCTCTAACGATGATAGAGGTATTCGTGTAGCCAATTTTAACAAAACGGATAGCATGGTGGAAGTATATAGTTGGATGGGAAACTATCGTGCCAATCCCACACACGCTTGCTAGCAATAGAGCCCCTACTATTTCGAACGGGTTTTGTCATTAGATTGTGGTGATCTCACATATATTTCACAATGACGCTGCATTTCTTTTATATATGTGTTAGTGGTGTACTATTTTACCTTCAGTTTGTCTTTGTAAGTAGCAATATTTTTATTGTTTGTTTATAACTCACCTTATTCTAAATGATGCTTAAAAACACTGTCCTTTTAGCAAGATGTGTCTTTTGGTATTCATTTCTAATATGTGTGAATTTGAGATATCAGACGTGTATTATTTTCTAGTAAGATTCTCTTTCCACAAGGATATGTTTTTTTCGTAAGATGAAGAATTTTAGATGCTAGTGGAGTCTTTTCCACTCAAATTGTCTTTCTAGTTAGCGACATTGTTTGGGATTCCTTAGTGAGACGTTGGATTGTACACACAAGTCTTTTATGTTGAAGCAGATAGTAACTCTAGTCATAGGTAGATTTAGATAAGTCATATATTTTAAGACATATATTAATAAGATGTTATATGAATATTACAGTAAGGTAGTGCAATATAATTTTATTTTATAAGTATTATTTTAATTGATAAAATTAATAAAATATGATTGTCATAAGATTGGACATATATATTTTAAAATATGTTATTCAAACAAGATATCACAAATAATTACAAGCATGGATGTAAAGTATGATGGTAAATTTTTTTTTAAATTACTAATCGTAGCTTATTTTTACGGAATGTAATAATTATAGCTTATGAAAGACATAGATCATCTTTGTCTAAATGACCAATAGATGTTTCACTCAACTAATTTTTAATGTTGAGCATCCTAGAAACAACTTCATTCTCTTAAGATCCTGAAGATCTATTCCACATAACAACCAAGTATAACAATCATATCAGAGGCAATAGCATCCTATTCCATCAGCAATTTATTAACATAATCAATTTCCATATGGAACCTTGTTATGTTCGTCAATTCTATCAAATGAGACTTCGAAAAAATTCCATCAACCAATCATGACTATCAAGGGACATTCTAAGTCCCACTTAGCCAATTCACCTATGTCATTCATTCACCATATTCACAACATCACCTTTATTTCTATTTCAATTCTTTTCAAAGATAATTAGTTCAAGACGTCATCTAACTTAATCAATAATACAACTTACCTTATCAATAAATTAGATTTCTTATCATTCAAGGCTTTAAACATATTGGTCAATCCAAGATTCTTGTCCAAATTTCCTTATACCCTACAATTGCAAAACCTTTACTCAATTGTCAAGCTTCAATGTCTTGTTGAAATATCCATTCCATACATTGAAAAGTAATAACCATTGTCTTGTCCTTATCTACCAAAGAATATTCTTTTGATGAATAGTCCCTTTCTTATGTTAAAAAAATACAACAAAGTTACATATTCACAAAAAAGGGGCTGGGAGAAATAGGATTACCCCATGAGTTCATATAGGCATAGGCCAGAAATCAACTATTCATAAAAAAAACAAACTTATAGAAAACATTAGAAAACATAAAAATCCTCAAGTTGTGAGTGCAATGCCCATTTGTCATCAACAACAATAGCATTATCTTCATCTTTCTCTCCCTCAAGCCTAGGAGGAGAAATGGCTAAGTCCAGTTAGGGAAATGCCCACTTGGGGTTTGAGTGTGTAGAGGGCCAATAGGTAATAAGAGCAGTAGGAGGAACCACTAGGGACCACCACAAACTAAACCTTTAGGGAGGTGAGGTAGAGCGGTGCCAACCACCAAATCCTCCAGAAAAGTAGTGCCAACCAAAAGCACAACTGCTAGGAGAGTGGTGTGACTGAGAGCGAGATGTGTAGGAGTAGTGAGAATAACTTCTATGTCCTCGACAACAATTGCTATGAGGAGTACGATCATCGAAGGCCAAATCTAGTAGAACATGAGCTAGCGTATAGGGGGAATTTCCCCAATGAACAAAAAGCTCCTATAAGTGAGCCACCTCCAAAACCACTTTATCTATTTGTACTTGAATCTACAACATGCCATTATTATAAATACATGCTTTAGCGTACATAGCCACATTAATGTCAATTGTGTTGTTAGCATAAATAATTGCATTGCAATCTTTCCAAATGGTAAATAAGATCTCCAATTTAAAAGCATGCCATATCTCGGCATACTTGAAGGGTATCTAAGTATTATCACCAAGAATAACCATATGCCACTTAAAGGTTTTGGGTGAAAGGGGTAAAAAATATCGTGGATCCATCACCAATAACACTGACCTATCTACAGAACCAAAAAAATGCAAAAAAGTCTTTGGTTGACCACAAAAAGGGCAACAGGGGTAAAGAACTCCCAAGTGCCATGTCCAAGGGCCCTAATGGAAGCCCTAAAAAAAAATACACTAGGCAAAATGTGCAATTTTGGGTTCAGTATTGGTGTGCCACACAATGGAGAACCTATGACTCCAAGTATGGTGAGAAGACTGAAAATTCCATTAGTGGTTGAGAACATCAACCATGGGCAGGTGAGGAGCTAGCCATCAGTAGCCAAACCTAGGCTTATAGTTGGTTATTGGGGTGTCTAGATACCACTTCTAGTCTTTTGACCAAGAGCGAGAGGATTGAATGCTAACTTTATGTAACAAATGTGGAGGCACCATAGAAACGAGAAGATCAAAAGTCTGCCAACCTGGATGAGTGAGCCAAAATTGCACTTTCATGTCCTCCCATGAGAAAAGATCTTTAGGAGTCCTTGTTCCACGTTTGAAAAAATGTAGAGCAGTAGCCCCATGCACCTTAGCTAGGGGAACACCTTGGATAGAAAATAATGGTGACCACTAGAGATTATGTCAGTTCATGGAGAGCCCATCTTTGAACCCATTGCCAAGCTAGCAAAGGTAGGGCATAAATTCTTCCTAGGCTTTCCAAATACTCTTGGCAACAAAAGTACCTTGAATTTGGATAGGTTCAGTGGTGACAAGAAGATTCTGAAACCCAATCCCCTTCTAGGCTAGCTGGTGAACTAGAAAGCATGAAGAAATAAATTTTCTTAACAAAATATTCCAGGCTTCATTCTCAGAAAGAGCTTGAATCACCCTTTTGACACATAAAGCACTACCTTGCTTCTAGGTGGAGAACAAGCCTAGGCCACCAGACTCTTTGGGAAGACAACAAAAATCTTGAGTAACTCTATGAAAGCCTTGGTGAGAAATGTCTAATTCCTAGAGGAAGTCACATAAAAGGTGCTTGAGCTTAAGGTAAGAGGCCCTTGAAGGAACCCAACTAGAGGAATAGTATACATGGGTGGCAACCAACAGTTTAGAGCAAATCTAGAATTTGCTTGCAAGGAGAGAAGTTTGGTGATCCAATACTCTAGCTTCTTCTCTATTCTAGCAAGAACTACATTTCAGAGCTCTATAGATGAGGCTTGAAAGGAAAAAGAGATGCCCAAAAAATGAAAGACCTCCCCATGTTGAACCCATTTCCATTGATATTGCTTAAGCCAAGCAGGATGAGGAAGGGAAGACTACTTGTACCAAAGAGTTTTCTGCCATTGAATAGCTAACCCTAAAGCAAGACAGAATGTGTCAAGACATTGCAAAATGGAGGCAACATTCTCTTCATTCTCTATGAGAGTGAAGCAGTAGCCATTTGTGAAATGACTATTCACAAGATAATCAAGGGAATTTAGGAGGGAAATACCTTGGACCCTCTTTTGTGAGATGGCATTTGTGAGAAAATACCAAAAACCTTTTGCTACCAACACATATAAAGAGGGTGCCAGTGGGCCTCCTTGTCGAATTGAATAATAAAGAGAAAAATCTTGAGACTAATAGTCATTAATGGAGATGGAGGTAGAGGCATCTTCAAAAAGCATCTGGACTGATAGTAAAAAAGTAGGGCCCAACCCAAGAGCTTGAAGCATTGTAAGGATGAAAGGCCGCTCAATCTAGTCATAAGCTTTGGCTAAATAAATTTTGAGAAAGATGACCTATTTCTTGGAATGTTGAGCCCATTCCATCCCTTTCCAAATAGCAATTATATTGTCTAGGATATAATAGGATTTGATAACACCTATTTGTTTAGGCAAATGGTTTGAGGAAGAAGATGATGGATTTTAAGAGAGGGAGCCCTAACTATGATCTTGTAGGAGACATTCAACAAATTAATAGGCCTCCAATTGCATATCTCTTTAGGGTCACCCACCTTAGGGATGAATTTTATATTTCCATTGTTAATAATATTTCTTAGAGAATAGGAATTGCAGGCCTCAATGTAAACCTTATGCATGTGTGATCCAACCTCATCCCAACATGTTTTGTAAAATTCATAAGGGAAACCACCACAACTAGGGGCCTTATCATCCACCATGGAGAAGAAAACTTCCTTAAGGTCTATTAAAGTGATCTTCTACTCATAGAATGCATATTGTTTTGAAGCGAGTCTTTTAGGAGTGACAGAAAATAAAGCCTGCAAGGCTTGGTTTCAGGCTACCAAGGGAACTTTTCATAGTGGTGAATGAAAGCTTGGAGGATGTTAGGAAGCTCACAAAAGATGTGTTGAGCCTCCTAAATGCATTCAATCCCCACCACAGAGTGGTGAGCCCTCAATGCATTGAAAAATTCTTTGGAAGCTTGATCACCAACCTCCAGCCACTGCATGCAGGCTTTGAGTTGAGCTCCCCGGGTAGTATAATTGTTTGGAACCTACTTCTAGTGGCAAAGGTTGGCAATTCAAACCTAGAGATTTTTATCAAATGGATTCATGGAAAGAGCTTCAGTGACCATACAAAGATCTTTAGTAGTAGCCTCATAGGATCTCTTGTAGTAAGTGGCCAACTGCCTCTCATAAATGTGAAGAAACCTCATAGTACAGGTGATGGCATCATTCCACCACTAGATCCACCTAGAGGAAGAGTGGGGCCTAGGTACAAGTTTCCAAGTTTTTAAAGTATGAGCAATGGTGGGTGGATGGGACAACACTGAACTACTAACATAAAACTGAGTTTTACAATTACAAGGAGGGATACAATCCTAGGTAATGGAGCAGTGGATTGAAGTATGGTCTGAAAGAGACACATCATGGAGTAGAGTGATAGGTAGCAAACTCGTGTGAGAAAAAGAGAAAAAGGACTGACAAAAAATCATAGCATTGTCCAACCTTTTAAGGACCTTGTCAGCTCCCTCTTGAAAGTTGGACCATGTGTACCATACACCATCAGTCCAACAATGATGAACATTGGGATCAAAAAGACCCAACTTGTTCTGCATGTGAAACTAGGCTTCTCACTCTCTAGCTGACCATCAAAAAGGTAGAAGGCCCACTATATCAATAGCCAACTCATCCATATTAAAATCTCCACAAGATATCTAGGTGGTAGGGGACAAAGAATTAGCTAGCCACCTCCATAAGTGTGAGCACTCAACTGCATCATTAGGGGCATAGATATTGACAATGCCAAAAGAATGATTTTGAGAAGATGACAAAATTCAAACAACACCTACATGGGGTCAGAACCATGGGAAATAACAAAAGGGAAAAGATAAGGGGAGAGGAGAGTGACTACACCACCTTGACTAGCTTCATGCTAAGAAGTAAAGCTAATGCCATCCAGCCATATCACATGGCAAGCTGAATTGAGAAGAAACCTAGAGACTTTGACTTCTTGTAGGCACAAAAAATCAATATTGCCAACCCTATGCTTGGTATCACAAACATAATATTTTCTAGGGAGGTCTGTTAGCCCCACACATTCTAGGAGAGAAAATTCATTATAAACTAGCTTTCATATTCTCCTCATCCTCAAGTGAGGAAAAGTTGTTATGCAATAAAGTGGAGGATTCAAATGGGGGTTTGCCAAAAGTGATCACTCTTTGTTTATCCCAAATGATAGCAACTACATTCTAGCCTTCAAGGCTATGAGATCAATGGATAGATAGAGAGGAAATAATAGAAGCTGCTTGAGGTGCACAAACCCAAGCAACTTGGACCTCCAACTATTATGTCTCCTACAACACAAGGTTTGAAATAAGTGGAGGCACAACCATGGGAACCTTTGGTGTTGTGAGCATAAGAGGAGCCACACTGGACCTAAGAGAGTCAGGTTCTTGAGAAATAGGGCTTGGCTTAGTAGTGCCCTTGCTTTTCTTGACAACTGTTGTCCACTCATCTTTCTTAACGATCAGAGCCAGCTTGGATTCCTGCATCAAAGAGAAATTGTGCTCATGAAGAGGAAATCCTTTATCTTATGGCTAGTAGATTGATAGTAAAAGAAAGTATTTGGGATATTTAGGGAAAACACCTTTTGGATAAAGGTGGTAGAACCTATTTTAATTTCCACAGATTCTTTAAGGTCCCTAGAGAGGTTGGCCTCAATCCAAACCCTCTGCTAAGGGTGGGCATTCAAAAAAATTTCTAGTTCCACACAAATCACTTTTCCCACAGTTTGGGCAATTTTTGGAGAAAACACTAGCAAGGGATGGGTAGCCCAAGGAGCTCTACCCAAACTAGAACCCTAAGTTTGTGGTCATCCAAGATGCAAAAGTCTTGAGACCATCTCTTAAAAACAAGCAGAGATGAGCAAAGTGTCCATGGCCCATGGCTGAAAATGCTCTCATCCGAGGAGGGGTTATCAAAATGAAACAAAAAAATTCCTTAGTGAGGTTCTAAATCCCTTCAAGGTGAATCCCTAGGGGGGCTTAGGCCTTGGATACCCATTCATGTAGCATGCTTTTAGATGGAGTGAGAGCCACAAAATACCCAATAAAGGTTTTTGTTTCTAGCCATTCACAAGAAAATTCAAAAGTAGAAATATTCAAAACTAGGTTGGGAGAGGAATTACCTCATGAATTACCTTGGGCACATATTTGTGTAGGTGTTTGTTCAGTAGGGCCATTTTCACATACAGCAACAACTCCAGCACTAGTAGTAATTGTTGGGCCAAAGAGGGACAAGGCTATTATATCCTAAAGTAAATTCTTGCACTAAATGTAGAATGATAGATAGTAAAGCAGAAAGGGCTTAGACACAAATTGTTCAAACCCTACCAAAGAATATCCTTACATTTCTATTGCAAGTCAGTAAATGAACTCATTACCACTATGCTAACATGGGATTAGAGTCTCCATCAAATAATTCACAAAGATTATATAATACACTACAATGTTGAATTAGAGGTCTTTGGGGAATTAAACTCTCTCAAATGTTTATATGATCCTTGACCAATCAACAACACACATGATTATGCTTGTCACTTACAACAAGGACTATATTTATGATTAACATTCATGGCATGTTAATTTGATTTCATTAATTCTCAATCTTGGGGTTCTTTGGAAAAAGAAAATATTATCTTTGATGACCTAATAATCCTTCAAAGGTTTTAGGATCCAAACTTCACTACATCACAAAAATACAAGTGCCATACATAGTTTTCATCATAAAAGTTAGTTAATTATTCATACTAAATAAAACAAGGATATCTTATACAACACTCCATAAAAGACTTGTATGAAAATTAGTTGTAGTGTTGATGCATCCTCATCTTATTTCAAGTTACTTCTAATAAATACAATATCAAATAAGAAACAAGAACTTTTAATAATGTTATGTACATTATAACAATATTATACCTAGGTACATAGTCAACCATGTCTTTCATAATAGATTAATTCTTTAGAATCTTTTGAATGACATTAAAAAAAAGGTTTATGATAACATATCTAGAAATTGATAGAATCCAATTGTTGAATTCAAACTTGTGTACCCAATATGGAGACCTACTTTACTATCTTAATAAAGTGTCAAACAATTCACTATTTTTTTCTATTAGGGCATCAAGTTTTTTGCACAATACCTGCCTATTCAATATTGAACCAAAATAAAATGCAAGTGTATTTAGTATTATTCTAAATGAATCAAGAATTGCTTTTCGTCATCCAATTCCATCAACGATATCAACATACCCTTGTAAACAACTCTAGAACCAAGGGTTTTAAACTAGTTTTTTTGGAAAATCACTAGATCTTCCATTATACATCATGTCATAATTTATAACTAGATTTTTTTTTAAAAAGATAAATATTCCAAAAAAACTTCCTAATTGAGTTTGGTGTTTATTCAATCCATCTACTAAGGTAAAAATGCATAAAGAAATAAATAAACATGTGTGGTCGAGTTGTAAATGAAGGACAATTGAACTAAAAACACAAAATTGAAATATTAACTTGAATATGAATACGTTAAATCATTTAATAATGGAGAAAAAATAATTTTGGGTTTCCAATCTTCAATTATGTATCAACATCCTCAATTACATGACTAACTCATTATTGTTGTAGGAAAAGGTTGAGTAGCTAGAGTTGTTTTTGTTTATCCTTATTACCATACCTCAAAATTGACTTATCCCATAATGCCCCACTAGGGAACCCAAGAGAAATTAACCTACAATATCACTAAGTTTTCTAAAAATAGTTTTTCGAAGAATTAAAATGATCAAGAGATAAAACATTAGGATTAACCATAGATAAAAAATAATAGTTACATGCAAATATAGCCAATATCAAAAAAAAAATAAATCACACAAAAAGTAACACAAGGCACAAGGATTTAATGTTTTTCACCTAATATTTGGGCTACATCCACCAACTACAAGTCTAATATTATTACCATCTAGTGATTACAATCTAAAATCCCTTACAACTTAGTATTACTTCAAGAAGCTAAAATATCATCATAGATTAATGAAATCCCTAAGCCTAGGCAATTTTATACAAGATCTTTGCCACTTACAAAATTTGGGCTAGAACAAGTCACCCAATATAAAAATAGTAGTTTACATCTTTTATAATAATAGAGTCATTTTTTGGCTTCGAGGATGCGACCCCCCCAAAACCCTCTCAGGGGCATTACCACTAGAGCCCAACCTATACCATGCTGAGGAGTACACTTGGGGCACAACCCCAAAAACCCACATGGGGCACTGCCCCTTTACCCCATGTTGGAGGCATTGCTTGCAAATCCCTATATAAATAATTTGGAGGGAAATTGCATCAAATAAATACCTATGTATGATTAGGCTTGGAGATTGATCATAGCACTACTAAACTTGTAGCTCCATCTGGAATATCAAACCATCCTAAACTCTATCTTTCTTTTATTTTGTTTAGTTTAGAAGGCTAACTAAAGTTGAAGAGGTGCTTAGCTTCTCCCTTGTCACTACCTTGGTAAACATATCTATTGGATTATCATTTGTATGTATCTTCTCTAGCTTTAACTATCCATCATCCAAAACTGATCAAATGAAATAGTACCACAAATATATATGTATTTTATCTTTGAACGTACAATAAAATTCTCAGCAAGAAGAATGGCACTCTAGCTATTTGTAAACAAATAATTATCATGCAGTGGGTGTCCCAATTCTTCCATGAGGAACTGGACCCATATCATCTCCTTGGTTAGCTTTGTAGCAACAAAGTACTATACCTCTATAGTGGATAAAGCATTAACCTTCTGCAACCAAGAAATCCAATTCATGGTTGTCCCATGAACAGAAAATACATAACCTATAGTACTCTACTTGATATTGATATTCCCTACCAAATTTGAGTCAACATAACCATGTAAATGAGTACTAGAGCCCCCAAAATGTAACCACTTACTAGATTTTCATCTCAAATATCCGAGAATCCATTTATCTACATTCCAATGCTGAATCCCTACATGACTCATACACCTGCTAACAACTCCCACTACATGTACAATATCTAGCCTAGTATATATCATAGCATACATTAAACTTACTATAGTTAAAGCATAAGTTACCTTGGAAATTTTAGGCTTTTCTTCTTGTATTTTTGGACAAATCACCTTAGTCAATTTTAAATGACTAGATAAAGGTGTGCTAACAACTTTAGCATTCTCAATAAAGAAACATTGCAACACCTCAATATAATTATCCTAAGATAATGCCAAATTTTTATTCTTTCTATATTTGCAAAATTTCATACCATGAATTTTTTTTGCTGGCACCAAATTCTATTGTGATGTGGAGCCTAACAAAATGCAGAGGTTTACTTAGTATAATTTCCCCCTTGATTATTTCTATAGGCATTTGGGTGTAGTGCCACCAAGAATAGGTCAAGGGGTAGTGCACCATGTGGGCTCCTAAAGTAGCACCCCAGGTGCACTCCCCATCATAATATAGGGTCGGGTTAAGGGGCAATAGCCTTGCAGGGATTTTTGTAGGTAGCACCCCTAAAGCTAAAAATGATTAACTATTGTGAAAGGCATCGGCTACTATTTTTCCACTAGATGACTTATTCTAGCCCTAATTTTGTAAGTAGGAAAAGCTTTTATAAAATGTCTTAGGCTTAGGGATATCATAATGTAGGATGATCTATTTTAGCTTCTGGCAGTGAAATTTAGTTGTAAGGGATTGTGGATTGTAATCACTAGATAATAATAATATCGGACTTGTTGTTGGTGGATGTAGCCTAGGGATTGGGTGTACCATGCTAAATCCTTGTGTCTTGTGCTCTCTTTTTTGTGATTAATTATTTTTTGATTTTGTTTATTTTTTCATGTAAATATTATTTTTGTCCATGGTTAATCCTATCAAGTGGTATTAAAGCCAAACTATTATCATTTTTTTAGCTATCCTCTATAGGAAGGTCTTATGATTGGGTGGGAGTCTCACGGCTAAGTTGGAGTGATGGTAGAAGAGGGTAATATGAAGGTTGAGAAGTATAATGGGTGAAACTTTTAGTTATGGAAAATGGAAATGGAGGACTATCTTTATTAGAAGGATTTATGGAGTTCATTGGAAGGAAAAGCCAAGAAACAAGAAACTTTGACAAATGAGGAGTGGGAAATTTTGGCCAAAAAGACACTTGGAAGTATTTGAATATGCCTAGTACAATTAGTGACATTTAATATTACAAAATATAATATGGCAGAAAAGTTGATACAAATCCTAGTGAAACTATATGGAAAACCCTCTGCTTCAAATAAGGTATTTCTCATTAAGCATTTATTTATTATGAAGATTCCAAAAGGTGGATCTGTTGGAAATCATTTAAATAAATTTAATACAGTTGCTACTTAATTATATTCTATAACATGTTAATTTCAATGATGAAATTAGGGATCTCTTGATTTTGTGTTATTCTCCTGAAAGTTGGAATGGGTTGGTAATAGATGTACATAGTTCTATTTTTGGATCTAATATCCTAAAATTTGATGATGAGATTGGTGTTATTCTAAGTGAGGAAACGCATAAAACATTAGGTGCATCTACATCAGGAAGTGCTTTGAATGCACAAAGTAGAGGCAAAACCTCTCAGGGAGGAAGTTATTTTGAAATAGTGGGAAATAAAACGGAAAATTAAAGTGGAAGAGGTCTCAATCTAGAACAATAAGACATTGTTGGTACTATGGGAAACTAGGGCATAAGAAGAAATATTCTTAGACTTGAAAGAAAAATGAAGGAGATAAACTAGTATGGAACAAAGAGGAAAATGTGGTAAGTAACAAATCCAAAGATGGTGATGTTTTTCTTTCTTTAGAAAGTGTTGATGATTCTTTGGTTTTAGATTATGTAGCTCCATTTCATGCTATACCCCATAGAGGTTATTTTAGTGATTGTGTCTAAGGGGATTTTGGGCTTGTTTAATTAGGGATAATGAAACCGATTAGATTTTTGGAAAGGGAAAAGTTAATATTAAGTTGCATAATGGGAATCCTTGGCTACTACATGAGGTAGAAAATGTTCCAAGGCTAAGTAGAAATTTAATTTCAGCAGGGCAACTCAATGATGAGGGTTGCATAGTTACTTTTAATGATAAAAATTGAAAAGGTTTTAAAAGGTACCCTTGTAGTAAAAAATAGGTGCAAAAGTAGGGACCTTGTATCTTTGTATAGGTCATTCTATTCCTTCTACTTTAATTATTTTAGAGAAAAATGAAGGTCTAGGGGCAGTTTCTATAGTTGAGAAGGGAGAAGAAATAGTGGTTGTAAGTTATTATATAATGCTATGACACACCAAAGTTGGGAACATGATTGAGAAAGGTATTGAAATTACTTCATTCAAAGAAAGGTTTACTAGGTCTAAAACATGTCAATATGGATTTTTGTGAAAGTTGTGTTTATGAAAACTAAAAGAGAGTTAGTTTTATGAAGAGTGGTAAGGAAAACAAAAACTAGAAATTGGAGCTTGTGCATATAGATGTATGGGGACTAGCTCAGGTGTCTTCCCTTGGTGGATGTCATTACTATGTTACATTTATTGATAATGCAACTAGAAAATTGTTTTTTTATTTCTTTATATAGAAATTTGATGTATTTAAAACTTTTAATAAATGGAAATGCTTGGTTGAAAATGAGATTAGTAAGAGATTAAAATGTCTCAGGTCTGATAATGGTGGTGAGTATTGGATTTATGAATTTTAATATTATTGTTCCATTAATAGTATTCATAGAAAAAGAATTGCTCCAAGGACTTTGTGGTAAGATGGTGTGGCTAAATACATGAATGAGACAATAATGAAGTGTGCAAGGAACATCAGGTTGTATGGTGGGTTGCCCTTAAATATGTGGGTAGAGACTATTAATAATGTTATATATTTGATTAATAGAGGTCCCTCTACTCCTTTGGGTTGTGGTATTGTAGAGGAAGCATGGGCTGGTAAGAAGGTGAGTTATTCCTTTCTCAAAACCTTCTATTGTGAAGCATATGCAAACATAGATTCTGCAAATAGAACCAAGCTAAAAGCTAAGTCAAAGAAATGTGTATTCATTGGATATGAAATTGTTGAATTTAATTATAGGTTTGGGATTTTGAAAATCATAAAATCATAAGTAGGGATCTCATATTCGATGAGAAAGAATTATAAAAAGATCTATTACAACAACATGATAAGAAAGAAAATGATTATGTAGTCTTGGATGATACTCAAAAGGAAGATTTTCTAGTATTTCCTCATGCTCTGCAACAACTGTAACAACAAATACCACACACCCTAGTGAATATTAGATGGTCAACAAGACTAAGTAGAGCTCTAGAAATATTTTCTCCTATTTGTACTCTATTTTACTAACTAATGTTGGTGAACCTGAATGTTATGATAAATTTGTGTGGGTGGATACTAAGATTTAGTGGGAGTATGCAATAATAGAAGAAATGGACTCCTTGCTAAAAAAACTAGACATGGGATTTATGCAAGTTACCTGTAGGTGAAACGGCTTTACAGAAAAAATGGGTTTATAGGTTTAAAGAAGAGGATGGAGGTAAGAAAATATTTAAAGTTAGGTTAGTTGAAAAAGATTTTTCACAAAAAATGGGCATTGATTTTGATGAGATATTTTCTCATATTGTTAAAATGACTTCTATTCATATTGTTTTAAGGATTGTGGCTATTGAAGATATATATTTGTAGTAGCTTGATGTTAAAAAAACCTTTCTTCATTGTGATTTGGATATGAAGAGATATTTATGACATAGCCATAGGGGTTTGAGGTCAAAGGTAACAAGAACTTAGAGTGTAGATTGAAGAAATATTTATATGGCTTGACACAAGCTCCTCTATAATGATATCTTAAATTTGGCAATTTTATGCATGAGCATGGTTACACTCAATGTTGTTCTAACCATTGTGTTTATTTTAAGAGGTTAGATGATTATGACTACATTATTTTATGTTTATATGTTGATGATATGCTTGTAGGTAGTTGTAAAATTAATTACATTAAGGGGCTAAAATGACACTTGACTCATTCATTTGTTGTGAAGGATTCAAGGTAGAAAAATAAATCTCTTGTATGAAGATCTGTAGAGATAGAATTTTTTTTAAAAAATTTGACCTTATCTCATGCTGATTATATTGTGAAGGTGTTGCAAATTTTCTCAATGGAGAATGCTAGAGTTGTCAGCACACCTTTAGCTAGTCATTTAATATTGACTAAGGAGATGTGTCCAAAGACACAAGAAGAGGAGGAAAAAAATTTCGAGATGGATGCTTTAGTTGTAGAAAGTTTGATGTATGTCATGGTATGTACTAGAGGCTAGATATTTCACATGTAGTGGTAGTTGTTAGTAGGTTTATGAGTTATCCTAGAATTGAGCATTGGGATGAAATCAAATGGATTCTCAAGGAATTTCATTTTGGAGATATGGGTGATGAGCTCTACTAGGGTTTGTACGGTTTACATCTAAGCCCTTTCTACCTTAGTATCTATCATTCTAAATTTAGTGTGGGAATTTATTTTAGGATATAATGGCCTCAACCCTCTCTAGCCAAGTAGTTGCTACTAGTGTTGGAGTTGTTGCAGTATACAAAAATGGGCCTACTGAGAAAATGCCTATGCAAATTTGTGCCTAAGCTATTTCATGAGATAATTCCTCTCTCAACCTTGTTCTCAATATTTCTACTTTTGAATCTTCTTTTAAATGGCTCAAAACCCAAACCCTTATTGGGTATTTTTTGGGTTGCACTCCATTTGAAAGCACACTACATGAATGGGTTTCCAAGGCATGGTCCCCTCAGGGGATTCACTTTCAAGGGGATACAAACCTCACTAAGGGTTTTTTTCTTGTTTCATTTTGGTAACCTCTCCTAGGTTGAGAGAATTTTTTAGCCATGGGTCATGGACCATTCACTCATCTTTGCTTGTTTTTTAGAGAATTTTTTCATCTTAGATGACCACAAACTTAGGGTTCCAATTTAAGTAGAGTTCCTCGGGCTGCCCATCCCTTGTTGGTCTTTTCTCACATAAATTTTCCTAACTATGGGCAAAGTGATTTGCGTGGAACTAGACAAAATTTTTAATGCCTACCCTTAGCGGAGGTTGTATGTTGAGGTCAACCTCTCTAGGGACCTCATAGAATCTATGGAAACTAAGATTGGTGAGAGCATCTTTACCCAAAACGTGCTTTACCTAAATCTTCCAAATACTTCCTTTTGATATCAATCTACTAGCCATAAGATAAAGGATTGTCCTCTTCTTGAGTGCAATCTCTCTTCAGTGCAAGAATCCAAGTTGGCTCTGGCCATTAAAAATAATGAGTTGACAACAATTGTCAAAAAAAGAAAGGGTGCTACTAAGCCAAGCCCTATTTCTCAAGAACCTAGCCATCCTAGCTCCTTTTGTGCCCATGACACCAAAGGTTCCTTTGTCATAGGGGACAGAACAATTAGAGGTCCAATCTACTTGGGTTCATGCACCTCAAGGAGCTTCTATGATTTCCTCCCTGTCTCTCTTTTTCTCTTGTAGCCCTAAAGGCCATAATGTAGTTGCTATCATTGGGGATAAACAAAGAGCCATCACTTTGGGTGGCCTCTCATTTGAATCCTCTGCATTCTTGCATAACAAATTTTCCTTTCTTGACGATGAGGAGAATATGCAAGCTGGTTTATAATGAATTTTCTCTCCTAGAATATTCACAGGCTAACAAACCTCCCTAGAAAATATTATGTTCATGATACCAAGTGTAGGCTTGGCAGTATTGATGTTCTATACCTGAAAGAAGTCAAAGTCTCTGGTTTTCTTCTCAACTCAACTTGTCATGTGATATGGCCAGATGGTGTTAGCTTTGCTTCTCAACATGAAGTTTGTTGAGGTCGTGTAGTTACTCTCATCTCCCCTCAACTTTTCTCTTTTATTATTTCCCATGGTTCTTACCCCATGTAGAGAGTTGTTTAGATTTTGCTATCTTTTCAAAATCATTCTTTTGACATTATCAATATCTATTCCCCTAATAATGTGGTTGTGTGCTCACACTTGTGGAGGTGGCTAGCTAATTCTTTGCCACTTGCCACCTAGATATTTTATGGAGATTTTGATATGGTTGAGTTAGCTATTGATAAAGTTGGCCTTCTACCTTTTTGATTGTCAGCTGGAGAGTGAGAAGATTGGTTTTACATGTGAAACAAGTTGTGTCTCTTTTATCCCAATGTTTATTGCTATTGGACTGATGGCATCTAGTAAACATGGTCCAACTTTCAAGAGGGAGCTAATAGGGTCCTTAAAAGGTTGGATCATTCTATGATTTTTGCTCAATCCTTTTACTCTTTCTCTCACATAGGTTTGCTACCTATCACTCCACTCCCTAATGTGACTCTTTTAGACTAATTTCCCATCTACTTTTCCATTACTTATCATTCCACCCCTCCTCATAATTATAAAACTTAGTTTTACCTTAATACGTATATGTTGTCCCATCTACTAAATGCCCCTCATATTTTACAAACTTGGAACCTTGAACCTAGGCCCCCCTAGGTGGATTAAATGGTGGAATGATGCCATCACTCATACTACAAGGTTTCTTCAGATTTATGGGAGGCAACTAGCCACCAACCACAAGAGATCCTATGGGGCCACTAACAAAGATCTTTTTACAACCACTAAAGCTCTTGCAATGAATCCTTTTGATATTGATCTCTAGGTTTGGCTTTCCAACCTTCACCACTAGAAATAGGTTGTATAAAATTATATTGCACGGGAAGCTCAACTCAAAGCTTGCCTTCACTAGCTGGAGGTTGGTGATCAAGCTTCCAAGGAATCTTTCAATGTGTTGAGGGCTTGCCACTTTGCGATGCAGATCAAATGAAATCAAGAGGGTCAACACACCTTCTATGAGGTTCCTGACATTCTCCAAGTTTTCTTTTTCCACTATGAAAAAATATTCATAGCACAAGGTCCTTCGATAGCTCGAGACCAAGCCTTGCAGGCTTGTTTGGCTATTACTCCTAAAAGAGTCACTCTAGAAAAAAAATGTGTTCTGTGAATAGAAGCTCACTTTAGCAAACTTCAAATAATCTATCTTCTCCATGGTGGACCATAAGGTCCCTGGTTGTGATGGCTTCCTTGTGAATTTTACAAAACATTTTGGGATAAGATTAAACCAAACCTGCATAATGTTTATATTGAGGCCTACAATTCTCATTCTATAGGCAATATTATTAACAAGGGGAATATAAAATTCATACCTAAGGTAGGTGACCCTGAAGACATATGCAATTGGAGGCCTATTATTTTCTTGAATGTCTCCTACAATATCATTGCCAAGGCTCTCTCTCTTAAAATCTATCATCTTCTTCCTCAGATCATTTGCCTTGAGCAAACAGGTTTTATCAAATCCTATTATATCTTGGACAATATAATTTTTGTGTGGGAAGGGATGGAATGGGCTCAAAATTCCAAGCAATAAGAAATATTTCTCAAAATTGATTTTACCAAAGCTTGTGACTAGATCGAGTGGCCTTTCATCCTTACAATGCTTTAGACTCTTAGGTTTGGCCATAATTCTTTACAATTAGTCCATATGCTTTTTGGAGATGCCTCTACTTATATCTCCATTAATGGCCATTAGTCTCAAGCTTTTGGGCTTTATCATTTAATTCAACAAGGAATCCCATTGGTGCCCTCTTTATATGTGTTGGTAACATAAGGTTTTGGGCATTTGCTCACAAATTTCATCTCACAAAGAAGGGTCTAGGGTATTTCCCTCTTAGATTCCCCTGATCGGCTTGTGAATGGTCATTTTGCAAATGAATCCTTCCTCAAATACTCTCATAGAGGATTAAGAGAGTGTTGCCTCTACTTTGCAAGGTCTTCACTCATTCTATCTTGCTTCAAGGTTTTCTATTTGGTGGTACAAAACCCTTTGCTACAGGTAGTCTTCCCTTCCCCATCCTGCTTGGCTTGAGCAATATCAATATAAATGGGTTTAGCATGGGGAAGTCTTTCATTTTTTGGGCATCCCTTTTTCCTTCCAAGCTTTAGCTTTCGAGCTTTGGAATGTGGTTCTTGCCAGAATAGAGAAGAAGCTAGAGTATTAGATCCCCAAACCTCTCTCTCTTGCGAGAAAATTCCAAATTTTCTCCAGAGTGTTGGTCACCACCCATGTATATTATTCTTCCTATTGGCCTCCTTCAAAGGCCTCTTACCTCAAACTCAAGCACCTATTACGTGACTTCCTTTGGGCATCAAGCACTTCTCGCCAGGGATTTCATAGAGTCACTTGGGATTTTTGCTATCTTCCCAAAGATTCTAGTGGCCTAGGCTTACTATCCACCCAGAAGCAACAAACTACTTTATGTTCCAAATGGATGATTTGAGCTCTTTCATGTAATAAAGCCTAGAATATTTTGTTAAGACATTACATTTCTTTAGGCTTTCTAGTTCACTAGCCAGCCTAGAAGGGGATTGGGCTTCATACCCTTCTTCTCACCATTGAACCTATCCAGATTTGGGGTATTTTGTTACCAATAGTATTTGGAAAGTATAGGAAGCACTTAAGCCCTAGATTCACTAGGTTGGTAATGGGTTCAAAGATGGGCTCTCCATGAACCAACACAATCTATGGTGCTCACCTTTATTTTCTATCCAAGGTGCTCCCCTAGCTAAGGTGCATGAGGCTAGTGCTCTGTATTTTCTTAAATGTGGCATAAGGACCCCTAAAGATATTTTCTCTAGAGTTAATATGAGTTTATAGTCATGGGAGGACATGAAAGTGCAACTCTGGCTCACTCATCTAGATTAGAAGACTGTTTTTATGGTACCTCCACATTTATTACATAAAGTGGGTATTTAGGCCTCTCACCCTTGGTGGAAAGAATAGAAGTGGTATCTAAACACCTTGTTAACCAACTATAAGCCTAGGCTATGCTACTAATGGTTGGTTCCTCATCTACCCATGGTTGATTTTCTCAACCAATGATGGCATTTGTAATCTTCTCGCCATACTTAGAGTCATAGGTTGTCCACTATGTGGCACACCATAACTGAATCCAAAATTGGTCATTTTTCTTGGTGTATTCTTTTATAGGGCTTGTCTTTGGGCCCCTGGCTGCAACACCTAGGAGTTTGTAACCCTCGTTGCCCTTTCTGTGGTCAACCAAAGAGTTTTTTCCATATAATTTTTTTTTTATATGAGCTCAATGTTATTGGGGATGGATCCATGATCTCTTTTTCCCCTTTTGTGTAGAACCTTTTTCTTGGCATATGGTTGTTCTAAATGATAATACTCAAATACCCTTCAAGTATTGCCAAATATGGCATGCTTTTAGATTGGAGATCTTATTTAACATTTGGAAAGATTACAATATTGTTATTTATGCTAAAAACACACTTGACATTAATGTGGCTATGTACACTAAAGCATGTATTTATAACAATGTCATGTTACAAATTCAAGTACAAATAGATAAAGTGGTTTTGGAGGTGGCTCCTTTACAAGAGCTTTTGGCTCATTGGGGAAATGCCCCCTATATGGTAGCTCATGTTCTACCTGATTTGGCCTCCAATGACTGTACTCCTTGTAGTCAATATCAAGGATGTAGCAATTCTTCTTGCCACTTGCACATGCCTCACTCTCAACCACAATGCTCTTCTAGTGGTGGTGTTTTTGGTCCTGCCACTCTTCTAGAGGATTTGGTGGTTGGTACCGCTCTGCCTCACCTCCCCAAAGGTCTAGTTTGAGGTTGTCCCCAATGGCTCCTCCTACCAGTTGGACCTCTATGCACTCAAATGTCAAATGGGTGTTTCCTCAACTACACTTAGCCATTTCTCCTCCTAGGCTTGAGCGATAGAAAGATGAAGATAATGTTGCTACTTTTGATGATGGATGGACCCCCCTTGAGCTATCTACTCACCCCACCCTTTGGTATGGCTTTGATGATAAGGATCCTCCTCCTTTGGTTGGCATTGTGCTAGTAGTCTAAGGATTTCTATGTTTTTTATTGTTTTCTCAAAGTGTTTTTTTATGAATAATTGATTTCTAGCCTATGGCTATATGAACTTGTGGGGTGATCCTATTTACCGTAGCCCCTTTTTTGTGAATATGCAACTTTATTATATTTTTTTAATATAAGAAAGGGACTACTTATCAAAAAAAATGGATTCTCAAATATTTGAGAGGAACATCTAGTAAGTATTTACATTTTGGGGGTTCTACTACTGATTTACAAGGCTATGTTGACACAAATTTGGTAGGGCATATTAATACTAGGAGGAGTAATATAGGCTATGTATTTCCTATTGGTTGGGAAATAGTGAGCTTGGTTTCTCAGTTGTAGAAGAGGAATACCTTATCCACTAAAGAAGAAAAGTATGTTTATGCTACAAACATGTCCAAAGAAATGATATGGCATCAATTCTTCATGGATGAATTAGGACACCCACATTGGGATAATTATTTGTTCATCTATAGCTAGAGTTCCATTCATCTTGTGAAGAATTATGCTCTATATTCAAAGACAAAATCCATATAGTTGTGGTAACATTTCATTCGATCATTTTTAGATGATGGATAGTTCAAAATGGAGAAGATACATGCATATGATATTCAAGAGGATACTTTTACTGACTAAATAGAATAAAAGAACAAAAAACTCTAGAGTGGTTTGATATTCTAGTGGGAGCTACACATTTAGTAGTGTTATGATTCATCTCCAAGTGGGAGATTATTGTTGTGGAGTTTGATCAGTCTCCAAGTTGGAAATTATTGTGATGTGGATTCTAATCAATGGTGGAGGTTCATTTTATGTAGTTTCCCCCTAGATTATATCTACTATGGATTGGGAATAGCACCCTTGTTGGGTCCTAGGGTCGTACCCCAAGGTGCACTCCATGTCATAGTACATGGTGAGATAGAGGTGCAATGGCCCCATGGGAGTTTTCACAGGTAGTGCCCCTGCAGCCAAAAATGACTCACTATTGTACAAACATTGTTAGCTATTTTTCTATTAGATGACTTATTCTAGCCTTAATTTTGGAAGAGACAAAAGATTGTATAAAATGACTTAGGGTTAGGGATTTCATAATACATGGTTATTTTGTAGCTTCTTGTAGTGATATTGAGTTGTAAGGGATTGTGGATTGAAACTAGATAATAATAATATTGGACTTATTTTTGGTGGATGTAGCCCAAGGATTAGGTCAACCATATTAAATCCTTGTGTCTTTTGTTCCCTTTTGTGCAGTTTATTATGTTCTGATAATGGCTATATTTTCATTTTTTTTTTTTTTTTTTATGGTTATTACTAAAATGTCCTTCATAGAAAATGAATGTGTTAATTATTCTTTATCACCTCAATGTGATCCATGCTAGACCTAGATACAATCATATCATCAACATATAAATATAAAGTAATGTATATTTCATCATGTAACCTCCTAAAACAAACACAACAATGAGAATGATACCAAGTATAACCATGCTTATTCATATAACTATCAAATTTAAGATACAATTGTCGAGGTCCATGCTTCAAGCCATATAAACATTTCTTCAATCTACACACTAGATTCTCCTTACTTTTGACTTCAAATCCTTGTGGTTGTACCATATATACCTCTTCATCCAAATCACCATGAAATTTTTTTTTTAAACATAGAGCTGCTCCAAATGCAAATGGACAATAGCCACAATACTTAAAATAATGCGAATAAAAGTCATTTTAACAATAGGAGAAAATATCTTATCAAAATCAATTCTATTTTTTTGTGCAAATCCTTTTACACATAACCTAGCTTTAAATATGTTCTTACCCCCATCCCCTCCTCTCAACCTATAGACCCATTTATTATGTAAATCCCTTTTACTTGTAGACAACTTCCATAAATCCCATGTCTTATTTTTTAGCAAGGGGTCCATTTCTTCTTTCATTACAAACTCAGATTGAATCTTTATATCCACCTACATAGCTTTATAATAGCATTGAGGTTCACTAGCATCTATTAGTAAAATAGAATACAAAGAGGGAGAAAACGTTTCTAGAAGCCTAGTTAACCTTGTTGACCATTTAACATTCATTGAGGTGTGTGGTAACTATGCAACCCTCATCACACAGTTGCTTTGCTGAAATTTAATTGTTGCATGACCTTCGAACATGTATTACCTCTTGTCGTAGCCAATGATTCCCATTCTACAATTTAATCTTAATTTTGTGATTTTCAACAATCTGACATGGTTCATTATCCCCCAAATAAACAAGCCCAAAATCTCCTTGAAAATAATCAAGAAAATAACCTCCATGTGGAGTAACATGAAATGAAGCCATTGAATCTAAAACCCATGAATCATCAACACTTTCTAAGTAAATAAGAAAAACATCCTCTTAATATTTATTACTTACTACATTTGCCTCCTTTTTTGCATCTTATTTATCTCTTTCATTGTTCTTTTGGGTCTAGCAAGCTTTCTTCTTATGCCCTGGTTTTTCACAATACGAGAAATTTGTTGGTCCTTTGGATTAAGACCTCTTTCCCTTTAAGTTTTCTTTTGATTTCTCATTATTTCTAAAAAAGAATCTTTTCTTAATCATTTAGCCTTGGCTTTGTGCATTCAAAACACTTATTGATGTAGATCTATCTCACTTTTTCCTATGAGTTTCCTCACTTAGAAGAACACCAATCACATCATCAAATTTAGTGTATTAGGCCTAGAAAAAAAATTAGTCATATCCATGACTAAGCCACTCCACCTTTCTCGAAAAGAACACAAAATCAAAAGAGACCTAATCTATTCATCAAAATTAACATTCATAGAAGATAACTAACTAGTAACCAAATTAAACTTATTTAAATGATATGCAACATATTCACCTTCTACCATCTTCATTTTAAATGAATGCTTCATTAGAAATACATTGTTTGAAGTAGAGGGGTTTTCATACAACCTAACTAGGGTTTTCATCAACTCTTCTATTTTTCTTTTCTTTTGTAATATTAAATTCCACCGATTGTGCCAAATATAAAAAAATACTTCTAAGTCCCTTTTGATCTAAAATCTCCTAGTCTGAATCATCTATCATTGTTGTCTCTTTCTTGGATTTTCTGTGTAATGACTGCCATAAATTTATTTGATAAAGATAGTCCTCCATTTGCATCTTCGATAACTAAAAGTTATTCCCATTATAATTCTCAACCCTCATCTTATCCTTGTCTACCATTGGTCCCACTTAACCATGCAACTCCCCCTCAACCATGAGACGTTCTTTAAGTGGATAGCTAAAAAAATTTGGTGATACCTTGCTATAATATAACTTATTAGGATTAATCATGGACAAAAAATAATAGCTAGATGCAAATATAACCAATATTAGAAAAATAATAAATCACATAGAAGAGAAGACAGGACACAAGGATTTAACATGATTCACCCAATCAGTGACAATGTCGACCAACTACAAGTCCAATATTATTATTATCAAGTGATAACAATTCACAATCCCTTATAGCTCAATACTACCACAAGAAGCTATAATATTATCATACATTAATGAAATCTCTAATCCTAAGTCATTTTAAATAATCTTTTTGCCACTTACAAAATTAGGGCTATAATAAGTTTTTCAATAGAAAAATAGTAGATGATGCCTTTTATGACAATAGAGTCATTTTCACCTTCAAGGGCACTACCCTCAAAAAACTCTATGGAGGCATTTCCTAATGACCCTACAAGAAGCTTCCCATTGACCCCATATTGGGTGCACTGTCCCCAAACCACCATCAAAATAGTATGGGGGAAAAACACACTGAATAAAACTTTGATTCTAATTAGGCTCCACATCACAACATAACAAAGAGGAGGTAATAAATCACATAGATACATAAGAAATACAATATCAATTACATCTCTTAAGAGTTCCTTAATGTTGAATCACATATACAAGTTTCATTAAGTTTATGTTTCATAATAAAAAGAAAGTCCATGTCATAGAACAACCACAAGTATAAAATCATATGAAAGAATATAAAAGTACATAAGATGCCACATGGCATAACCAAAATGCATACTTGTCCTCTATGCAAGTCATCTAACATGAAATGGTAAAACAATATACATCATGATAAGATACAACATCTTGTAGGATCTCAAATAGCCAAAGTACAAAATACTAGAAGATGACCATAGAATATAATCACAAGATAAGAAGAATAGAATAATTGCACAAGGTGCATCCAGCATTAGCATCTAGTTGTAAGATCTCCAAAGTGTAAGAAAAAATACCACACAACCTCGTGGAACCTAAATGGCCCACTCCCACCATGCTAAGAAGATAATCTCAAATACCAAATAGATGACAATCTAAAATTCATAATAGGAATCTAGTTTAAAAAATTCGTAATGAAATCTATCTAAAATCTATCAAGTACACAAGTAATATCTAATGCTAGAGAAAACAAAGACATCTAGGAAACCTAATATGCATGTGGGAAAGTTTCATCACATGATTCAACTCTAAGGTTAACCTACTAACTCTTAGGACCTTGTCCCCCTAGTGACTCTACGTGGCATCAATATCCTTCCTTAGAAATATCAAATACACATCAAAATGCATTCCTAATGCTAGATCTACGATCAAATATCTAGAACCCAACTTGCTAACTTCTACCTCTTGCTTAACCTTCTAAACCTAAACCTAGACTCTCTATTTATAATTTCCAAAATAGCTTACAAAAGATTCTATATCTCTATATTAGATAAGGTTGACCTCAAAATAGTCTACACACAACCCATTGCGTGTTACTTAGATTAAATGCTTAGCTTAAATTAAATGAGCAAGGGGACCTAACTAAGAAACAATATAGAAAGCTCAATAAAAGAAGGAATTGAGTATTATAAGGAATAAATGACCAACTCAACACATGAAGCAACTTGGCCAACATAGGAACTCAATCGAAACTAGAGCTTAGTAATATTGGTGCTTACCATCAACTACAACATGGCAATGAAAGAACTCAATCAACATTGCACTTTGGTGATAACTAAGAAAAATAAGTAGGATAGCTCAGCAACCCAATATGCTCCTACATTAGGTGCTTATTAGGGGCTTCAATAGATTTGACATAGGACTAAGTTAGAGTGTAGTTGGCAAATAGACTACTGGGTACTTTGAGCACAAACATCATTGTGTCCCTAGTAATTGAGAGAAAGAGACTTCCATCACTCTTTCTGATAGAGCATGACCTGATATGTTAATGTTTTATACATTCTTGAACTAATTCAAGGCTTATGACATCTTAGGGAAATGTTACTACTAGTAACAAAATACTATCTAGGATTTCACCCATGAATTCACCCTCTACATTTTCATACATTTTATCACATATAACATTTACATTGAATCCCTTTAAGTCTATATCAGTCAATAGGGGACCTCTACAAATCATACAAATTCTATTTTTAAAAATTATAAGAGAAGACCTCATACTTTCCAAACCCCAAATAAAAATCACAACTCCAAACTAAGCTCAAAAATAAATTGCTAAGAATTGAATATTTAATGAAAGGATTGTCAAATGTTTACCTTCAATTCATAGTAACAACCCTTATTGAACCTTTAGAAGGTCATGTCTTGTATTTGTTAGAATTAGTAATCTTTCCTTGGTTGTATTTATTTGTTAAATGGGATAAACCAAGGTATCCCTTATGTATTTTATCCTTTAGTACACATGTGAAGGACATTTCATTTTCTTTTCCTCTAGTCCACATGAAAGGATAACTCTTTTTTGTAATTCCTTTTATAAAGAAACTTAGTTTATCCTCCCTAAGAGGATATTGACACTTTGCACAGACTTATTATGAATGGTGGCATTCATAAAAATGGAAGTTACACAAGCAACTCCTTTCTCATCTCTATAAAAGAGATGCCTCTCTCATTCTTCTACAGTACTTCTTCTACACATCATTTTGATGTTATTGTAATGAGCCATTTGCTCCACCTTCTTTCTCTCTCCTTTTTTAGGACTTTTTCCTTCCATTCATAATATTACACAAAGGGTTTTCTTTGCTTTCCCCTTTCAAAATCTATCATCTCTATTCTTGTTGATCCATTTTGAAACTCATTTCATTTATGGTAATACTCTTCACATTAAGATCTCTTGGATTGTTTCATTAGTTTTTATTTTACTCAATTTCTTATATGGTATCAGAGCTTTCTAGTCTTTTTTTTGAGCTTTTATGAAGATTACTATATTGAAGAACTTTATTGGGAGGAGAAGTGAAGAAATAAAATTCATTCCTATTTTTTTGTAGGTTTTTTATTCAATCTTCAAGTTTTTTTTTCTAACCCTCTTTGGAAGGTTTACTACCAAAGAGTTCTTTTTATCCTCTAACCCATTTTTTCTTGCTTTGGAAGGCTTGCCGCCAAAACAAAGAAAAAATAGCTATATTTTTATTTCTCTTAACAACTTTCATATACTTTTTAAAAATATTAATTAGTTCATTTTTTTTAACAAAAAATACTTTACTCTTTACAAGTCATTAAAAGCTTCATTAATAATATTTTTAACTATATTATTTCTCTTTATTTTATATTTATTTAAAATAAAATTATATCCATCATTGGTGCAGTTCTTTAAATGATAGTTATAATTTCAAAGCTATAAGAATTTCTAATTAAAATTTCAAAAAAATCTAATAATTCATCACTATTCTTCTTTTCTATTTATAACACTTCCTTCCTATTATTAGCTTATTGTGAGTTTTACAATCATAACTGTGTGTCTTATTCTCTTCTTCTAACTTTAGCCATGTGGTTTGTTCCTTTTGTCTAATCATTCATGAGATTCATTTTTTTCTTTCAAACTACTTGAATTTCTTCTCCACTTCTTTCATATTATTAGCTTATTGTGAGTTTTACAATCATAACTGTGTGTCTTATTCTCTCCTTCTAACTTTAGCCATGTGGTTGGTTCCTTTTGTCTAATCATTTATGAGATTTTGTTTGTTTTCTTCTTCCAAACTACTTGAATTTCTTCTCCATTGTTTCAATCAATTATTAATTTTAAAAAAGGATTGCTCTCATAAATAAAAAATTGCATTGAAATATACAAAAAAATTCAATCATATTTTTTTCCCTCTAAATGTTTTTTTTAAAAATTATTTACTATTATTATTCATAAAGTTTTTAATTACATCTTAATTCAAACTTGAGATTTTTTTTTAAAATAAAGTAAAGTACATGATATTTTTTAGGAAGGAAGTTTTTTTATAAAAAGAAACAAAAAACATATACTTTAAATATATATGTTATAGTTAGTTTTTTAAGAAAATAGAATCTAAATTTAACTTTAAATTTTAAAATTAAAATTATTAAAATAATAATTTAAAAATAAAGAAGGGGTTTAATTATTATTATTTTTCTCTCTCAAATAATTTTTTAATTTAATTTAATTTTTTTTCAAATTTATTTAGTAAAGAAGGTATTTTTTTCCTCTTACAATCATGTCAACTCTTATTCCTGAAATTAAGTTGAATAACTCTAACTATCATGATTGGAAAACACATCTCTCCTTTATTTTTCAATTTAAGCATATTTTAGATGTTCCTATTGACCCTTCTATAGTTGCCAATACCTCAACTGCACAAGATGAAAAAAAAAAACATGGAATAGTAAAAATGAGGAAGCCCTTGGCCTCATTGGTATCTCCCTTAACCCTGATTTATATGTTCTATTTGCTCATTGCACTACCGCACACGAAGCATGAGATATTTTGAAGCAAACATATGACAAGTCGTCAGAATCATGCACGATTCAATTGTAAGACAATTTGGAAGACTTAAGGTATATTGATTTTAAATCTATGGATGAATATTTACTTAAGTTTTATTTTATTAAAAGTCAACTAATTGTTCTAGGCATTACTCTCACCGATATTAGATTAATTACCATTATTTTAAAGAAATGTTTTCCTAAGAAATTTCAACAATTTATCACTAATGTTCATTCTCAACTTGCTATTCCTACTTTCTCTACTCAATTAACATATAATATTTTTCAAAATTTGTTGCATCAAGGAAGCTAAGTTATTACAATTTGGTACTCTTAGATCTAATGAACATGTCTTTGTGTCTAAAAGTCAAAATCAAAATTTTAAATCTTCTAATAATTATTCTCCCAATACTCATAATAATAATAATCATAATTTTAATAACAATAATACAAACACACATCGTAATAATACTCATCCTAATCAATATAATAAAAAACTCCACTATACTTATTATGGAAAAGATGGCCATGTAACTAATAATTGTTTCAAAAAACAAAAAGATAAGAAACCTATCAATAAGAATAGTCAAAACTCTCATCCATCTCATCATTCTTTTACTATTAGTTACAATGTTTCTAAACAATTAGAATGAATCATTGATATTGGTGCATCTCGACATCTTACCTTTCATAAAGAAGTATTTGATTCTTTGCAACACGGTCCTTCTAATATTCCAATTCAATTAGCTGATAATCATAGTTGCAAAGTTGAAGGATTTGGTAATGTAAGTATTCCAAATGAAAAATTACATGATGTCCTTTATGTTCTTGAGTTGAAATACAATCTTCTTTCTATTGTTAAATTATGTCAAGATTACAAAGTTGAATTTCATAGGGACATGTGCTCTATTATTTATCCCAACAGTAACGAAGTTGTTGCTAATGCTAAGTTAAGAAATGATAACTTATTTAAATTTTATGGGTTCACCTCTTTAAGACACTCTTTGCACGAAAATACTGCTTTTAATATGGAGCATGAAAAGTTTGCTTATTTGAATACTGATCATGTCTCATCTAATATGGTCAAAAATTTACCTCCTATTGCTCCATCTAAGATTACATGCACTAGGTGCATGAGTGAAAAAATACAAAATACCAAATGTTATCAAGCTTATAATCCTATTACTAACAAAGTGTAAATAACACAAAATGTTTGTATTGTAGAAAATGATGCACATGGTTCTTCTAATGCTCAAAATGAAAAATTTTGTTGAAGAAGAATTGTGTTAGTGGAGGATCAACCTCCTTCTCCAAACCCTACTTCTCATATATCTACCTTTATTACTCCTATTTTTCTTATAGTGGTAATGGTAATGATGCATTTATAGATCACAGTAATAATGCTAATGTTGATAATGGTAATCAAGCTAATGTTGATACAAATGGTACATTCATACATCATGACTCTTCCTTCATTCATCATCTTTGGCATTTCTCTTTAGTATGTTGCCTAGAAATTATGACTATGTTCTATATATTATCTTAATTGTATTTCCATGATTTCATACCATGATATTTTAGGTATATTTATTCATGAATATATATGGGGGCCAACATACATATCCTGATAAATATAAAAATTATTGTTTCTTTGTGACTTGTCACTTATTAGCGCATTCTTATATATTTCACATTTGTAAATATATTTTTGAGCTCTTTCTTATTCCTTGGGATTATGAGTTATTATACACTATTGTCTTCATCATTTATTTTGTTCTACAGATTGGCACATAAGTGCAGTTTAAGCTTTTCTAGCATCATTTTATTTCCATATTGGCACTTTATGGTTTATACTATTTATTCTTGGAGTTTCCATCTAATTTTAGTTAATCTAACCCATCTTGAAGGCATTTTACTCTTATTTGAAGGCAATCTATTGATACTACTCATACTCCTCCCCTTTGATATCTTTGAAAACATGTCATATAATTTTATGTATACTTCATTTCTTAAATCAGGAGTCATGTAGGTTATGGATTGATCACCCATTAAGTTTTAGTAAAATGACTTATTAATGGACTATTATATCCATGTGATCGATACATTATTCATGTTGGATTCATTAGCTAGCCTTTTCTATGGTCCTTTTTTGAAAGTTTTAATAACATATTTGTTCTTTGTAGAATATGATTTAACTTGATTTCTTTGTGGTACCAAGTTACTCTATTCCAATTTACTCTATGAGAGTTTACTTATACTTTTAAAACAATCTCTAACTGGAATATAAGATGAAATTATCCTTGTGGGTAGTTGCCTTGTTTCTTCTTTCCATGTTTCAAGTAATATATCATGACACATACAAGACCTCTTGAATATGTAACACACTTGAAGGACTGTCCACTTCTCTTAGCTCTCCAATGATGTATCCATGCTAATAAGAGACCTCTTGTACAATGAACTTGTAATATTGTAAATTGGGTTTGACACCCTTTGATAAAATCTCCCTAGTAAAGATTAAAGGGGGATGTTAGAATTAGTGAAATTTTCTTGGTTGTATTTATTTATTAAATGGGATAAACCAAGGTATCCCTTATGTATTTTATCCTTTCATACACATGTGAAGGATATGTCATTTTCTTGTCCTCTAGTCCACATTTAAGGATAACTCTTTTTTGTAATTCCTTTTATAAAGAAAATTGGTTTATCCTCCTTAAGAGGATATTGACACTTTGAACACACTTATTATGAATGGTGGCATTCATACAAATGGGAGTTACACATGCAACTCCTTTCTCATCTCTATAAAAGAGATGTCTCTCTCATTCTTCTACACTACTTCTTCTACACATCATCTTGATGTTATTGTAATGAGCTATTTGCTCCACATTATTTCTCTCTCCTTTCTTAGGGCTTTTGCCTTCCATTCATAATATTACACAAGTGGTTTTCTTTTCTTTCCCCTTTCAAAATATATTGTCTCTATTCTTGTTAATCCATTGGGAAACTCATTTGGTTTATGATAATACTCTTCACATTAAGCTCTCTTGGATTGTTTCATTAGTTTTTTATTTTACTTGATTTCTTATAGTATTCTCCATAGATAAGAGTTAGAGCAAGAATGAACTTACCATTTTGAGAGATTTTTTCTAAATACAAAACCTTATGATGAAATTATGAGAATAGGATTTGGAATTATTTTCTCATTAGAAATTTATGTATAATGAGACCCCTCAATGTAATCTCCATAAATAGATGCCTTTTCTTTTCTCATCGCTTTGTTAATCATCAATATTCTTACAAGTGGTTAATTTCCTTATATTTTTGTTTCCTTATGCCATGTACTTGTGTATAAACACTTAACATTTAATGGTTTTGTACAAGTCATGCTTTCCAATGATTAACTTATTCCTTGGTTCCATATAACCTTTTTTTACTTCTTGCATTGATAGATGTTGTATCAAGGGCCCACCTTGATATTCACCAAATCTACCTTTAGATGCTACTATCACATGTTTCATCGATGTCCCACCTATTTTCGTACAAGAACTAATTTTGTGATGTTGAATGAGTTTGAACTAGGTTACAAATGGTTAAAAAAAATTCAAATAGGTTCAAAGGTATGAAAAAGTTGAAAGTTCAAGATGTATTAAATTTATAGGCTTTGATTGACCATAAATTGGCTAAGGGTCAAGACTAACTTAGGGAAACTTTGCAGGATATACACTTTGAGGATTTCATATTAAGGGAGAATCAAATCCAATGGTTCTAAATTATATTGAAAACCAAAATTAAGAAGACTCTGAATAAAATTGAATTAACATTAATTCTATCAAAAAATATTTTATATATAAGTCATGGAATATCTTCTTCCAACCAAAACTATTGAATTACATTCTTAAATTGTGCTATAGGAGAGAGAATGGACAAGAAGTAAATATTTCCATATGCTAGTCTAAATCTTATAAATAATTTAAGTGGAAAAAGATGTTGCACATTTTTTTAAATCATTCTTTATGTTTATAGATATGGATTTTTTATATGCTTTACTTTTGTATATATGCAACATACATCTCTTTAAGTGTGGTTCAAAACCTTTTATGTGTCATAGAAACATACTATTCATGATGCAAGAGCATCCTAGGTTTTATTTCTATACCGCGTGTTTAATGAGTCTCTTAGTTGTTGTCGAGTTACAATGCTTTGCATTGTTGAGTTTGTTTAGTTTTTCAGTTCCTTTAGTTGCTAAGTTCCATTAGTTTTTGAGTTCCTTTGGTTGCCATGTTTGTTTGCTTGTTGAGTCTTTTTGGTTTCTGAGTTTGTTTGGTTGTCGAGTTCCTTTGGTTGTTGAGTTCCTTTGATTGTAAAGTTCTTTTGGTTGCTAAGTTCCTTTGGGTGCCAAGTTTTCCAAGTTAGAACCATTTTTTTTGGTCCTTCATTAATCAAGTTATTTGTGTCTAATTCTAGTTTGGGATGACCTTTCAAGTTAATTAATGTTTGATATTTAATATTTATGGAGAGCTAACTTGTGGCTTTTTTTGGTATTTAATATAAGGGTATATTTTGTTAGTATTTACAAAAGGAAAACTTGTGGTTGTGCATGTATTTAAAGGGGTGTTGGGTAGAGTCTTAGGGTAGATGGTAGGGTAGGAAGACTAGAGGCAAAGTTGGAATGTGAGGTTTAACTTTGAAAAATGAAATCTAAATTGTAATGTTCGTGATAACCCATAAGGTCTTATAGCTAGGCATGTATATTGATAAATTGATGAATCTATAAAGTGTTTTTGACTCTTCTATCTCCTTTGGTTGTTGTTATCTATGTTTTTTTCCACTATGTTTTCTCTCATAGTGTTGGTCTCAGAATGGTTTTGACATTTAAGTGTCAACAAAATTAACGACTTTCTACATAGAAGCTCAGTACACTACATATGCTGAGCTATAGTATATGTTGAGCTAGAATTCCAATAGCTGTTGAGTGACTTCAGGTACTGAGTATTATACAGGTGTTGAGTGATATATAGGTGCCGAGTCACAATTGATGCAGAGCAAGTCAGAATGCTTCATATGCTAAGTGAGCTAGAGTCATACATGTGCCGAGCAAGATAGAATGCAATAGGTGCCAAGCAAAGTAGGATAGTATATGTGCCAAGAAAAGTAGGATAGTATATGTGCCAAGCACCAGTAGTTTAGTATGTGTCGAGTAACACTGAATCAACATATGAGTTTGTGCCTTCACAAACTCGGATTTAAATTGTTTTCTGATCTAACAAAGAAAGATTTGGAAGGATAACAAGGATAAGAAAAAAAAAATTATATGTCATATGCAATTAGCATGCAACCAATTAGAAAAATAGAGAAGACATGCAACTAATGAGAAAAAATGCAAGGAATGAGTGGGAATTCAAGATTCAATATGGATCATAGATCCATACCTAACCCTAAGTCTATGAAGTCTTTATAAGAAGGATTAGACCCCACGATTTGAAACTTCTTAATAGAAGTTAAGGAAGTTGTTAAGTAGATAGAAAAAATTGTAGGATAGGGTAAATAGTATGGGAATCATAGACTTAGTGAATTGAGCAACAATAACACATCTAGTTGATTAGAATAGTACAATGGATATGAATAGATATCATATCAATCAAGGATCACATCAGAATGAGCAGATCAAATGCCTAAAATTAGCAATTGAAGATTGTAAGCAATTAGGTCAAAGTTTTCTAAAACTCTCTAGCAATTGTATTAGATAATGAAAACCCTATGATGATAGGTTAGCCTAATAGCTATTTTGTAGATCCTTTGAAGAGGTGATTAAATCATTTAACAGGGTCACACTTCATGTAAAGTTTTTGTAAATCCTTTAACTAGGTCACTATTGACACAATGTAAAGCCTTTAATAGGGTAGGCCTTTCATAGGGCAGACCATAAGAAGTGGTCAAAAAATTATTGTTGCATTGATTTTGTGGGTATCATCCCCACTCCAATTTTATGTTCTTATTCTTGGAGGGTTTTTGGGTTACCAAATTCTAGTGTTATGTGTTTACTTGCATGTGTTTATTTTATGTTCATTCAATATATTTGCATGCATGTAGTTTACTTTTAGTTATTTTTCTTAAAAGATTTGAAAAGATTAAAGTGTGGTATTTTTTATTCACACCCCCCTTCTCAAAAGTACTCTTCCCATTTGAATATTTCAACAATTGGTATTAGAGCTAAGGTTCTCACAAGGAGAAGCCTAACAGCTTAGAGAAAAGATCTGAAGATGGAAGTCTTCAAACTTGAGAAGATCATAGATGATCAAATGATTGATGTGCATATATCTCTCTATAGAAATTGGAGGAAGTTATAGAGGAATTGAGAAAGTCCTTAAAAACATGAAGGATATAGCCATAGTTGAAAATGACATACATTACAAGGAGATTGATACCACACAAGCGATTTCAAATGGAGATTCCAAGAAATTTGATGCTATAATAGCAGAGCTGATGGAGAAAAATTGAGCATAAGCTAAAGAAATTAGATTACTCAAGCTTGAACAAGATTTACAAGCCATAATGCTTTGTGAAGTGACTGAACAAAAGAAGAAAGCCATTGAAGACAAGGCCATGATAGAAGATGATAAGAGAAATCTTACAAATGGATTGGAGGAGAAGAGAATTGAGTTTGAAAGAATCTCAAACATGCAGCTTGACACCTTAAGCAAAATGATGAATGCTTAGCATGAGCTAAATATGAAAAACATTGAGATCTCCACCTTGAGAATGCAAAATGAACAATTATAGAATGAATTAAGAAGAGAGAAGGAGATAGAAAAATTATTCAACAAAACCAATGAGGCTATGAAGTACTTTGAGCAACTACTAAAATCACCAAGGGCTAGTAATGATACTTTAGGACTTGGTTACACTAGCATTGAATAAGGAGAATCATCCAAGACTACATAAGAAAGGAGTAACAAAGGTAAGAACACTAAACCTACTTGTCATTTTAATGGTAAAAAGGAACGTATTCCTAATGTATATAGGAACAAGGATGGTCATCATCATAATAAGCCTAAAAATGCAAGATTTTGTCACACGTGCAAAAAGTAAGGACATCAAGCACATGAATGCAAAACGAAGACCATGAGGAGACCAAGATTTGAGGGTCGCTGCTACAATTGCAAGAAGTATGGACCTAGAGCTTTTGAGTACAAATCAAAGCCTATGTGGACACCTAATCATTCTACAAGGAAAAACAACCATGCACACCACTACAACTGGGATTACAATACCAAATACAGCTGTCACTATTGTCAGGAGTATGGACACATTCCTAAAAATTGCATAAGGACACATTTTAGAGGGAACTATAGTAGATGGTTAAGTCAAACCACATGTTTCAATTTCTTGAAAACTAGCCATATCAGTAGGTATTGCCCAACAAAGTCAAAGGCACCCAAGTTAGAAGTCAACAAAGGAAAAGAGAAGGTAGATGTTGAACTAATTAGAGGACAAATTAACAAGACTTGGAAGAAGAAAGATGAGTGCAACACATCAAATGAAGGGATCACTTCAACCAAGAGGTCAAGTGATCACATCTCATCCAACTAAGCAAGAATAGGTGTATGGGACTGATATACAAAGTTATATCATACATCGGTCCCAAGACAAAAGAAGTACTACACAGAAGAAATCAACATGAGCAAAGATGCCAAGTCAAAATTTGGAGTTTTTGCAAACACTACCAAACTACCCCTAGATGTCGAGTAAAGCTCCAATGGATGCTGAGTCGCTAATAGTGACTGAGTTGATGGTTAATGCCAAGTTGAGAAATGTTAGTAGAAGTTGAGTCATGTTGAAACCTTCAAGTGTTGAATTTACAGTTGTATGCACTAAGCATTTAATGCTAGGTTTTGAAAGGTATAAGGTCAAATTTTGATCATTTTTACACCATCCAAAAAAAGAGCAAAGAAAAGAAGAGTGTAGGAGCAATCATACAACAATCTTAAAGCCATTTTCATCAATTTCAATAGCAATTTAGCATACATTTTGATGATCTAAGGTATTTATCAAGTCCTGAGCTACATAGTGTTGAAGTTTTTAATATATTAAAACCCTAGTATGGTATAATGGCTTCTAGTTCCAAGAGCCCCAAGGGAAAGGAGACTTATGAGGTCTAGCTAGTTAATGAGGTCAAACAACCTGAGTTTAGGCCAATCCCAGAAGTCACCTACAGAAATGATCCTGCTAGCGCATTGTCCATTATTCTACCAAAATTTGTCATGGTGAAAGACATAAGGAACTATTAGAACTAATAAAATAGGAGCTATAGGAGATCTTGAAATATTTCAAGCCTATGACAAACTATGTGAAAACAAAATTCTAAAAGATGAGTTTTAGATAATTGAGAAGAACTGTTTGACTCATGCCCTAGTTTACCCTATAGGCTTCAAAATAGAATGGATATAGATTATTATTAGTAGAATTCACAATGGTTGTTTGTGGTTAGAAACAGGACCAATGAAGATTACTAAGAAAATAGTGCATAAGGTTATAGGTTTCCCAACCCTAGATTTTCCTAAGACCTTGCACAGTGATTCCAAAGAAATTATTGAAAGCAATATAGGAGCTTAGTGGAATAAGAGGGGTATGAATATTGATATTGTAATACATCCTCTTCTAGATTTTTTAGTGAGAGTGATATCTCACAAATTCTACCAATCTAGTAGATTGAATAGTATACCTTGCATTGTTGTTAATGTAGCTTATAAGCTTGTGAAGAAAGATCATACATATGATCTAGCAGAACTGATGTTGTAGCAAATAAATGAGAACCTACAAGAAATAAGGAGGTCAAAGGTTGCTTAATGCAAGTTTGGTTTAGTTCTTATATGCATATTCTTTTATGTCATGGAAGAGTTTCCTTCTATTGGAAAGGTGAATTAGAACCCAAACAAAACTGCAATCACACAAATCAACAAGTTCAATGATCAGATGGGTGATAATTTTGAAGCCCAAATGACAAGAAATTTTAAGGATTTTAAGAAATCCATGAGGAAAAGGGTAAGAATACCAATCTCCCTAGTGGAAAAACATATCAATTACATATGTTTTTTGGTTGACATTGACTATACCTATATCCAAGCTACAATTCCAAGAGTAAGATGGCTAAGGCCATTGGGATATGAATTGAGATAGATCAAACCTCAGCAACAATCACAACATTATTTGTAGAAGAGATTGATAAGGAGGCTCCTCATTTTGGCACATATGATGTTGTCAAATCCAAAGTTGAAATAGAATTGAAGGCAACCTTTGTAATTAAGAGGAAAGATAAATTAGTGAAGAAGATAAAGAAGAAATTTGGTGTAGATATTGAAGGAGAAGTAGGTGCTAAAGAAGGAGAAGAAGAAGGAGAGAGTGAAAAAGAAGAAGAACAAGGGCAAGAGACAATGGAGTTGACACAAGGCTTAGGAGAAGACAAGGAGGAAGGTGTCGAGGAAGAAGAATCCAAAGAAGTACCTACACAAGCCGAGAAAAAGAAAAGAAAGGGTAAAACTCAACCTCCAGCTTAGCCCAAACCCAAGAAGATAACCAGGCCTACACAAGCCAAGCCAACACCAGCAACAAGAGCTAGCACAAGGGCATCTAAAAAAAAGCCCAAGGAACAAACAAAAGGGAAGAAGAAGGCCAGTGAATAGTCTAATGAAATGCCAAAGAAAAAAGAAAGTATGTGGCACATCTAGACACTGATGATGAGTAGAAAATAGAATTAGATGATATTAGCCAATTTAGATTGGTAATCCATCCTCCCAAATCTGCTATAGACAAAATTTGTGAAATTTTAGGAATGCAAATTTGAATAATTTGAAAATCCTTGATTTCAACAAGCTAAGTAGAGAAGAGAAAAATAAAATCGAGGAATCTATATATGCCACGATGGCTAAATTTAAGAATACACCTCTAGAGCTAGACAATACAATGCCTAGAGAGCTATATGAGATAATTAAAAACCAATGGCATTAATGTCTAAAAATGGAAAAGGAGATTAGAGAATCTACCTTAGTACAAGTGATGCCTAACCTAACAAGAGGTCAAATAATAATGGCTAATAAAAAAAATGGTGGTAAATTTACACCTAAATATAGAGCCTTTAACATCCTACAAAATAAGATTGAGGATGTAGTAAATAAGTCCACACAATTGTGGAAGACAATCTACAAGATAAATGATGACAAGGATGAGGAAACAAATAAGGCAGATGCCAGTGCCAAGGAAAAGATAGAGGAAAAGAAAGTGGAAGAGAGGAAAATAGAAGAGAAGAAGAAGAAAGCAACAACAAAAGGAGATGAGGAAAAGAAAGGAAAAGAAAAGAAGAAAGAGGAAGAAGATAAGGAAAAAGGTGAGGAGGAAGAGACACAAAAGGGAGAAGACATGGCAATAGTTGAGGAGTAGTAGCAAGAGGAACAGAGTGTGTAAGACACACAAATTCCACCCTTGAGCCCTCCTCATGTAACCATCACACCTAAAAACACAATAACTATCAAGGATGAACTCCTAAAAATTCAGCTCAGAACATCAATCCCCTAACTGTAGAGGATCTCTCCAATATCCTTCACCAATCCACTCTACGGGCATAGTTATGCACAAATCCTTTATTGGTGAGTGTAGATGAGCTACAAAAGGTAGTATCAAAACCAAAAAGAGACAAGGTGAAACTACAAGAACCACCTTTCACCTACATAGCTACTAGCACTCAAATTTTAATGCTTCCACCACCTATAGTAGTAAGTGACACCACACAGAAGCCAAGTGTAGAAGAAGGGAAGTCTGATGAGAAGGAGGATACATCAAAGGAAAAGGAGTAGGGCACTATAAAAACATTGGTAGAACTACCAAAAATAGGCACTCCTACAAAAACCCTTCAGAAGTTGAGCACTAAAGCCATACCTTTGTAAATCTCCACACCAAGCTCGAGCTCAACCAAGGTGACTAGGGTAATTCACTATGGAGACCCTAAGTTAGATGAAGACATTGTAATACTTGCCTATGACTCAAAAACTATCACAATGGAGCAAATTACTGAGATGCAAGATGCCTTAAATAGAAGGAAGAGGTAGGAAATACTCAAAAAAGGGTATAAACATAAGAAAGCACTACATGAGATTAAAGACATCTTTATGGATGCCTTTAGCTTGTAGTCACTAGATGAATCAAAACCCATAATGGAACAATTATTTGATATAGTTGACCAAGTGACTAATGAAGACCAAGATACAAATGTTAAACTTATGGAATGGTTTATAAGGAAATTTTAGGGTAAGGTGAATGTGAAAATATCAAGTGGTATAGCACTTGAACAAGTAGAATTGGCCAAGAAAATTGGAAAGGTCAAAACTATACTTTAGAACATCTTCTCATTGTATATAAAGCTATGTGATTTTTCCAACTACACACAAGAGACAGGCCAGAGGATAATGAGCTTGGAGAGAAATTTGAAGATTTCTAGCATGCAATTACCAAGGGATCCAACTCAAAGTGAGAAGCATTTTTCCCAATTGCTTCACACACAAAGAGAGTTAGTTGCATTTACAAGTGAAGAGGCCAATATACAAGCCAAATTAATGCAAATTCAATCCTCCATAACCCAACATTTGGAGGTCCTCTACAAAGAGCGAGTCGATGCTAAAACTATATTAAAGAATGATCCTAATCTTTCTACATTAGATGGACTTGTACATCTTGCTATAGAGACTGCCATCTAGCATAAGTCACTAGGAATTGCTTTGGAGAATTGGGATGTAGTGATGAAAATGATAATGGAGGTAAACAACACATTTTTGCCCAAAAATGGTATTACTCCTTAGAACCATTTGACATAAGTGTCAAAAAGGGGGAGAAATAATAATGTGGAAGATATGACTAAGGGCAAGAATATTAAGCAATCTAGTAATTACATTTTTTCATTCATTCTTTTGATGAATAAAAGGGAAAAGATTGCAGAATGAGCCAGAAAAGGGGAGATAAGTCATAATGTGTAAATAGTATGGGGGAGAATTAATGTTTTGGGGGAGATATGAATAAAAGAGAAGACAAAAATCAGCACATAGGTACAGATTACAGATACAGGGAAAAGGAAAAGAATATCAGGTACATCAACACAAGAATTTTGGTTGCAAGAATGAGAACACAATCAGCTCAGGGGGAGTTATAAGAATTTCAAGGTATTTTGAACAAATTTTGGAATTTTGTACATATGCAAAGCAGATTAGATAGGGTACTCATAAGGACAGATGAATAATGTCTAGTTAAGTGTTTTTAACACTCATGTCAAAGGGGGAGATTATTGGTCTCAGAATAGTTTTGATATTTTACTGTCAATACACTTAACCACTTTCTTCATAGAAGCCAAATATACTACATATGGTGAGCTAGAGCATGTGCTAAGGCAGAATTCCAATAGGTGCTGAGAATTATATAGGTGCTAAGTGGTATATAGGTATCAAGTCATAGTTAATGTTGAGCAAGTCAGAACACTTCATATGCTAAGTGAGCTAGTGTCATACATGTGCCGAGCAAGACAGAATGCAATAGATGTTGAGCACCAATAGTCTGGTATGTGTCGAGTAACACAAAATTAGCATATGAGTTTGTGCCTTCACATATTTAGATGTAAAATATTTTTTGAGCAAACATAGAAAGATTTTGCAGGATAACAAGGATAAGAATGAATCATTTATATTTCCTATGCAATCAACATGCAACCAATTAGAAAAATGGAGAAGGCATGCAACCAATGAGAAAAAAATGCAAAGGAATCAGTAGGAATTCAACATTCAATATGGATTGTTGATCCATACCTAACCCTAGGTCTACAAAGTCTTTATAAGAAGGCTTAGAACCCATAATTTTAAGCTACTGAATAGAAGTTAAGGAATTTGCTAAGCAAATAACAAAAAATCTAGGACAAGGTAAATAGAAAAGGCATCATAGACTTAGTGAATTGAGCAGTAATTACACATCTAGTTGATTAGAATAGTACAAGGGATACGAATAGATATTAGATCAAGTAAGGATCACATCAGAATGAGTAGATCAAGTGCCTAAAATTAGCAATTGAAGATTGTAAGCAATTAGGCTAAAGGTTTCTAATACTCTCTAGCAATTGTATTAGATTGTGAAAATTCTATGATGATAGGTTATCCTAATAGCTATTTTTTAGATCCTTTGAATAGGTTAGCCTAATAGCTAACCTATTTGATCTTCTTATTCCTGGAGGGTTTCTAAGTTACCAAATTCTAGTGTTATGTGTTTAGTTTATGTTGATTTAGTATGTTTACATGTGTGCAGTTTACTTTTAGTTATTTATCTTTAGAGATTTGAAAAGGTTAAAGTGTGGTATTTTTTATTTATGCCCCCCCCACCCCTCTCAGAAGTACTCTTCCCATTTGAATATTCCAACACATAGGTGGTTTCAATATTTGGGTGTTCCTTTGGCCCTAATTATTTTAGGTTTCTCCCTACATTAGGTGGTATTAGAGATTGATGTTCATCCTTGTGGAGATTAGATTGTATAGAACCCTAAGTGAAATTGGTTGTGGGGTTGCAGATATGAGGATTTGACATACAACTTGCAGAGGGCTATGATCTTGTAGGAACCAGATTATAAAGATGGTTTGAGGTAGTGGAAATGTTAAAAATGTTGTATTTGATATATTGAAACATATTGTAGCTAGATCAGATGCTATGGATATAGCCTAGAGGAGAAGAGCACACCTTGATGATGTGAGTTATGATGAAGCAACAGCACCAAACCCTAATCCATATCCTAAATAAGGTCAAGATGAGGCAAGATTGTTGAGAGTACTATCTAGAGAAAATTGAAAACTTGTTCTCGAAGTTATTCCTTATGATGGAAGATTTGATACCAGTGTTGTGTGGGATTGCATCTTTGAAATGAAGAAGTTCATTGATTATGAAAATACTCCTGATAATAGGAATGTGAAAATTGTAGTTATTGGGTTGAAAGGGCATGCCTCACTATGGTAGGAGCATTTGCAAACTAATAGACAAAGTAGAGGAAATGAGAATAGAAAGACTTGGCCAAAAATAGTGAACAAGGTAAAGAGCAAGTTCCTTCCTACAAATTACCAAGTTAGCTTGTTTAGAAAGATGCAAAATTTGGGACAAAGAGACATGACTATGAAGGAGTATTTTGAGGATTCCTATAGATTGGACATTAGATCTGGACATGTTGATGATGATGTTGAAAGAATTGTACATAAATGAATTGAGATCTGGGATTTAAGATGAGATAAGTTTTATGAAATTGGAAAGTGTGAAAGAAGCATATGAATATTTCTTGAAAGTTGAGGAGATTTTGACAAAGAAACATGAACAAAGACAAAGAGGTAGAGGTGTTAGATTCTAGAGAGGTAGAGGTAGATGTTATAAAGAAGGTGGAAGATCTAATAGTTCTATGCAAGATAAGGGAAAATTTGAATGGCAGAATGATGCTAAAGGAAAGAACAAGTGGAAGGGTGGGATTCATATCAAGGAGGTACTGGTTCTTATTGAGGAAGAGGCAACTCTTATTCTAGAGGTGGTTTTTATGGTAATTGTTCTAGATGTGGTAAAGAAAGGCATAGATCCTTAGAAAGTGGACAAGATAACATAAATGTCATAGTTCATGGAGACACTAAGGGTTCACCAAGTTTACCTGAGGCTAGAGAAAATATGATGGTGAGATGACTCTTGTGTAATAAGGGAAGTGATGATGAACTTGTCCTAAGGAGAATTCTTTTCAAGATTAGTTGTAAGATGGTTGGAAAATTTTGCAAGATGATCATTGATAGTCAAAGTTCTACAAATTTGGCATGAGAAGAATTGGTTATAGATTTTTAGTTGAAGAGGTTGGAGCATCCTAAACTATATCATGTTCTAGAGAGGTAGAGGTGGTAGATTGACAAAGAGGTAGAGGTGGTAGATTCTAGAGAGGTATAGGTAGATCTTATAAATAAGGTGGAAGATCTAATAGTTCTATTAAAGATAAGGGAAAAATTGAATGGCAGAATGATGCTAAAGGAAAGAACAAGTAGAAGGGTGGGATTCTTACCAAGGAGGTACTAGTTCTTACTGAGGAAGAGGTAATTCTTATTCTAGAGGTGGTTTTTATGGTACATGTTTTAGATGTGGTAAAGAAGGGCATAGATCCTTAGAAAGTGGAGAAGGTAACATAAATGTCATGGTTCATGGAGACACTAAGGGGTCACCAATTTTACCTGAGGCTGGAGAAAATATGATGGTGAGATGAATCTTATGTAATAAGGGAAGTGATGAGGAACTTGTCCTAAGGAGAAGTCTTTTCAAGATTAGTTGTAAGATGGTTGGAAAATGTTGGAAGATGATCATTGATAGTCAAAGTTCTACAAATTTTGCATGAGAAGAATTGGTTATAGATTTTTAGTTGAAGAGGTTGGAGCATCCTAAACTATATCATGTTTCATGGATCAAAGGTGAGCATGAGATATTGGTAAGTGAACAATGTATTGTGAAGTTCAAGATTGGAAATTATTTTGATGAAGTTCTATGTAATATTATGCCTTTGAATTGTTGTCATAGTTGTTTTGGTAGACCTTGGAAATATGATAGATATTCTATACATGATGGAAGATTGAATAAATATACTCTTTGCATGAATGGGAGAAAGAAAATATTGTTGTTTTATATTGAAATTCCAGCTGAGGTTAATTGTACCATTGTGAAAATTTTCATGGTTAGTGGAAAACAATTTGAAAAGGAAATGAAGAATAATCAAGTTTATTTTCCTATAATTCCTAGGAGATCGAGTTGTGCTAGTAGCAATCAAGTATCATAAAATAGTGTTAAAATAAGTACCAGTCAGTAGCAACTATCTGACATAAGGTAGTGGAAATCGAGTGATAGTACAAACTGGTAGTATTGATTGAGTGCTAGTGGAAATTAATTTTTTTTTGAATGACTATAAAGATATTGGTTTCAGAGGATATACCTGATGGTTTACCTCTAATGAGAAATAGAATTTATTTCATGGATCTGATTCCTAGAGCTAGTTTTATGAATAAAACACCATATAGATTGATGCCTACTAAAAATGAAGAACTTAATAGGAAAGTACATGAGTTATTGTAGGAAAGCTTGATTAGAGAAAGTTTGAATTCATGTGTCATACCTATTATAGTAGCACCAAAGAAGAATGGAGAATGGAGAACATGTACTAATTCAAGAGCTATTAACAAGATCACGGTGAAATATAGGTTTCCTATGCTGAGGATGGATGACATAATGGATTGTTTGAGTGTAGAAAAGTATTTTACCAAGAATGATTTTAAGAGTAGCTATTATTAAATCAAAATTAGAGAAGGTCATGAATGGTATACTTCTTTCAATACAAAATATGGTTTGCATGAATGGTTGGTAATGCCTTTTGGTTTGACTAATGCACCTAGTACATTCATGAAGTTTATGAATGAGGTTCTCAAGATATTTTTGGGTAGGTTTGTGATTGTTTATTTGGATAGTATTATGACATTCATTATGAATAATGAAGAACATCTTGAGTATGTTAGAGAAGTATTGCAGAGATTGAAGGAGGAGAATTTGATGATTAATTTAAGGAAGTGTTCTTTTATGCAAGAGGAGATTGTGTATTTAGGATTTGCAATTTTAACTGATTGTTTGAGAATGGACCCTAAGAAGGTTAAAGCAATTTTAGAATGGCCTGCACTTGAGAATGGGGGTGAGGTAAGATCATTTCATGGTTTGGCTAGTTTTTATAGGAAGTTTATAAGGAATTTCAGTTTTGTTTGTAATACAATGGCTAAGACAATGAGAGGAGATAAAAAGGAATTCAAGAGGACACATGGAGCTGATAATAGTTTTGAGACTTTGAAACAAAAGTTTGATTAGTTACCTATATTGGCTTTACCTAATTTCAATGAGACATTTCTAGTTGAATGTGATGCAAGATGACATTTCATATAACAATTCTATGAATAGGAGTACATGAAAAACACCTTTTGTGATTGTTACTGGAATGGAACCTAAAGGGATATCAAATTTAAGGGTATTGCTAGTGAAGAGAAGAGAAGTGTAGTAGGGAAAGAGTTTGTAGATTTTATGAAGTTTTTGTATGAGGAAGTAAAGTTAGGATTGGAACAAAGTAATTTGAAGCATATGGAGAATTTTGATAAGTCTAGAAGACAACATATTTTTGAATTTGGTGATGAGGTGATGGTTTATTTGAAGAAAGGAAGATTTCCTATTGGAACAAATAGTAAGTTAAAGATGAAGAAGATTGGACCTTGTAAGATCTTGAGAAAGTTTGACAGTGGTAATGCTTAGAAAGTTGAGTTACCTAATGACATGGATATATCTATTATATTCAATATTTTTAATTTGTATAAATATCATGAGTAAGATAATCAAATTGATATATAAAATAATTATCCTAAGAAAATTGAAGAGGTTGAACATATACTATATTAGAGAGTTGGTAAGAGCACAAGAGGAAAAGATTGCTATGAATACTTGGTGAAGTGGAAAAACAGACCAATTGAAGATGCTGGATGGATTTCCTAGCCTAATTTAGATTTAGCTTAGGTTGTGACTTCTCAGTGATTCAAGAGAATCATTTCCTCTAACCCCAATTGTGTAATGAAGGAGCATCTTGGGTTGCATTTCTATCCTACATGTTTACCAAGGTCTTTAGTTGATGTCGAGTTGCAATGCCTTGCATTGCTGAGTTTTTTGTTGTTGCCAAGTTCCTTTGATTGTTGAGTTCCTTTGGTTTTTGAGTTGCTTTAGTTGTCAAGTTCCTTTGGTTGTTAATTTCCTTTGGTTGCCGAGTTCCTTTGGTTGTCAAGCTCCTTTTGTTGCTTTTAAATCTTAAATTTCCTGCCAGAATTTGTAATTCGTATTGCCCTTCCCGCCTTCAAAATACCCACATTCAAATACCCGCAGAAATATTATATTAATGCCAAAGTTCAAACCTTGTAAAAAGTTCAAATGGCCTGCAAAGTTCTCTGCCATTAGATCTAAGTCAGATCTACGGCTCGCGATATCCCGCCATCAAAAGTCGGACAAAGTTTACGTTCGCGACATAGCACCGGGCAAACACGTGTTCGGTGGGTCCTGTGGCGGGCTACAACGGAGGATGGGTCATAAATGTTCTATGGCACTGTAGGTGCTATGTCGCTATCACGCGTTGGTCAAGAAATTCCCATGGTGACATAGCGCTCAACAGAAAGGTGTGCCAATAGCAATGAGTCACCGTGTTCGACGGCAAGGTTTGGCGGGCTGGAGAAGATAAACGGTGAGGTTTCAGGCAAGCAGTTGGGTCATGTCAAGCACTTCACCTACCCAATTGGCAGAGTCTGATGTCATGACAACAAATTAGAAGGAGCCACGTGCACCAGATCAGAAGTTCAATCAGTGTCACCAGTGCACAAAAGGGTTAGGATCTCTACCGTCGAATCCGCAGAGATCAATGACAGGCGCCATCGCACTATGGAGAAGATACGCGATGTTTATGTTAGCGACATCGCGCCGTGTTGACACATCTCCGGTGGGCCCAGTTGCAGGTCAGAAGATTCACGACAGGTTAGAAAGTCCCACGATGGGCAGATTGCATCATCAAAAAGGTGTGCCGACGACGGTCAGTTTTATGGCGGATCAGGAATAGCCACGCGTGCTGGGTCAAAATGCAGATATGAGGTAGCACCAGATCTTTAGTTCAGCCAGCACAGTCAAGAGACGAGTCTTCATGATCATCAGATCTGCAGAGATCTACGGCTAGCGCTATCTTGCCATTAGAAACCGCTAGGGAGATAACATTGGCAACATAGCGCCCAGGAACCACGTGTCTTGGTGGGACCATATTTCATGCCGCCAGCGCAGTAGGGATTAAATGATCGACGAACCAACAGGGAAGTGCCATATGTACCGTAGGCCCAACAAATTACGAGGGAGGAAGGTCGCAGGAAGGTGGGTCTTCATGATCGTTAGATTAGAGAAGATCAACAGCAGGCGCCATGTTGCCATGGTGAAGCTACGTGATCTTTAGCATAGCGACATGGCACCCTTTTGCCACGTGTCGGTGGGGTCAGGTCTTGCCAGGGTGCGATCACCGAAATGTTGCCAGATGTCGATTGGATATGACAGCAGTTGCAGAGGTGGTGCCAAATATGATGGGCCTGGGGTAAGGATAGTGTGGAGTATGACAAGTCTTCACGATCATCGAATCTAGTCCGATTGATAGCAGGCACCATCATGCTATGGAGAAGATGTGTGAGGATTATGTTGGCGACATAGCACCTTGTTGACACGTGTCTGGTGGCCCGGTCAAAATTTATGGTCGACTGGTAGATAGTATAACCGTCACAGTTAGTGACAATAGTTCAAAGGTGGCGCGATGAGTCTAATGAAGGGTGGTCAACTACGGGAGGACCCCCAGGTGGAAAAATAAAGAAAGGTGATTGGCCCACATGGCCCAGTTGGCTGTAAGGCTAGGCTAATTCATGAACCAAAAAATGAAGATAATCAATTTTGTCGAGCGATCTGATCTTCATGATCAATCTCGACCTACCAGAGATGAATGCGAAACATAAAGGAAACACTCCACCATCTCAGTCGATCTGTCTACCGAGTTAGAGCGCAGTTATGGCACCATTTTCAATCTTCTCAAGACATTATTGGCGAAAGAGATCAGATCTTCTTGAGATTTTTTTTATGATTGTCTTCCACAGGACTTAATGGCAGGTAGTTGCAGGATCATTTCAGCAGCAAAAGATCTCAGTTATGCCTGAACTATAAAGGCTATGTTTGTAAAGTTTTAAAGGGACCTTCTCTCTGAATTTTCCTTTGTTTTTGCTTTGCAATACTAGTTTGAATTCCCCCTGTGCCTCTGAATTGTCTGATTCTCTACTATTCTCCTTCAACCATTGGTATTAAGTGTAAGAATGCTTGCCTATGCCGTTGTTTTGTAGAGATCTATAACTTGCATGACTGTATCTCTGATGGCATGTAAATGACATATAAGTGAATTTCTTCCTTGTGCTATTCATCCGATTTTTTGATCTGCGTGTGGTTATTTGATCAAAGCAAGTCTAGATGTGTAATATCCTTAGTTTCATTCTGGTTCAGTAGTGCATGTATGGTCAAGGAATTGATCCAACACTCTATTCTGGTGCATCACCTTCTTAGATTAGACTAGGTAGATCTGCTTTCATGCCTCCTTCTCCCTTTTCCTCTCCAAGAAGTAGTTAGGTGTGCCCTGATAGTAAGAGGAAGCCGGCCTTCTCCAAAGACTCAACCTCACAGTTCAAGTCCCACAACTTGGAGGTTGTTTCCATGTTTCACTAGGTTTTCCTTGTGCATAGGCCTTGGACAAGGGTGCAAACCTAAGTGACAATAGTTTTTGGCACGCCCGGTGGGACAATCCTATTAAAGATTTAAAGTCTACTGGTGTCGAGAGAAGAAAGAGTTTCAGAGACTAATGCTAAAGAGGTAGTGTTGGCTTTAGTTTTCAAGCCTTCAAGAGGTTGATCCTTCAAAGTACTTGGTGACTCTGAACATCAACAAGTCTGATTCCAGGCCAAAGTTGCAATGATTCATGCCCAAAGCTGAAACAAGGGTGTCTTATAAAGGTAAATTTCAATATCAAGAGATTTCTCTTTCAAATCCTAGAAGAAGGAGGATTATAACTTCATTATCACCAGTTAGGGGTCGAATAACAGTTAATATACCTGTATGATCTGTCTCTACTCCTCCTACTATCTGAACTCAGCCTATATTGCCATCAACACTCATCAATAGAACACTTGTTTGTATGGCACAACCAAGAGTTCATGCTTTTGCCACCTTTAATGGTGCAAGTCCTCTGTTGTTAGCCCAAAGACATGATATACCAGTATCTGCACTAAAAAGCATACTTGATTTTACTGGTGAGACTTCCATCTCCCCTTTTGAGCATATCCAAGAAGTAGAAAATGTTTGTAATATTCATGGTATTACAGAGGATGATGTTGTTGTCAGACTTCTAGCCTCATATTTAAAAGGAAAAGCATTACAGTGGTATAGGGTCTTAGCTCATGGTTCTATAACTGATTGGGATGGATTAGGAGCAAGATTATTCAAACATTTTGAGGATAAGAGTGACCATTTATCACTATTAGAGCAGCTGACTACAATAAAAAGAGCCCCCCATGAATGTGTGACTAATTTTAATTATAGATTTCAAAAGACATGGGATAGAATACCTACTTTGGTGAAACCTACCCCCGGCAATGCCTTTTTGCATTACCTTAGAGCTTTTAACAGTGATATTGCCACTACAATCCAAACTATGGGAGGAGATACATTGCCTAATGCTTATGAGATAGCTATAAAAGTGGAGAACATCAAGATACAGGGAGGCAAACTAGCTTCGAGACCTCCCATACCCTTCTTTCCTGATATTCCCAACCACCAACCAGCAGTGGCCCCTCTTCCTACAACTTCTACATCACAAGCCCTTACTCCAGTTCTCCAAGCTTCCACATCCTCAAATGGAATAGATGAACTCAAGGAGATGCTCCAAGGTCTAGTGCTAAATGCAGATAAAAGAGAGAAGACCCTAGATAAAAAAATGCAAGAGCAGGGGAGAGAGTTGAGGGACCAAGGGAAGAGATTAGAGGATAGTTGTTCTATGATACAAAAAATGAGTAATAAGGTTGTGGCCTTAGAAAGGCAACAAGCTCAAGGTGGAAAGCCCCCCCAATTGCAATATCAAGCTCCAAATAGTGGTAGACCTCCTAATCAGTGGAATAGCTCTTTTGATCAAGGTAGGCAAAATAGTCATGCTTCCACTTCAGGCTCAAATCAGAACAGAGCTATAGTCCCTCAAAATAACTTGGCCCAAGATCAAGACTTCTGTCCTTCTTGCAACTATTCTTATACCTATTGCTTATGCCAGAAGGCAGAATCTTATTTGGTCCTGACCAACCAAGAACCTACAGCAAAGAAATCATACAAGGAAGACCATCCCAAGGAGGCCTCATATATTCAAAGGTAGGATGATTGCTCTTTCATGAATCATCAGATTGTGGAGCATTGTAATGTAATCCAGGACTCTGTTGCTCATAACACAAGAAGTAAGAAGAGAGCTATGGAACACACTGCCCCTCCCTCTCCTAAGCAGGCCTCAACTTCAAGTGCTACACCTCATACACAACCAGCAAATGAACAAACAAGTACTTCACAACAGCAAAGGCAAGATTCTAGAGAGAAAGAAACAAGTGATCCTCATGTTGCCCCATCTCAACTTCTTATGAGTGCAGCTCCCAAAGTTCCTACCAAAGTTCCTAATGCACCATTGAGTGTGGTAGAGAAAATGAAGAAGACCAATGTGAGCATTTCCATGTGGGATGCCATTACTACCATACCAATGCAGAAGAGGATGCTGCAACAAGAATTAGAAAAGATTGAACCCAAGGATCAGTCATCTATCATGGAGAGTGCCACAAGTTTAGTACAATCAGCAGAAGATGTGGAAACAAGTAAAAAGGTTAGACCTCCCCCATTCTATGTTTCTCTGATCTTAGGAGGCAAATTAGTCCATAATTGCATGATAGATTCAGGAGCTAGTAGCTCAGTAATGCCTAGATGTGTTGCTGATGCTTTAGGGATGAAATATGAGCCCATTACTAGGGATGTGTTACAACTAGATGGGAGTACTGTCAAAACTGTAGGTATCCTTAGGAATGTGGAGATGGCCCTACATGCATGCCTTGGCTGCACTTTGATTCAAGACACATCTATTGCTGAAGTCAAGCCATACTTTGCTATTTGTCTGTCAAGAGGCTTCACTACCCAAATAGGTGGATTCATATCTGCTGATTGCTCATATATGTCATTTAAGACCAGAAATGGAACCAATGCTTCAATTAGAGCAGAGCCTCAAGCCCTTCATCACACTGAATCTTACACCCCCAACTTCATCAACATGAATTGCCCTATTCTAGAGGTAGATGGAAATGACATAGTAAATGAGCCTGCCACTTCCATAGTAGAGATTCCTGATTTCTTCTTGGACGAATGGGCTAGTACATGTCAGTTTGAGCCTATGTCATAAACTCTTGAGATAGGCCTTAGTACATATTGCATAATAGAGAAAGATGTTCAAGTCCTTGATCTAATCGGGACCAATGATGATATAAGCGGAATATGGAGTATGTACTTTGATGGCTCAAGGAATAGAAATGGATCAAGGGCTGGTGTTATGTTGATCTCTCTCGCACAAATAAGATATTACTTCTCCTTTAGGCTCCAATTCAGTTGCACCAATAATGTGGCCGAGTATGAATCCTTGATTCAAGGTCTCTTACTTGCCCAAAAGAGGGGAATCCAAGCCTTGAAAGTATATGGAGACAATGACTTGGTAGTGAACCAAGTGAGAAATTAGAACATCACCAAAAATAGCCTACTCAAGTCTTACAAACAGAGAGTCTGGGATTTTCTTGAGAGCTTCAAAGCATTTAATATTCAGAGCATTCCTAGGAAAGAAAATAAACATGCTGATAGAATTGCAGTAGTAGGTGCATCTTATGATGTACCAGGGAATCTTGAGGAAGAAAAGAAGCAACAGATAAAGGTGGTAGTGAGGCCTGCTGTCCCTGATAATAATACTCATTGGCAAGTGTTTGATTCTGATGAGCAGATTGTGAGTTTCTTGCAGAATGAGGTAGAGTTTTCAGAGAGAAATCAGTCAAGGTTGCAAGACTAATATGGTGACCAGATTATTCACCTCAGTTCCAATAAGTTTCCCAAGGGTCTCATTACCTTGGAGAGTGCCTTTAATCCTCATGATCAGACAAGAGGCAAAGGAATGAATCTAGCTGCAGAAAAGGATGATAATGCCCCAGTTACAATTGATGATGGAAAATCTCTTAACATGGGGAAGGTATGTTCTGAAACTGAGCAAGGAAATTTCATTCATCTATGTCAAGAATTTAACGATGTGTTTGCTTGGACATATGATGACTTAAAAGGGTTTGACCCTAGTTTGTTTCGGCATACCATAGATTTAGTTGATAGGGTGAAACCAGTAAGGCAAAAATAGAGGCCAGTGAATCCCAAGATTGAACCTTTAATGAGGAAAGAATTATCCAAGTTGATTGAGGCTAACATAATTTTTCCTATCAAGCACTCATCATGGGTAGCTAATCTTGTTCCTGTAAGGAAGAAGAATGGAGAAATCAGATTGTGTGTGGACTTTAGGGATCTTAATTAGGCTTCCCTTAAAGATCACCATCCCCTCCCTTTCATGGAGCAAATTTTGTCTAAGGTCAGTGGTTCAAGAAGATTCTCTTTTCTTGATGGATTTTCTGGTTATAATCGAGTGTTGGTTAAAGAATCTGATAGACACAAGACAACATTCACTACTAAATGGGGCACCTATGCTTATTGCAAGATGCCATTTGGACTAACAAATGCAGGTGCCACATTCTAGAAGGCAATGGAGATGGCCTTTAAAAAATTAATTGACAAGTTTGCCTTAGTGTACCTTGATGATATAACTGTATATTCAAAAAATGCAGAAGATCATCTTGGTCATTTGAGACAGGTATTTCTAAGATATAGAGAGTTTGGGGTATCCCTTAACCCAACCAAGTGTGTCTTTGCTACAAGCCAAGGAAAATTACTGGGACACATTGTATCTAAGGATGGGCTGACCATTGATCCAGAAAGAACAAAGGCAATACTTGCCCTCCCTCTCCTTAAACATAAGAAGGGGCTGCAAAGTTTCCTTGGTAGGATAAATTTTGTAAGAAGGTTTATTCCTAATCTTGCTACCATGGTGAAACCTCTTACAGCTATGCTTAAGAAAGATATGGTCTTCTTATGGACCAAGGAAGGGAAGGAGAGTTTTGAAGTGATCAAGGCAGCCATAACCTCAGCCCCTACTCTCATGAACCCAAATTTTGAGAAAGATTTCATCCTCTACACTCTAGGTGGTGAGTCAAGTATTTTTGCTATCTTGACTCAAACAAATGACAAGGATGAGGAGCAGCCCATAGCTTTCTTTAGTGAAGGGATCAAGGAATATGAAAATAAGTATAGCTTTGTTGAGAAATAAGCCCTTGCGGTCATCAGAGCCTTGAAGAAATTTAGACACCTCTTATCCCACAATAAGATCCATTTGTTAGTGCCTCATGCCAGTGTCAAAGACTTACTGTTAAGCAAGGATATCAGTGAAAAGAGAGCTGGATGGATCACTAAGGTAATGGAATATGATGTTGATATTCAAATTACCAAGCTATTAAGAGGGAGAGGATTATGCAAAGAAATGTTATCAGACCAAGGTTTAGATGAGGAGGCTGCTATGATGATAACAGAGTAGCAGAAAGAAAGAAATGTCAATGATCCAAGGAGCTAGATAAATGAGATGACGAGCTTCTTGTCAGGGAATGGATACCCTTAGGGATTGGATAGAACTAAAAGGAGACAATATAGACTGCAGTCCATTCCCTACGTTGTGATTGATAGTATCTTATTCAAGAGGGATTTTAATGGGACCCTGTTGAGATGCATTGAAGAGGATCAAGCTGAGAGGATGATTAAGGAACTTCATGATGGCCCTGATGGTGGCCATTTCTCTGCAAGAACAACTGCTATGAAGATCATGAGGGCTGGTTATTACTGGCCATCTTTGTTTCGTGATTGTCATAGATATGTGAGAAAATGTGAGAAGTGTGCTTTCTTCTTAGGCAAACAGAGACTTGCAGCCCTTCCCCTTCATCCTATTCAGGTGGATCGACCCTTTACCCAATGGGGGTTGGATTTCATAGGCCCCATTAATCCTCCATCTAGTGTAGGTCATAAATGGATTTTGGCTACTACTGATTATTTCACTAGGTGGACAGAGGCAGTTGCCTTGAAGGATGCTACAGAATCATCGGTTGTTGAGTTCCTTGATGGAATTGTATCTAGGTTTGGTGCTCCTTCTACGACCATCTCAGACAATGCCAAGTCTTTTGTCAGGACCCAGATTTGTGTGTGGGCAATGGATCACAATATCTACCTAAGAACATAATCAAATTACTATCCTCAAGGTAATGGTTTGGTTGAGTCTTCCAACAAAAATCTTATCAGAGTCATGAGGAGGACAATAGAAGACAATCAAAGGCTCTGGCATAAAAAATTAAAGACTGCTCTATGGGCTGATAGGATAACACCCAAGAGATATGTTGGGAATTCACCTTTTGTGCTGGTATATGGTAGGGAGGCCAAACTTCCAATCTCATTGGAGTTCCCATCCTTGGAGTTGGCTCATCAGCTAGAATTGATTGAAGATAGTGCCATGTCAGTAAGAATGGCAGAGCTAATGGAGCTAGAGGAAAAAAGAGATAAAGCTATGAAGACCCTAGAGTTACATCAGCAACAGGTGAAAAGGAACTTCGACAAGAGGGCCAAGGACAGGACTTTCAAAGAGGGGGATCTAGTTCTGAAATGGGATGCTGATAGGGCAAAACCAGGAAGACATTCTAAGTTTGATGCATTGTGGAGTGGCCCTTACCTAATCTCCAATTGCAAGCAGGCCAACGCATTCTAGCTAAGTAGGCCAAATGGCAAAATACTACCCATTCCAGTTAATGGGATCCATCTTAAGTCTTGCTTCTGATGAAATCATAAAAACCATGTACATTAGTAGTTTAGTTCTTTCTGTTGTTTCCTTCTTTTCACAAAGTGCACGGGCACAGTTGTCTCCCTGTGAGGTAGCGGATTTTGAGGTGTCTCAGGTTGCAGAGGAAGTTTTGTTTTGTTTCAATTACAGAGGCAGATCTAGGATTTTTAATGTTTTGATTTCCTTGCAGAAGGGTTAGGGTTTTGCAATTCTCAGATTTGTACCTTTCAGACCTATTTTTGACTCCATAGCCCAATGGATTGTTTACACGCACTAGTCATGCATCGAGCGGGCTCATGCCCCCCGCGAGTCACCAAAAATGTTATATCTTAAATTTCCCACCAGAATTCATAATTCATATTGCCCTTCCCGCCTTCGAAATACACACATTCAAATACCCGCGAAAATATTATATTAATGCCAAAGTTCAAACCTTGTAAAAAGTTCAAATGGCCTGCCAATAGATCTAAGTCAGATCTACGGCTAGCGCTATCCCGCCATCAAAAGTCGCACGAATTTTATGTTCGCGACATAGCGTCGAGCAAACACGTGTCCGGTGGGTCCAGCGGCGGGCTACAATGGAGGACGGGTCAGAAATGTTCTACAGCACCGTAGACACTATGTCACTATCACGTGTTGGCCAAGAAATTCCCATGGCGACATAGCGCCCGACAGAAGGGTGTGCCAACGGCGGTGAGTCAGCATGTTCGATGGCAAGGTTTGGCAGGCCAAAGAAGATAAATGGCGAGGTTTCAGGCAAGCGGTTGGGTCACATCAGGTACTTCACCTACCTAGTTGGCAGAGTCTGATGTCACAACGATAAATTAGAGGGAGCCACATGTGCCAGATCAGAAGTTCAGTCAGCGTCGCCAGTGCACGAAAGGGTTAGGATCTCTACCGTCAGATCCGCAAAGATCAATGACAGGCGCCATCGCACTATGGAGAAGATATGGGATGTTTATGTTAGCGACATCGCGCCCTGTTGACACATGTTCGATGGGTCCGATTGCAGGTTAGAAGATTCACGGCTAGTCAGAAAGTCCCACGACGGGCAGATTGCGTTGTCAAAAGGTGTGCCGACGATAGTCAATTTTATGGCGGATCAGAAACAGCCACGCATGCTGGGTCAAAATGCAAATATGAGGTAGCGCCAGATCTTCAATTCAGCCAACACAGTCAAGAGACGAGTCTTCATGATCGTCAGATCTGCAGAGATCTACGGCTGGCGCTATCTTGCCATCATAAACCGCTCAGGAGATAACATCGACGACATAGCGCCCAGGCGCCATGTGTCCTTGTGGGATCATATTTCATGCCGCCAGCGTAGTAGGGATTAAATGATCGATGGACCAACAGGGAAGTGCCACATGTACCATAAGGTCCAACGAATTACGAGGGAGGAAGGTCGCAGGAAGGTGGGTCTTCATGACCGTTAGATTAGAGAAGATCAATAGTAGGTGCCATGTCGCCATGATGAAGCTGCATGATCTTTAGCATAGCGACATGGCGCCCTTTCGCCAGGTGTCGGTGGGGTCAAGTCTCGCTAGGGTGCGGTCACTGAAATGTTGCCAGATGTCGGTTGGATACGACAGCAATTGCAGAGGTGGTGTCAAATATGATGGGCCCGGGGTAAGGATAGCGTGGAGTATGATGAGTCTTCACGATCGTCAGATCTAGGCCGATTGATGGCAGGTGCCATCAAACTATGACGAAGATGTGTGAGGTTTATGTTGGCGACATAGCGCCTTTTTGACACATGTCCGGTGGCCCGGTCAAGATTGACGGTCGGCTGGCAAGTATTATAACCATTATAGTTAGTGACAATAGTTCAAAGGTGGCGCAATGAGTCTAATGAAGGGTGGTCAACCGTGGGAGGACCCCCAGGTGTCGAAATAAAGAAAGGTGATTGGCCCGCATGGCCCAGTCGGCTGTAAGGCTAGGTTTATTCATTAACCAAAAAATGAAGATAATCAATTTTGTCAAGCGATTTGATCTTCATGATCAATCCTGACCTACCAGAGATGAATGCGAAACATAAAGGAAACACTCCACCGTCTCAGTCGATCCATCTACTGGGTCAGAGCGCAGTTATGGCATCGTTTTCAGTCTTCTCAGGACATTATTGGCGAAAGAGATCAGGTCTTCTTGAGATTTTTTTTATGATTTTCTTCCACAGGACTTAATGGCAGGTAGTTGCAGGGTCATTTCAGTAGCAAAAGATCTCAGTTATGCCTAAACTATAAAGGCAGTTTTTGTAAAGTTTTAAAGGGACCTTCTCTCTAATTTTTCCTTTGTTTTTGCTCTACAATACTAGTGTGAATTCCCCCTGTGCCTCTTTATTGTCTGATTCTCTACGATTCTCCTTCAGCCATTGGTATTAAGTGTAAGAATTCTTGCCTATGCCATTGTTTTATGGAAATCTATAACTTGCATGACTGTATCTCTGATGGCCTATGAATGACATATAAGTGAATTTCTTCCTTGTGCTATTCATTTGGTTTTCGGATATGCGTGTGGTTATTTGATCAAAGAAAGTCTGGATGTGTAATATCCTTAGTTTCATTCTGGTTCAGTAGTGCATGTATGGGCAAGGAATTGGTCCAACACTCTATTCTGGTGCATCACCTCCTTAGATTAGACTAGGTAGATCTGCTTTCATGCCTCCTTCTCCCTTTTCCTCTCCAAGAAGTAGTTAGGTGCACCCTGATAGTAAGAGGAAGCCGGCCTTCTCCGGAGACTCAACTTTGCAGTTCAAGTCCCATAGCTTGGAGGTTGTTTCCATGTTTCACTAGGTTGTCCTCGCGCAGAGGCCTTGGACAAGGGTGCAAACCTAAGTGACAACAGTTGCCAAGTTCATTTGGTTATTAACTCCCTTAGGTTATCGAATTCCTTAGGTTGTTGAGTTCCTTTGGTTTCCAAGTTCCTTTAAGTGCCAAGTTTGTCAAGTAACTACATTTTTGTTTGGTCCTTCATTAACCAAGCTTTCCATATCTAGTTCCTATTTGGGCTGACCCTTTGAGTTAATTTGTGTTTGGTATTTAATATTTATGGAGAGCCGACATGTGGGTTGTTTTTGCATTTAATGTAAGGGTTTATTTTGTTAGTATCTAAAACAAGCCAACTTGTGGTCATATAGATATTTAAAGGGGTCTTGGGTAGAGTCTTAGGGTAGAGTAGGAAGAGCAAAATAAAAGTTAGAATGTGAAGTTTATCATTGAAGATTGAAATTTGAATTATAATGTTGGTCATAATCTAGAAGGCCTTATAGCTGGACATGTATATTGATGAATAGATGAATATATAAATGATTTTGACTCTTCTATCTCCTTTGGTTTATGTTATCTATGTTGTTTTCCAATGTGTATACTCTCATAGGTGGCTTGGACAACTAGGTGTGCCTTTGGCCATAATTATGTTAGGTTTCTCCCTGCATCAATTGGTGAGAAGGATTATCAATTTATTCCATTGATGTTATGATTCAATATAATAATGAATTCTTAATCAAATAAGCTTTTCAATAGATCATGCTTATTCCAAATTAAAAGCATTTTTTATTAAGTGGGATGAATTAATTTAATAGGTATGATGACTATATTTTCTATTTTAGTTATGTTGATGAATTCCACATTATGCATTAAGTTGTTGTGCATGAATGGGTTACTAAAATTGCATGCCCTAAATAGCAACTTGTTTTATTTTCAAACAAATGATGGAGTATTTACTGTATGGTAAGTGCATCTAAAGTAGAGTTATAGGAAGATAAATTTATCTCTCAAGTGTAATTGTGTTATTCTTTTGAGTGAACAATCACATAATGAGAGGTTGTTGAATGTGGAATCCTAGTCAAGGGTAGGATTGAAATTTTTTAGTTTCTTTTTACCTACCAGTAGTTGTCTAGAATCTAAATTCTTTTTCTAAAACTATTTCATTTTGGATACATTATTTTTATGTATGGTTATTTATTTCAACCATTATCATATATGTGTTTAGTTTCTATATTGGCATATGTGCACATAGCTTAGTTACATGGCTACACTAGATCCATCTAATCCATCATTTTTGGGTTGCTAGGCTTCTTGAGTAGGGTCAAGGAGATCTTTGTATCAAGAAAGACCTCTCATGAGCTAAGTAATTTGTGGTTAGGTGGTGAAAGTGTTTGGGCCACACATCCATCTCAACATAGCTGATGGAAGATGTATGAAAGAGGAGGATACATGGATGCATGTAGATGGATATCATGAGCCCAAATTTAAGGATATATGAATATTCGAATAACATATTATACAATGATAATAATTAAGAATAATAATATTGTAATCAATTATAATAATGATATTATTAATATAATATATAATATGTTATATGTTATAATTACACTATAAATCTATAGTGGATAATATATCTAACTATTATCATATTGATAAACTGTATAGATAAATACTTATGATTTATTTAATTATATTATTCATAATAATAATTTATAATTATTCATAATAATAATTCTATTTAATCTATATCATTCATAATAATAATATAAATTAATATGATTCATAATAATAATAATAAGCATATCTAGTAATATGCATACATTAATTGGCATTATAAATATTTTAATATAAATTTGAAAAAACATAATATCAAATAGTACATAATTAATAATTAATTAAGCATCAATGAATATGGGAGACACATCCATTCAAATGAAGATACAGTGGTATATATATATATATGGAGTTAAGTTGGTAGATGGGGGGGGTGGAGATGGAACGACAACACATTAATAGTTGTATAAATATTCAAACCTGCATACACATCAAAATACATGGCTCACCATTGTTGAAGATGCGGAACAAGCTTCGATGATGATGAAAGAAAAATATTGAGGAGACCGTAGAGCATGGATCAGAGAAAATATAATACAACGGATACAAATAAGGGATTAAGTCAGAAATAAATGATGAACCCCTAAATTGGGTTCATCACAAATGGTATCAGAGCTAGGTCTTCCTACCATCCTGAGATTGGATTTCAGTGTGACTATCTCCATCCGAGTTACCTTTTAGTAGAAGCACAAACAATAATACAAGCAATCATATAAAGATGCTGAGAAGAGAAGGAATCATATCTGAAACATGAAGTTAAAAATTTGATAGGAATGACTGGTTACAAAAAATCCCAGGATGATTCATGAATAATAGGAGGTGGATCATTTTAAGAACTGATTATAAATTACCATAACCATCATCAGTATGGGAATACGAATGAAGGGTACCAATGTTGAAGAATAATCAGACACCTAATTATGATAATATTTATATGGAAACCATCACATTTGAAAATATTCAATTGTTTATTGATTACATGGAGAGCTTCAATCCTCGATAACACTGTAATTAAAAACACATATCATGCAGAATAATGAAGGAACCTAGACTATTCTCTAACATTAGGAAGAAAACCAGAGATCTCCTTTATAAGGATTTTCTTGTTGATCAAAATTTTACCCTCACAACCTACATATCCATTGGAATGGCATTTACATCAACTGGTACCAAGAAAGAGAATTATTTCTAGGAGATTTAACTACACGATTAAGGAGTGACAAAATCACAACTAATATTAAAGTCGACATACTATCCAATCTTATTGCATCTATGATAGTCAATGAACCAACACCAGGATTAAAAGCTACCTTTAGCTTTACCATTCCGGATTAGGGAACTGGCAAGGCTAATTTCTATGGTTGAACATTCTCCAAAATGTACCATAAATCTTTATTTGTATGTAGGGTTTTAAGGGTTTAAGAAAACTGTGCAATTTTCCTCACAGGTCATTAAGCATTTCACATATTTGCAGTAAGGGTTGCGTAAGCATTTTCTAAGAGAGCATTTCACATATTTGCAGTAAGGGTTGCATAAACATTTTCTAAGAGAGTGATCATGATGAAGGGAGAATTATTTAAAATAAAGTCCAAAACAAGTGAAGTACATCAAAAGTAAATGCAACAACAATACAAAGGAAATTAGTAAAGAAACTCGTCCATCCAATGTCATCAACGAACGGGACATCAGCATATTTACCTTCACCTTGAAAATATAATCCTCAGAGATCTGCATGGATTCCATGGTGTAAAGAAACATTAAAGACGAGTTTATGTTATATGGACTAACCTAGCATAAATAAAAGAATATTAGTATCAACGTGAATGGAAAACTGTGGGTAATGAAATCATACAAAAGATCACTATTGATCAACATTGTGCCATAAAGTCCACGCAAATCTGTGCCCATGCATAACCACACCAGAAATATATCATGTGAAAATATTTGCATACTAGATGGGCCAGTCGATTCCATGGCATAATAAGAAAAGCCTTGATCGAACAGAATGGAGTTATAAGGATTTAAATAGATATATAAATCAACGGACAAAGGAGAAAGGAACCATTGTACAGGAGTTCAGATCCCACAACATCATCAACTAAGGAAGAAATTTTTGGCTACGGTAAATGCTCTTCTAAGGAAAATGTCAATGCGAGCCACATTGAAGCATGTAAACATTCATACAACCTGCAGTTTCAGCAAATCATTACGCATTGCATAGATGCTGGAGTTCCAAGTCCATCACAGTTTTGAATCAATGTAACATATGAAGTTCAAATAGAGGATAAAGATAAAAGAGTTTACAATGTGTAGTCCATTGGCTCAAGTAATTTTGTTCAAATGAAGAAAGACCTTCCCGATGGGAGAAGAATGGAAAGCATTGAAGGAAAAACATATTTTAAACAAGTCATATATCATGGACCATCAAAAATGAAGGAAGGAATGATCAATCCCGAAATCATAGGGGTAGAACTTGGGAGGTATGAAAAGATAAAGGTAAGATATTTTATTGAGTACAAAAGTTGCTTTATATGTTGGATATATTTGTTATATAATATTTTTTCCATATATATATATATATAATTATTAAAAAAATTTCAATTTGAATTTTACTAATATTAGAAATATGAGTTTAATTGAAAAAATGATAATTAATGATTTGATATTATAAGAGTAACTAATATGTTAGTCGATATCAATATAGTTTTATAGAATAGATAATTAATTATATGTTATAAGCATTTCCACTATTTAGTTAAAATATGAAAATGTAAGTTTTCTTATTTAATGTAATCATAAAGGTGTAAAATTGATTATTTGAGAAATGATTTAGGGATTTCAAGTAGCTTTCCTATGGAGTCTACAATCAAGGAAGGTCTATAAGACGCCTTATTGTAGTACTAGCTAAGGGAAAGGCTATATAGAAACCCTACCGTATATAACTTTCCTATAGAGTCTGCACTTAAGGGAGGTTTGTTAAGACACCTTATTGTAGTACTAGTTAAGGAAAATCCCATATTTAACTTTCCTACTGAGTTTGCAATTAAGGGAGGTCTGTTAAGACACCTTATTGTAGTACTAGTTAAGGGAAAGACTATAAAGGAATCTATCCTTCCTATGGAGTCTACAATTGGGAAAGAGCTGCTATGATACTTTATTGTAGTACTAGTTAAGGGGAAGATAGTAAGGGAACCCTACCACTTTCCTATGGAGTCTGCAATTAGGGGAGAACACCCTATTGTAGTACTAGTTAAGTGGAAGATAGTAAGGGCACCCTATCAACTTTCCTATGGAGTCTGCAATCAAGGGAGAGCAGTTAGGACACCCTATTGTAGTGCTAATTAAGGGAAAGATAGTAATGACTCCTTTTCGCAAGAACCTTTCTAGCCAAACAAGAAATCCACTAAGTAGACCAAATCATGTGGATGCCTAACACCTGCCACTGGGGCCAAGGGGGCCAAAGTCTACTCTTGGGCTTATTATGGAATTGGCTTGGATTAACTTATTATTATTCGAATTTCTTTGAAGTTTATATTTATACGCATGTACTGATGCTTATTTTGTGGTTGCAGGGTTCATAAACCTAATTAGGAAGTATAGTCATTGTGCATTGTTAATTTTAGAATCTAATCAAGGTTATGTATGATGTGTCTACATCGTGTCTACTTCGTGTCTTCTTGCATTAATGTGTATACTTCGTGTCTACTTTGTGTCTTTATGCATTAGTGGTTTATACATTATATATATCTATATTTCACAATTTTGTTAGCATAATCATTATTTTAATAATCCAAAAAAAAATGATCAAGGAATAGGCCATTGATTATTAAGTTGAAGTGGAAATTAGAAATTGCTTGAGGGCAAGCAATTTGTGGAAGGGCAGACTTGTCATGAGCCCAAATTTAAGGATATATGAATATTCAAATAACATATTATACAATGATAATAATTAAGAATAATAATATTATAATCCATTATCATAATGATATTATTAATATAATATATAATATGTTATATGTTATAATTACATTATAAACCTATAGTGGATAATATATCTAACTATTATCATATTGATAAACTATATAGATAAATACTTATGATTTATTTAATTATATTATTCATAATAATAATAATAATAATATAAATTAATATCATTCATAATAATAATAAACATATTTAGTAATATACATACATTAATTGGCATTATAAATATTTTAATATAAATTTGAAAAAACATAATATCAAACAATACATAAATAATAATTAATTAAGCATCAATAAATCTAGGAGCCACATCCATTCAAATCAAGATACAGTATTATATATATGTGGAGTTAAGTTGGTATATGGGGGGGGGAGATGGAATGACAACACATTAATAGTTGTATAAATATTCAGACCCGACTACACATCAAAATACACAGCTCACCATTGTTGAAGATGTGGAACCAGCTTCAATGATGATGAAAGAACAATATTGAGGAGACCATAGAGCATGGATCGGAGAAAATATAATACAAAGGATACAAATAAGAGATTAAGTCAAAAATAAATGATGAACCCCTAAATCGGGTTCATCACAATGGATAGAGATCCAATTACATTATTTAAATTTTGATTTATGTTTTTCTCTTTTCATGATACTATACTTTAATGATGTACTTATTGTTTCATGTTCAATGCGTAGGTCAGTATCTTCTATGATGATCATTGATGTATTATACTTTAAACTAATGTATGATGTATTCCTTTTATGTATAGATGTTCAATGTGTAAGTCAACTTTCTGATTGTATTTCATTAATTAAATAGTCATGTGATGACTTATCTTTCACTTGATCGACTTTGAATCCTTACTCTTATTTTGTAGGAAGTCATCAACACACTTTGACTTAGTTGACTTGGTCAATGGATATTGAATGCAACTGTAAGTTTTGTCATTTTGAGTTTACTATTTTGGATTTTTAGTCAAGATATTATTTGACTTGGACTTAGTGGAAGTGAAGTTTGACTATGTGGTTATGTATTTTTGTCCTCGTGAGTTTTCTTTGATAAGGCCTTATTCTATCAATGTGTTGATTGACTATGTTCTTCTTTATGACCCACTTGATTTGATTCATGGTAATGTTAATGTTACTAACGTATCTTGTGTTTGATGTCTACTAGTCCATGATATCATATGTTTACTTGATGTTGAAATATTTAATGATCTCATAATATTTCATGATGAATTGACATGAAATAAAGTTATAATTGATGATTTTATGTAATGATGTAACTTAGTCTTCTTGGTTTTGGATGTCAAACTAGTGATTATCATATGGGATCTAAGAAAAATGATGAGTATATTTTTCAAGACATCTTCGATGATGGTGTATATTGAATTAATTACATTCAATAATGACTTAAAATGAAATATTAAATGATTTCATTGATGGTGATTACTTTTTACAAGTATTGGTTTATTGTTGTATTTTGGTTTCTGATTGTGATTGACAAGTTGTATGATTGAAGAAGAGAGTGTGATTGGGGTAGAGGAGGCTAGCTCCTCTAGAGTCACTAGTAAGGATGATCTAGCTTGCATACAACACATCGATTTAACTTCAATTACATTATTCATACTTTAATTATTTTATTATGTGACAATATTCTAACCTACTCACTATTAATACTAGTGTGACTAATATTTTCTATTTTGATTTTCATACTTATAAATTATTAACACATATTTGGATGTGACAAACTTATGCTAATAAAGTGGTGTGAACCATTAATTTGGAAACAAAATATTATGAATGATATTAATATCTATTGAATATATTTAAATTTTAAATTGTTTCATCTCCTTGTTTTTGTCCTAAATAGGATCAAATATGTTGATAGAATTAATTAGTTACTAAATCTTAACAATAGGAAATATGGAGTGACTATTGTTAGAAACTATAGTCTGTCAAGATAACTGAGAAAGGTGGGGGTGAATTAGTTATCCAATAATTAAAACATTTATTATCCTTAAGAAATCTTATCCATTCAACCAAAGTAAAAAAACACCATAACAACATGCACATAAACAATTACACGAGATATATTAACTAGGAAAACCCTTGATCAGAGGGAAAACCTTGGTGGGAATGATGCCCACAAGATGATGTACTAATATAAATATCCCATGGTAGAGGATGGAACTTTGTAGGAGTCTATTACAAAATTTAGTACATAGAGCCCCTATTAAGAGACTTTGAATCCTTGTTAAGAGTTTCCAACTCTGTTAGGAGTTGTAGTACAAAGTATGCAAGCAGAGCCAACTACCCAAAAATGCAATTTCAACTACAAGAAGAGCTCACTACCTAAACAAGAAATCTACTATTAAGTTCATCTTTCCTTTGTTCTGTTAATTGAACCAATCACTGTCAAACCTTATAGACTAGGTCATGAACTTTGGATCTAAATATCAAATATTAGATCATATAGTAAAACCTCGACAATGAATTTTGCTTCACTTTCACTCTGCTCTTCTCAACTTCACATTTCACTCTTTGTTCTACTTACAAATCAATTCTCCATGTCATATCCACTCACCATAATAAAGGAAAATCTCCTTTCTTTATACCAAGTCCATTAAACAATCCCCTGAGTTGACTGTTACTATTAGATTAATTATTTGTTTTGCTTATTAATTAGATCATCTTGATTTAGTTAATTAAGTTGATTATTACTCTAGTTACTTAAGCTTACTCTTAGGTGCATATAATTAATATTTTATATTAATTATAATGCACAAACCTAGTTTTCTTTCCCTTTAGGGTTTTGTTCACCTTTAAGGTTGAACTTTTGTAATTTTTGTTTTCATAACTTGGAAAACAATTTTGCTCTCACATCATTGAGATTTTCCAAGATCTGATTTTCTTTTTTTGGTTTCTCTTTAGTACAGGTTATTTTCATGTAGGTGTTCTTCAAAATCTTTGAAGTTGGTTTTCACATCTTCTACATGGTATCAAAGCGTCCCTGCTACTTCTTGGTCTAAATATTATTGAAGCCATGATTTAGAGATAGAAACCCCAGCTTTTTCAAGGTTTTTTTCTTTAATATGGAGAAGAAAAAAATTTCAGGGCACTTTGGGCTTGAACAGAGACTACCATTGTCATCAAAAGGCCCAATATAGTCAAAAATCATATAATTTTTTTTATTTTGGTCATTTTAGCTTCTGGGAAAAAAATTCTTGCCCCGTGAAGCCCATACGAACATGTTTTTCAAAAAAATTTAAAAAGTTAAAAAATGGAGTTTTGGGCCACATCGCCCACTAGCCCCCCCAATGCCACCCCATAGCCACCGAAGTGCTGCCTGTGCCTAGCCCCTACTCAACTGTATTCAGCACACCACCCGTGATGCAACCTCTTCCCTACCGCCATTGCAAGCTACTCTCCGACCACCACCACCGGTGCCGCCGCACTCGGTGACCACTACCGTTCATGTTGCTTTGCCTGTCTACCACTAGCCCACTGACGTAGTTCTCCTATTTACTGACACAAAAATTTTGCAAGTGATGCTAGGTTTTTTGTCTACCATGTTAGCACTTTATGATGTGACATCTGTTAGAATCTGAAAAGATTAATAACCTAGAAAACTAGTGCAAAGAGTAAATATCTAAACTATGAATGCAAATGATACAAAATCAAAATAGCATCATAGAGTTAGTCTCCAAGAGAGTAATGCAAATGCTGGAAGCAAAATAGCATTAAGAGGATGCAAAAACAAGAGATGCAAATACAAGCTAGGTAGCATGCTTATATAGGCTAGGAAGAGGGAGGAGGTGGCAACACCAACCAATGAGGAGCAACCATCTATCGGACTAAAGATAGCAAAGTATCTTCCTAAGATAGCTAATGGATGCTCACATGTAGGAAGGTGACACCTCACAACCATTCACCTAATAAGACATGCTTTATTAACCTAAGCGAGATTATTAAAAGTGTAGGAAAAACCTAGCAAAATAGGAAAAATAAAAAACTACACTAACACCCCCCCACAAGCGAAGCTTAGGTGGATGCTAACCTAGCAAAGCTATGAAAGTAGGAAAATGGGTCCCAGCAATAAGGCCTGATCAGGTACCCAATACAAGAAAAAGAACTAGATGAAGGAAACTAAGTCTCCAATCTAGGAAATGTCCCAAAGAGAGGAACAAAAAAAGAGCATGAACCATCTCTGAAGCATGAAGCTACAAACTCTGTCAAAATGCTGATCTGTAGAAGCGCCATGGAAATAGAAGGCACGAACCATCAACCAAAGAAGCATAGAACAACAAGTGAACCCCCCCATAATGTTGAACAGGGAGAGGGGTGACAGGAACACTGAAATGCAATGCCAAAAACATCTGCAAGAAGAAGAATCAGGAACACCAATAGTGCAATAGAAGTACAAGCACAGGATAAAGGGCGGTGTCACCGACACACTGCATGGGCTAATGTCGTGGAAGAAAAATTCACTTGAAAAAGGTGGATGAACACAAAATGGCAAAACATCATGACCCCCCATGGCACTTTATAACTGAGTGCGAGTACAAACAAACACAAGGTGTACAAGATGCCAAATATGCAAAAGCAAGCACTTTATCTCAGTGCGTTTACAGAAAAAGGAATGCAATAGAATAGAAGCATACAATGCTCAGAAGTCAGAAAGAAGAGTGAGCCAAAAGAACAGAAGAAGAGATTCCAGGACCTGTAGAATCCAAGTAATCTGCCAGAGTGCGAAAGTGCAAAACTCGAAGGAGAAAGAACTTGGAGCAGAATCTGGATAAAAGACCTCTGCAACTGAATAACTCATAGAACCAACTTTCCAATGATATTTGGTGAGCCCAGAAAAGAGTCCGAATGAGCGAGATATGGCTCTTGGAAGACAAAATAGAACATCTTGCTTTGACTGCCAAAACAGACAACCAAATTGTAGCAAAAATCAAAAAAACCTGTACCATCATCTCCATCTTAGAACTAGCTTTCCAACGCATTTTTTGGATTGAAAAAAAAATGTCCTTATGCTCAAGTTACGGAAGAAAAACTGACAGGGCCTCCTCATGAAGAGCATATGCTAAAAGTGAAACTTGGGCACAATAATCAAGGAAACAAATAGCACCACTGTGATCTACTCAAAAAATCATGCACTTTCAAAAAAAGAATCGCCTTGATATGAGGTCGTGTGAGAAAGTTATGATCCTCCGAAGTTTCCAAAATGAGAATTGTGCACAGTCACGGTTGAGAATCTGCAATTTTTGAAGAATTCATGCATGAAAACCAAAAAACAACTCCACTAGTGGATAGAGCACAAAAAAATAGCCAAGTTCATAACAAGAATCATCAAAATCGGAGTCCGTATGAGTAAGAACGAGACATTTGAAAACTGCATTCAAATCTGCGACTGTCAATGGAGAGGGGTATGGCTATAGCTTTGCATGCTCGATTCTAAAAAATATACAGCTTGCATGCAAAATCTAAAAGATACCTAGATGGTTTTTTGGGGCTGCGAACAAAACCTAGAAAGCATTTTTCTTGTTGATGAACAGAAGATGTTGCTGTAGTGTAAATCAGACGCCTTTAACAGTAAAAAATGGCTCCAAAAATCAGAAAATGACCCCAGCAACCAAAATATGACATGCAAATGCTGGATCAGCTTCTTAAGTCCATCAATGGCATGCTGGAACCTGCAAAACTGATTGAAAACTCTAAATATGCAAGTTGGTTGTCAGATTTGAGATTGAAACTCCAGAGAAAAATTGTTTTTGTCAAAACTTTTCTGATTCTCAGGATCATCCAAAGATGCAAAAGAGGAGCATTCTTCATTTTTCAAAAAACTACAATATAGTTTATTTCCCGCCCCCCCCCCCCCGAATCTCTCAAATAAGGAAACTAAAATCTACTCTTGCACATAGAAAAGCTCTGATACCATGTTAGAATCTGAAAAGATTAATAACCCAGAAAACTAGTGCAAAGAGTAAATATCTAAACTATGAATGCAAATGATACAAAATCAAAATAGCATCATAGAGTTAGTCTCCAAGAGAGTAATGCAAATGCTGGAAGCAAAATAGCATTGAGAGGATGCAAAAACAAGAGATGCAAATACAAGCCAGGTAGCATGCTTATATAGGCTAGGAAGAGGGAGGAGGTGGCAACACCAACCAATGAGGAGAAACCATCTATCAGACTAAAGATAGCAAAGTATCTTCCCAAGATAGCTAATGGATGCTCACATGTAGGAAGGTGACACCTCACAACCATTCACCTAATAAGACATGCTTTATTAACCTAAGTGAGACTATTAAAAGTGTAGGAAAAACTTAGAAAAATAGGAAAAATAAAAAACTACACTAACAACATCATCATCTAACCTACTGATATCATCACCCTGAGACCCATACTGATGTCATTTTCTAGCTAGATGATGTCATTTTCTAGCTGCTAATGTTAGCAATTTGGTGGCCAAATTTTTTCAGCAATGTCCTCTTGATGGTCATACCACCATCAATTTTTTTTCCATGTCTATAATTTTCTAGTGAGCTCTATCTTTGTACCAACAATTCAATTTTTTCCCATAACTTTAGCATATAGAGGTATTTTTTTGATCCAAAAGAAGCGTTGAAAAGCTGGTTCAGAAATGGAGACAATGGTGCTAGTTTCATTTTTTTCTGAGTTAGTTTGAGCTCCCAATTTTGGTATTGAATTACAGGCTTCTGTTTCTTTCTCCTCTACATCTAGAATCCAGGTTCTTTTCTCAATTTTTATGCTTTCTATATTTGTTTTCTTTGGTATTCGAGGGATATCATTATCAATTGTGGGGCGGGGGGAATTTTTTTCTATAATTTAATTCAGAATAAGATCCTTCAACTTTTACCTTCTTCTCTCAGTGTTGGATCCTTCTGTGACTCAGCTCATGCCTCACAATTATAGAAAATGGAAAGCACAAATGACTAGGCTTGCCATTTCATGAGGTATATGGTCATGTCTAGATGAGAACCAACATGTTCTGCAGTGCCCTTTTGATGTTCTTTAGCACAAAAACAAAATGGATGAGGCTATGGGATTGATTGCACTAAACATCTCAGATAGTCTACTATTTCACTTGGATGGTTTGACCACTCCTCAAGCTATTTGGACCAAGTTCTACAACTTATTTGGCATAGTGAATGAGTTTTGGGCATTACAACTTGATGCAAAGTTGACTTCTTTGACACCAGCCAGCTTCCCCACCATTGAAGACTTCTTGATGAAGTTCAAATCTCTATGTACAGTTTTGGAGGGATGTGAAAAAATCAAAATAGATGACAAGTGTATTTTCTTTTATTTTTTATGCTTATTAATTAGATCATCTTTATTTAGTTAATTAAGTTATTTATTACTCTAGGTACTTAAGCTTACTCTTAGGTGCATATAATTAATATTTTATATTAATTATAATGAAAAAACCTAGTTTTCTTTCCCTTTAGGGTTTTTTTCACCTTTAAGGTTGAACTTTTGTACTTTTTGTTTTCCTAACTTGGAATACAATTTTTCACTCATAGGTTATTTGCATACAGGTGTTCTTAGTGATCTGTGAAGTTGGTTTTCACAACTTCTATAGTTACACCTTCTCAATAAATTATTATTGGACCACATTATAGGACACTTAGTGATAACATTAATCTTTCACCTTCCAACTTGAATAACATTTTCATACATGCAATATTATGATGAGAGAGCTTAACCACATCATCATCTACATGTCTTCTTCATATCCTCAACTTGGATTCTTAGAATAACAATTCTACTCAGAGATAAACAAGTTTACTAGAACATGCCTCTATAAACTCTATCTTAGAACAAACATCACCAAAAATTACACAACTTTTTTAGACTTAACATTTCTTCATCTGATGTGAACTACATATACTAGATACCCAAAAGTATCTCCCATAACCTCAGATAATGAGAATACACAACTAGTCATTTGTACCAACTTGATCTTTATGTTGTTCTTCTGTTAGATACTATAGAAGACTACTATGTTGACATCAATGAAAAACTCAATCATGAATATAACATATCATCATAGTAACATATCTACAATACTCCCCCATAGGAATATCATCAACATTCATGCTTCTAACAATCTCCCCCTTTGGCATTGATGGCAACATAGATGAAAAACATTTAGTTTCAAGAACACCAATAGTTAAAGATTGTTAACCTTTCTTTTCAAATTCTCTTCATCAATCATTCTCTCAAACTATTTTCTTCACTAATCTTCTCCCCAACTTTTTTTTCATGCTAATCTTCTCCCCCATTGACATCAATGTTAAATATTTCAGCATCCATCAAACTTTGCAACAACTTATTCTCACTAGCTAAAGTGTCCAAAGACACTGTTCAAAAACAACATCCAACAATAGTCCTTGATAACTCTATCCATCACAGATACTCCCCCATACAGGAATCATTATCATTTAGTCCAGACAAACAATGGTGCTATGTCACACTGCATTGATGCATCCTTGCATCTTCTACTTTGATGTAGGAAGGGGTGTAACCCCTAGCATACCTCACAAATACTCAAAAGTCTCTTTGAGAAGAGGCTCGATGAATATATCTACAATCTTCTCTTTAGTGTTCATGTACTTCAATCTAATTTCCTTTTCTACAACTTTCTCTCTCAACATGCGATACTTGATAGAAATGTGCTTGGTCTTCAAATGCAAAACTAGATTCTTAGACATATTTATTGTGCTTGTGCTATCATAATGTATGAGAACAGGTTCACTAAATTCTATCCTTATATCTTTCAGCATCTTCTTCACCCAAATAACTTGATTACAATTGTTTGATGCTACAACATATTCTACTTCAGGTGTACTTTGTGGGGTATAGTCCTACATCTTGCTTAGCCAAGAAACCAATCTTCCTCCAAGAAAGAAGCCTCCACCACTAGCACTCTTTCTATCATACATGTTGCCTGCCTAATCAACATCAGTATAAGCACTTAGAGTGAAATTATTAGATCTATCATACCACAATTTGAACTCTAGTATTCCTTTCAGATATCTAAATATCTTTTTAACTATTGCATAATATGCTTCTCTAAGATTAGCTTGAAATCTTACAACAATTCCAATGACATTTTCTATATCTAGCCTTGTGTGAGTGAGATATTACAAACCTCTAATCATAGATATGTACTTCTTCTACTCAATAGTAGGTGTCTCATCCTTCTAGATAACTTGTGGCCAATTACCATAGGTGTTCCAATAGGTTTACATGTTTCCAAACCAACCCTTTTCAATAAATCCTTCAAGTACTTAGTCTAAGAAATAAAGATTCCTTCCTTACTATATACAATTTGCAATCCTATCATACTCATTTCAAATTCTTTCTTCATTTTGTTTGCAAAATTTTCAGTTTACTAATCATTTCCTCCAAATATGATCTCATCAACAAATATTATGAAAATCATGAGTCCATTATCAATTTCTTTCTAATAGAGATTACTATTTTCCATACCTTTTCTATATCCAATCTTTCTCAAATGCCTATCCAACCTTCCATACCAGGTTCTAAGTGCTTGTTTCAAGCCATACAATGCTCTCTTCAGTTTGCATACTATGTCCTTCTCATTTGTCAAAGGACAACCTTCATGTTGTTCAATGTATACCTCTTCTTCAAGTTCTCCATTCAGAAATGTCGACTTGACATCCATCTAATATACTTTGAATTTCTTGTATGTTGCATATGCTAAGAATAATCTTACTACTTCAATTCTAGCCACAAGAGCATAGGTCTCATCATAGTCTATTCCTTCTTGCTATGAGTAACCTTTATATATGAGTCTTGCCTTGTTCCTTACAACTTCTCCTTATTCATTCATCTTGTTCCTAAACACCCATTTAGTTCCTATCACATTTTTTTCTGGTGGTCTGGAGACTAATTCCCATTTCTCATTCTTTACTCTTTGATCCAATTCCTCATTCATAGCTTGTTTCTAATCATCATCTTTACATGCTTCATCTGCATTCATAGGTTCAACTTGAGATATCAAATATAGTTCTTCATTGACTCTATTTCTTGTCATCTCACCTTTATCTCTACTTCTAATAATCTACTTGGATGGATGATTCTTTGTCATATTCTTCTCCAAAGTAGGAGCCATTATATCAACTCTTGGCTTTGTTGAAGGTTCTGAGCTTTGTTCTTGCCTTAACTTTCCTTCATTCTACAAATCATTGTCTAGTATCAAGAAATACTTCATCATTCCTTTGTTTAGTAACAACATCATCATACAAATTGTAATCAACTATAATTTCTTGTAGCCTAAATTTCTCATCAACTCTTACATTTGCACTTTCCATAATAGTCTGACTTCTTTGATTATAACATCTATAAGCCTTTCTTTCCAATGAATAACCAAGAAACATAACTTCATCACTTCTGGCATCAAACTTACCAATATCATAATCTCTTGTGATATAACACTTCAAAAAAATTTGAAATACTTAACTGTAGGTAAGTGACCAAACCATAGTTCATAAGGGGTCTCGTTTGTGTCTTTCTTGACCTATACTCTGTTTAGATTCTAGAACGCTATATTCATAGCTTCTCTCAAAAACATCTTGGATACTTCATTCTTAGCTAATTGGTTTCATTTTTTTATTGTACCATTCCATTTAGGTGTTCTCAACTCAATTATTTCTTCTGGTCTAGGATCAGATCTTAGTTCTTCAATCTAATTATTGTTATGCAAATCATTGTTAATGAATGCTTCCACATTTTCATGGTTAGCCTCTAGATCAAAAAAAGTTACCAAAGCTATCTTTTCTACTACTTCATTTTCCTTAACCATTTTGAGATCATTATCACAATTTTTCAAGAATCTTTCCATACTTGCTTTAAATTCTTTTTCTTCATCAGAAAGCAAAGTTTTTCTATTTTTTCTTATTCTTTTAGGAAAGGTAGATGAAAAATGACCAAACTCATTACATGTCCAACATGAAGAAAAATTTCATACCTCTTTTCTCTCTTTTCATAACTAGACCAATACCTTTTTTGATATTCATGTCTTCTATGGATCTGAAGTTATCTTTTTTTGTGCCTGTATCCAAAAAATCAATGCTCAAATATGTACACAATTTTGATCTCTTACCAAGAAGCCACATCTTCTAGGTGTCAAAATTTTCTCCGTCAAATTTAGGACTATGTTTTCTGAAATAACTATCCATTAATCTCCAAAAAATGTTAAACTTTATCTTCAAGGACCTGAAGCTCTGATACCAATTGTTAGGAATAATAGTCTAGCAAAGCAGGGGGGTGTTGTGGCAATTAGTTATCCAATAATTGAAACATTTATTATCCTTAAACATTCTTATCCATTCAACCAAAGTGAATAGCAACCATAACAAGATGCACATAGACAATTACACCAAATATGTTGACTAGGGAAACCCTTCATCAGAGAGAAAACACTAGTGGAAATGATGCCCATAAGATGATGTACTAATATAAATATTCCTTGTTAGAGGATCGACCCTGTTAGGAGTTTATTACAACATTTAGTACATATAGTCCCTATTAGGAGACTTTGAATCCCTATTAGGAGATTCCAACCCTATTAAGAGTTGTCCCAACCTTGTTAGGAGTTGTAGCACAAAGCATGCAAGAAGAGAAAACTACCCAAACATGTAATTTCAATTACAAGAAGAACTCACTGGCCAAACAAGTAATGTACTATTAAGTTCCTCCTTACTTTGTTCTCTCAATTGAACCAATCACTATCATACCTTTTAGATTAGGTCACAAACTTCAGATCTAAATATCAAACCTCAGATCACACAATAAAACCTCGAAAATGAAGTTTCATTCACTTCTACTCTGCTTTGCTCAACTTTGTATTCCACTCTTTGTGCTGCCTACAAGTCACTTCTCTATGTCATATCTATACACCATCATAAAGGAAAATGTCATTCCTTTATACTGAGTCCATAAAAAAATTCCTTGAGTTAGTTGTTAGACCTTATCAATTAATTGTTATAGAAACACATTAAGAACACATTACATCTAGCAATAACAATAATCTTCTACCTTGCAACTTAAATAACTTTTTGTACAAATAATATTATGATGAACAAGCTTAACAACTTCATAATAAACATGCCTTCTTCATATCCTCAACCTTGATTCTCAAAATAACAATTTTGCTAAGAGATATTACAAGTTTACTAGAACATGCCTCTATAAATGCTATCTTAGAACCGACATCACCAAAACATACATAACTTCTTCCAGACTAAACATTTCTTCACTCGACGTTAACTGCATATACTAGATACTCAAAAGTATCTCCCATAACCTCAGATAGTGAGAATACTCAACTATCTGTCTGTAACAAGTTGATCTTTCTATTATTTTTCTATTAAATACCATAGAAAATTGCTATGTTGACATCAATGGAAAACTCAGTTATGAATGTAACATATCATCATAGTAACATATCTACAATACTCCCCCATAGGAATATCATCAGCATTCATGCTTCCAACATATATCTTATGAAAAGGGAAATGAAATGATCACTACTTACATATATTTTTTCATAGTGTTTTGAAAATTATTATTATACACCAATCATATGATGATACTTATTGACAAAACTAATAAAAAAATATAGTAACCTAAAATTGGTTGTAAAATAAATGTAAGTGACTTGCTAATAAGATAATCTTACTCTATTGGATAGCATGCCTAACAACTTGTGATAGACGTAGTAGATGAAATAGATTCTTATGTCAAGACTATTCAAGGAGGGTGGGGTGGGGTGGGGTGGGGTAGGGGGAGGGGTGAAGGGGCACAATGAAAAAGATTTTTCTTCTTCTTGAAATAGGAAATTAAAGTAAAAGACCCAAACTCTCACTAGTTTTGTTGGTAGCATAGTAGAAGGCTATTTTGAGCATTGCCAACTTTGGTGGTAGCCATATGTCTACGCATGAATGTTTTTCCTTCTTAGAATTTTTCCTAAGCATGTTTCAAACTAGAATCAGTTCTTATCAAAAAGGTGTATGCATTATGGATAGAGATCTTTCCTTAAAAAATGGGAGAAATAGTAGAAGATGAATTTAAATGCACATAGTTGAATTTCTTGTTTGGTTAGTTATATGTTTCTCCTAGAAATTTATGATTTGAGAGAAAATGATAAAATTATATAAATAGTTGTCTATGTTTGAGCCTCATAGCATTTAAATGAGAAATTACCTCAACACAAATATGACAAGAACATTTTAATTTGATTTATTTCTTATGTTAGTTAAATGGTGTAATTGAATAGAAATGTAAATGTATCTAACATGAATTCCATGAACTAATTTCGTAGGTCCTGCATGGGGGTTTTGTCCTGACTATGATGCTATAGTTCTTGTGCATTAAATATATTGCCATTGCATAATGTTTCACTTGGTGTCTTTAAGTCTTGTAGATCCTCATATCCATCACATTTAATATTCTAGACTCGAATTTACTTAAATTGAGGATGACTTCTTCTACAATGTTAATTCCCAAATTTCTTTATCTAGATATGTCTCAATTATAGCTTAATTGCATACATACAAATTGTTGTGATTTCATTTGGATATTTAAGTTGAATTCATGGAAATATATTCTTCTTTTAAATATGATCTATCTTTTTGTTCAGTATAGAAATTGATTTCCATTTCAGATGTTGCATGAATTTTTCTTTTTTTTTTTGCTAGATTCCTAGAACAACCACAAAATTTATTCTAATTATATTTGACTATAGCACTTCCTTGTTAAAGAACTCTATCCTTGTACCACCTTGCAACTAAAAGTCTGTACCTTGAGGTGGGGTAGGTTTTTGTTGTTGGAAATTATATCAACCCCTTGCATATTATTGTCTAAGATTTAGACATGTTAAGAGAATTAGATGTTTAAGTTGTATATGGAAATTTTTATTTATTTAGATATGCATGGCTATGCTTCCATGGTGTTATATTTTCTTTACATGTAAATTTTTCATTAGGGGAATATACTTTTATGGAGTTTCCTCTGTGAATTATATTGAATTCCAATAAATTGGTTCATATTGAGAAATAATCCAAAAACTCTACCAACCAAGCATCCAACTAGTTTGATTTTCTTAGAACCAAATTCCATCATAAATAATGATCTGCTTGTATGGTGCCATATGAAGTTGTTAGTAAACTAGTCAATTATTTAAAAGGACGATTATAGAGTGTTTTAATTTATCAATTAGATCACTACACTCTATCAAATTGGTCAAATTGTGTTTTTGATTACATATCAATAAATAATTTATATAAAAGCTGCGAAATATCTTCTTCTGATCAAAACTATCATATTACATTCTTACTGTGTTATAGGAAAAAGATTAATGAAGTAGTAAATGTTTCCACATGAACTAGTGTAGCTCTTAAGTAGAATTTAATTGGGAAAGGCTATTGCACATTTTTCTCTTAATCATACCTGTTGTTCAGAGATATTTATATTTTGATGCCATAGTTTTGTATATGTGAAGAAACCATCCCTTTAAGCATGGTTCAAAACCTTCTCTATTTTATAGAAATATGCTATTGACGGGAAGAATTATTGAGGTATCCCATTGATGTTATACTTCAATATAATGCTGAATTCTTAATCCAATAAGGTTCTTTACAATGCATGCTTGTTCTAAATTAAAAGTAATTTTTTATTAAGTCTGATAAATTACTTCAATGGGTATGGTGATTGGCATTTTTTTTAGTTATATTGATGAATTCCATGTTATGCATTAAGTTGTACATCAATGCATTATTAAGCCTACATGCATTTTATTTTTAAACAAATGATGGGTAATTTATTGTATGATAAATGTGTGTGCACTAGAGTTACAGGAGGATGATTTTAGCTCTTAAATGAAATTGTGTTATTCTTTTATGTGAAAGGTCACATAATGGGAGGGTGTTAAATTTCAAATAAAAGGGAAGGATAGGATTGAAATGTGTTATCTTCTTGTCACCTACTAGTAGTTGTCTGGCATCTAAATGCTTTGGCCAAAACTATTTCATGTTGTATGAACATTATTTTTATGCATGGTTAATTATTTCACCCCTTGCCACATTCATTTTCAATTTCTATATTGGCATCTGTGCATGTAGATTAATTACACAACTACACTAAATCCATGTGATCCATAAGTTTAGGGGTTACTAGGCTTCTTGGCTACGGTCGAAGAGTTTTTCATTTTAAGAAGAACCTTAGGGAAGCTAACACTTTGTGGTTAGACAACAAAAGTGCCTAGGCTATACTCCTATCTAAAGATAGAAGATGGACAATGTTCGAAGGATGAGGAAGCATGGATGCATGTAGATGGGCAAAGGTCCAATGGCATTATCATATATGTTTTTTCCTCTATTCATGATACTGCAATTGTGTGAACTTGTTGTTTAATGCTTGACATGCATATCAAAATTTTCTGTTATGCTCATTAATGTATGACACTTTAGACTTATGTATGATGTATTCCTATGATGGAATGAAGTTTAGTGTGTGGGTCAACTTCTTGATTGTATTTCATTAATGACACAATCACTAGATATCATGTGTTTGATAGTTTGCTTGACACTAGGCTTATGAAATTTAGTTAGTAGTGTATCTTTCAATTTGAAATATAGGTCAAAATCTTGTATAATTTATATAAGTATTGGTAACCATTCATTTACTTGTTGATCTAACTATGTGTAGTCAACTATTGACTTGACTTTAATTTTTTCCACATGTTTCCATATTATGGCCTATGTGGAGAGTGTATGAAGAGTCAATATTTACAAGAATCTAATAACTCCTTAGTTACTTCTTAGGTGTTTAATTTTTTTTTGGTTTCAGGACCTTCTTGGCTCTTGATGTACTAGTCTCTTAAGGATCTTGTTTGGGTCCCCTCTTGTCTTGCAGAGTTCAATGGTTCTTGCAACTACGCATTTTAAAGTCTTAATTGAGAAGGTTACTAGAACATTGGTAAAATTCCACTCTTGTTGTTTTCCCTTGTCGTGAAGGTCAGTTTCAGTATAGTAGCATTTATGGTTATTCTTGATGTTGAGGACTTTGTTCTTCGTTTCTTTATTGTCAATGGTATCATTGTCAGGCTTCGGCCATGCCCTTGGGTGGTTGCTATTGTTAATTAATGGTTTTGGGTTCATTTGCGGCTCTTGAAGGTTTTGGGTCATTTTGAAAACCCTTGAAGGTTTTAGGGTCTTTTTGAAAACCCTACGTGCATGTGCAGCTTTGTTTGTGGTCTTTGTTGGCTCTTTATATGTTCTTGCATTCACAACCCATTGATTTCGTGCCTGATTAATAAAAAGCAACAGAATAGCACATTTAAATCTGACGACTTTATGGAACTTTATATGCCCAAGTTATCTATAATGGCTATTAGTGCTCTTCCCATTATGAAAAAGGAATAATGTATTATCAAATATCTATGCACCCTTTTTCATTTGTCTTTCAATATATGTTTTATAGTGCCTTTTTCCATGAGTCTAAGTTCCATGCTTTTTCAGTATGATATTAACTATTGTTTTGTTCCTCATTAGACTATGAATTTTCTCTCTTATTATAATGTAGTCTCTTAACTAGCTCATTTATATAATATTTCAATAAATAAAAAACTACTTTTTCGACAGATGTGCATAGATAAGAAAAACGCTCTGCTAGGGTTTTCTTGCTTCATGCAAACTTTCAGTTTTTTTTGCATATGACCCTTCACTTGCACTCCCCTTCTGTCGGCACTTGTCATACTACATTAAGTGTGGGAGCTTTAGGTTAGGATATAATGCATCTGGCCAGCGGTGAACCAGTTGTTTCTGGTGTTCACGCTGTTGCTTTGGACTGCTATGGCGCCGCCACCGAACAAACGCTCGCACAAGTTTGTCCCGAAGGTTTTCAACAAGGTAATCCTGATATTGTCCTTCCTTTGCAAGAATTTGATACTGCATGTGACTGGTTAGAACAACATACTTTGATAGGGTATTTTTTTGATAGGACTCCCCCTGAAGCTATGCTTAGAGAATGGGTCAACAAAAGCTGGACTCCTCATGGAGTCCGCCTTGACACTGTGCAAAACCTTACCAAAGGTTTTTTTTTTATTTCACTTTGCTAACCCGTCGCAAGAAGACGTGGTTTTTACCAACGGCCATTGGTCTGTGCGTTCCTCTCTGCTTATTTTTCAGAAATGGTCCTGAGACTTCTCTGTCTCGAATCATAAAAAGATTAGGGTTCCTGTTTGGGTCAAATTCCCAAGTCTACCCTTGCCCTAGTGGCCTTTTATTGAGTCTATTGCCCAAGCCCTTGGCAAAGTTGTTACCAAGGAGCTAGAGAAATTTTTTAATGCTCACCCTCAGCGGCGTGTTTGCATTAAAGTTGATCTTTCTAAAGATCTCAAGGATTCTATGGAAATTCAGATTGGCGCTCAAACCTTCGCACAGAAGGTGCTTTACTTAAACCTACCTAACACCTATTATAGGTACCAATCTGCAGAACACAAGATCAGGGATTGCCCTTTGGCTATGCCTAGGGTCAAACCCTAGCCTAAAGCGATGCCTGTCAAACAGGTGGAAGGAAAAAAAGAAGAATGGGTTACTGTTGGGCACAAAGGCAAGCCTGCCTTGAATCCTTTGGCCCCCAAGCCATCCTATGTGGCAGTTACCACAATTCCTCCTGCTTCCACCGAAGTGTCAGTGCCTGCTAGCATGGAGACGCCAGCGGATTCTGTTGCACTTGTTCCAGTTTCGCAAGTTTCAAACCCTGCTAGTTCGTAGGGGATTAAGGTGGCCGCCAAGGCCTTGTCCTTGGCTGGGGCTTGTTCTCCACTTGCAGTCTCTTCCATAGTACCACCAGCAACAAGGCGTTCTTGCAGTCCTCCTGGACGTGCAGAGATATCAGGGGTCAAATGGCAGGCTATAAGTCCAAAGGATTTCCCGTCTGACTTCCACCCGATTTCTACCTTTTTGCAGAATAGGTACTCCTCTCTAGAGGACGAGGATGATATGGAAGAGTTCTCATGAACTTCCTCTCTTGGAATGTTCGACGTCATGCAGACCTCTCCAGAAAATTCTATGTCAGGGATACGCATCATAGACTTGGGAATTTAGATTTTCTTTGCCTGCAAGAAGTTAAGATTTCTAGTTTCATGCTTTCTGCTGCATGCCACGTCATTTGGCAGGATAGCATCATGTCTTCTTCTCAGCATGAAGCTGGCCAAGGTGGTGTAGTTACTCTCCTATCACCTCACCTTCATTTTGCTATTATTTCACACGGTTCTGACCCCACACACCGTATTATTTGGCTTTTTCTTTCCATTAACAATCATTATTTTGGAGTCATTAATGTTTATGCCTCCAATGATGCTGTGGAAAGGGCACAAATGTGGGTTTGGCTTGCTAACAACTTGTCACCCGCTACTTGGGTCATGTATGGGGACTTCAATATGGTTGAAGTGGCCTCTGACAAAGATGGCATTCTGCCTTTCCGTTGGACAGTTGGGGAAAGAGAAGCCTGGTTTTACATGCGTCATAAACTGGGCCTTTTTTATCCCAATACTAGCCGCTATCATGATAATGGGGCCTCGCACACTTGCTCCAATTTTCGAGCTGGTCCTAACCGCATATTGAAACGTCTTGATCGTGCTATGATCTCGGCACAATTTTTTTTTTTCCTTTTCTGAAGATTGTGATCTACCTGTCATTCCCCTAACGGATGTGACATTGTCAGACCACTATCCCATTTATTTTGGCATTTTTTGGCAAACAGCTATCCCCAAAGTGGCCAAGTCTCAATTCTTCCTCAACACGTCTGTGTTGTTGCATGCCTCCACCATCTTCCACATACAACGTGTCTGGAATTTGGAACCATGTCCACATTCGCATCGAGGTTGGATTCAATGGTGGAATGACGCCATTACCAGAACGGCTCATTTTTTGCACATCTACGGGTGTCAGCTAGCAATTTTCAGAAAATGGTCTTATGAAGCCAACACCCTTGCCCTCAAAAAATCTTCTGAAGTGCTCACCTTCAACCCCTTTGATGTGGATCTTCAAATTCAGCTTTCCAAGCTTCACCATGAAAAGAAAATTGTTGATAACTATGCTACCCGAGGAGCTCAAATCAAAGCCCGTCTCCACTGGTTGGAGGTTGGCGACAAAGCCCCGAAGGAGTTCTTCCAGGCTCTCCGAGCCTGTCATACCAATATTGAGATTAAAAAGATAAAATAGAAAATTGATGTTCTTTCCAATCTACTTGACATCCTGCAAGCTTTTGTTCTTCACTATGAGAACGTTTTTGCTTCGCAGAGCCATTCGGTTGCTCAGGAGGAGGCTCTCAGAAAGTGTATTATTGTTACTCCAAACCGCCTCGCGGTTGAGAAATGCGCTTTCTATGAGCAACTTCTTTCCCTCCGAGACCTTAAAGAGGCAGTTTACTCCATGGCAGATGACAAATCCCCTGGGTGTGATGGATTTCCCTATGAATTTTACAAACATCTTTGGGAGCAAATTGGTCCTGATCTACACAAAGTCTATCTTGAAGCATACCATTCTAAAAGCTTAGGAGCGATCATAAATAAAAGCAATATTAAATTCATACCTAAAGCTGGTGATCCTTAGGACATCTGCAACTGGAGGCCCATCACCCTCCTGAATGTGTCTTATAAGATCATTGCTAAGGCGCTCTCTCTCAAAATCCGTCATATGCTTCCTCTAATTGTGCAGCCTGAACAAACTGGCTTCATCAAATCCAGGTATATTTTTGACAACATCATTGCTGTCTGGGAAGGTATGGAATGGGCCCATAAGTCCAAACAACAAGCTATCTTTTTAAAGATAGATTTTGCTAAAGCCTATGATCGCATTGAATGGCCTTTCATTTTGGCTATGCTTCAAGATCTGGGTTTTGCTCCCAATTTCCTGCAGTCCGTGGAGATTCTCTTTGGTGACGCTAATGCTTGCATCACCATCAATAATTTGCAATTTGAAGCTTTTGGAATTTTTCGTTCCATCAGACAAGGTTGTCCGTTAGCTCCAGCGCTTTATGTCCTTGCTGCTGAAGGTTTTGATTATTTACTTGCTCACTCTGTGCCTTCGAGACTGGTCCGTGGCATCTCCTTGCCTGATTCTTCCTCCCAGTTAGTCAATGGTCATTTTGCTGATGATTTTTTTCTTACTCTTTTTGAAGATGAAAAAAACATCAAAAATGCTTTAAATTGTCTTGACACTTTTTGTCAAGCCTCTGGCTCTGCCATTCAATGGCATAAAATGCTCTGCTACCGACAGTCTTTTTTGCCAGCTCCACCTTGGCTCAGCCAATTCCAATGGAAATGGGTTACTCATGGAGAAATCTTCCACTTTCTTGGCATTCCCTTTGCTTTCTAGGCTTCTCCTGTGGAACTTTGGAATGTTGTGCTTACAAAGATTAGCAAAAAGCTTGATTATTGGATCACTAAGCCACTTTCTCTTGCTGGTAAATTTTAGATTTGTTCTAAGATTTTGGCTGCCACCCATGTGTATTATTCTTCTTGTTGGGCTCCCTCCAAAGCTTCCTATCTCAAATTATAACGTTTGCTCAGAGATTTTCTTTGGGCCTCTAGTTCTGACCATCATGATTTTCTGTTGTCTCCCAAGGGAATCTGGGGGTCTCGGCCTACTTTCCACTCAAAAGCAGGGCCTTGCCCTCTATGCTAAATGGATTATCAGAGCTATTTCTAGAGATGAAGCCTGGAAAATTCTTGTTAGGCATTGCATCTCTTCAGGCTTCCCTGCTAACAAACCGGCGTGGAAGGGGATTGGTTTTCAGACCCTTCTCACTATGCATGAACCAGTGGTCATACAAGGCTCTTTTGTTAGAAAGAGCATCTGAAAAGCTTGGAAAGTTGTTAAACTTTGGCTTCGTTGGGCTGGTGATGAGTTTCGCAATGGGCTGTCCTTAAATCAACAGAACATTTGGTGGTCTCCCCTGTTTCCCTTCTAGGGTATTCCTCTTGCCAAGACTCAAGGTGCTAGTGCTCTACGTTTCTTTAAACGTGGCATCCGCACTACCAAGGACTTTTTTTCAAGAGTCACCATGAATTTTAGGTCATGGAAGGATATGCAAATTCAATACCACCTTGTTCGTGCTAATCGCCAGACTTATGACCTTCTGTTGTCTTCTATCCTTGTGCACTTACTTCATAAAGTGGGAATTCGGTCTATTCGTCCTTGGTGGTATGATTGAAAGTGGTTTCCTGCCACTCCATTTACCAATTATAAGCCCAATATGGGATACAGATGGCTTTTGCCCCACCTTTCGATGGTGGACACGCTTAATCAACGGTGGCATTTGCATTCTTCACTTTCTCAATGGAGAAAACGGTTCGACACCATTTGGAGTGCCATTATAGAACCTAAGATTGCTCACTTTTCTTGGTGCCTTGCCTTCCAAGGTCTTCCCCTGGGGCATCGGCTCAAGCACATTGAGGTTTCTGATCCCAGATGCCCCTTCTGTGGCCAACCTGAGTCATTTTTGCATATTTTTTGGTTTTGTAAGCGTGCTCAGAATTATTGGCACTAGATTCATGATTTTTTCAAGCCTTTCAGACCCGAACCATTTTCATGGCACATGATCCTGCTGGGTGATTCCCCCAGATTTCCTCGAAAGTTTTCCCAGATTTGGCATACTTTCAGGATAGAAATTTTCTTTTCTCTATGGAAAGATAGGAATGCAGTTTTATTCACTCACAGTTTTTTGGATGTTAACATTGCAATGTACACTAAGACATGCATTTGTAACAATGTCATTATGCAGATACAGGTGCAAGCTAATAAAGTTGCCCTGGAGGTTGCCCACTTACAGGAATTGTTAAATCACTGAGGCAATGCTCCTTGTACCATTGCCAGAGTGCCTCCAGATGCCCCAGTTGATGCCTCCTCGTCTCGTAGTCGTCGTTCCAAACGCCAGTCCTCTGGCCGCCATTAACACACGCTATGCTCCTAGGGTCCCCACCACCGCTCTCCCAGCGGTGGTCATGGCGGTTGGAGGCGCCGCTCCGCTTCCCCACCGCATGGTGGTTCTGGCTGGTCCTTGGCTCCCCCCCCTAGGCGGGCTTCTGGCCGGTCTCCGGCTCCTCCCCCTGGACGGGCGCACTGTGAAAAGTTTCCTCGGCTGGCCTTGGCAATTTCTCCTCCGCGGCCAGACAAGAAGGATGCGGAGACTGCGACTACCCCAGATCCTGCAGATGCTGCTGACGGCTGGACTGTTCCTAGTCCGCCTCACAATCCTACTAATGTGTGGGGATTTTCTAATAAAAATGATCCTCCTCCCTCTGCTGGTACTGCCCTGGCAGCTTGAGGTTGTTTAAAATGTATTTTTTTTTTTATGAATAGTTTATAGTTTCTGGCTGCGGCCATGTTGTTTATTCCAGCTTCGGCCGATTGAACTCTTTCGCGGGGTGATCCTGTATCCCCAGGCCCTTTTTTGTGAATTATAATCGTAGTAAATTTTATTAATTGAAAAGAACTATTCATAAAAAAAAACTACTTTTTCTAAAAATCAAATAATAAATAAATAATTATTGACCTACTCAATAAACCGCTGCTGACCCGCTAAATATTTTTTAACGCAATTTAAATCAGCCAGATTATCGTTATTCTTGTGTACTACACGAATTAATAGCTTCCATATAAATCTCAAAATCTTATAAATAACTCTGTGGTGGGAGAACAATGGGAATAGACAAGACTTCCTGTAAAGTTCAACGTTTTCAACTTAGTAAAGTTCTGATTAGAAAGATTGTCTTATTTGTACGCAATCGAACTCAGAAGACAACATAATAAATATCATTTTAGTCAAAGATTACAATGGAATAGCCAGTCTTGTCTAGCCGCATTTAGCGTGAGAACACGCCGAATTTTTCGCCTAGTAGCCCGTCTTAAATACCGATTACTACTAATGAAATAGTTGCAACCCTGCCTAGACAAGTATGGCGTGGATCAATTCGCCAGCCTTAGAGTTGGTTTGTTCGCTCATCTTCCTCTGTGTAATATACATATGCGTGACCGAAAGGAAGAGCAAGACCAAGAAGGGAGAGTTGCCGCGGCCATGGCCACTGGTGGGCAATCTGCGTCTCCTGGGAATCCTTCCTCACCAATCCATGGCAGAACTGGCAAAAAAGTACGGGCCCATCATGTGTCTCCGTTTAGGCTCTGTACCAACAGTTGTGGCCTCTTCTCCTGCAATGGCCAAAGAATTTCTCAAAACCCACTATCTGATCTTCGCAAACGGGCCAGCCTCTGCAGTCGGCAACTACATAGCCTCTGAGCGCAGAGACGTGGCGCAAGCCCCTTGTGAAGAGTACTGGCGGCAGATGAAAAAGGTCTGCACCGTTGAATAGCTGACGGCCAAGAGAAGAGAGTCATTCAGGTGGGTAAGAAGTGACCGCCATGGTGAAATCTCTGTGAAAGGAGAGAGAGAAAGGCATGCGCTCCGTGGACCTGCGAATGCCCATCTCATCCCTCACACTCAACATCATCTGCACAATGTTCGCAGGAAAAAGTTATTCTGATCATGAACTCGGTGGAGTGAAGTGATTTTTGAATATGGTAGCTGAAATTATGCATCTCTCAGGAGTAGTTGTTCTCGGGGACTTCATTCCATCTCTCGGCTTTCTAGACTGGCGTGGCCATTGCCGCCGCATGAAGATCAATCATAAAGTATTCGATGAGTTTTTCGACAGCCTCATCGATGAGCACGTTGAGCGGAGAACGGCGAAATGCTGAGACGATCCGGCCGACACTATGGATGTTTTGCTGGGCACCGGCTACGGTGCAACATATTTGCACCGTGCCGTTAACATTTCCGTCACCCGACTCCTCTGACACTTCCGTCCAATGCGCTGTTTCCAAAATCTGTCGTTTCGGCTTCCGTTTTCGCACGCCATTTCTTCCTACACCCAAGAAAAATCATACTATATGTTAATAGTTTTGGATTAAAAAATGAGGGCTGTTAATTTCATTTATATAATTTTAAAACTTAAATTGTTACATTATACTCATTTCATGATAATCTTGTAGTGATAATATTGTAGGTTTATATATTTTCAAGCTAAAATATATATATAATATTTTCAATTTTGAATAGTTATAATATTATAAACCCTACAATATTAATAGATTTAAAATATTTATATAATATGTTAATATTATTATTTTTATAATGAACTATTGTAATAGATAATTTAAATTATTATGATTATTTATGCTCCATTTATTAAATTTTTAATGTGTTTAATTTAAATAAATTTTTAATAATTATTATTCATATATTTTATTAATAATATGTATCTAATTTAAATGTTATTGTATTTTAATAAATTTTTAATAGATTTAAAATGTTTATATAGTATGTTAATAATATTATTATTTTTATAATAAATATTTATATTAATTTACTATAAAATTTGATGTCGATTGTATATTAAATATTTTCCTTAGAATACAAAAAAACAAATCACTCTACAAGTGACCTTAAAAATTTCTAATGACCTATTATTTATGACTTATTAAGTTTAAAAAAAAAACACATTCTTAATTAATAATAAATAGTTTTTCTAGTTAATATTTTAGTTTCAATTACATACACTAGGTATTGAAGACTTATCTCTCATTAAATTTTTAGCATTAAAATGCTTTAAAATGCTAACTATTATGTTTTTGGCATATACTTTCGATTAAGTATTGTTAAGTGAAAAAATTAATTTTAGAATTTACATCTAAGAAATGTTTTTTATACTTATTAACTTCTAGATCAAAACTTTAAATGTAAGAAGTTATAAATAATAGGTCACTAAATTTTTTTAAGGGAGTGATTTGTTTTTTTGTATTGTAAGGAAAATATTTAATATACAATCGACATCAAATTTTATAGTAAACTAATATAAATACTTATTATAAAAATAATAATATTATTAACATACTATATAAATATTTTAAATCTATTAAAAATTTATTAAAATAGAATAACATTTAAATTAGATACATATTATTAATAAAATATATGAATAATAATTATTAAAAATTTATTTAAATTAAACACATTAAAAAGTTAATAAATGAATCATAAATAATTATAATAATTTAAATTATCCATTACAATAGTTCATTATAAAAATAATAATATTATTAACATATTATATAAATATTTTAAATCTATTAAAAATTTATTAAAATACAATAACATTTAAATTAGATACATATTATTAATAAAATATATGAATAATAATTATTAAAATTTTATTTAAATTAAACACATTAAAAAGTTAATAAATGGATCATAAATAATCATAATAATTTAAATTATCTATTACAATAGTTCATTATAAAAATAATAATATTAACATATTATATAAATATTTTAAATCTATTAATATAGTAGAGTTTATAATATTATAACAATTCAAAATTGAAAATATTATATATATTTTAGCTTGAAAATATATAAACCTACAATATTATCATGAAATGAGTATAACGTAACAATTTAAGTTTTAAAATTATATAAATGAAATTAACACCCTCATTTTTAAATCCAAAACTATTAACATACAGTATGATTTTTCTTGGGAGTAGGAAGAAATGGCGTGCGAAAACGGAAGCCGAAACTACGGATTTTGGAAACAGCGCATTGGACGGAAGTGTCAGAAGAGTCGGGTGACGGAAATGTTAACGGCACGGTGCAAATATGTTGCACCGTAGCCGGTGCCATTTTGCTGGACATGGGTGAGCGGGAGAGTAGCGAGACGCAAATCTCTTGGATTTGTTACGGTGACGAAGTGCACAGTACTGTGCGGCCTCACGGTATTGTGAGTCCACGTGTACGGTGGAGGTAAGTCACCGTATGCTAATATTATTTTTCTTTTAAATGTACGGTGACAACATTATTTGGGCCATGAATGCGGGACAGTACGGTGGTCTATGGTGGTGCCGGACAGTACGGTGAATGCTGGAACGACTGAAGCATCTGTCTGTGACAGTCAGCAGACTGTTTTGCCTATAACCGTTTGTGGTATTGTGAATTCGTAGGGTGTTTTAATTGCTGCAAGAATTCGTTTGAATATATGTTGATGAAATCAGGTTGATTGTAAAGGCAATATGACCTTGTGGAAATTGAGAGTGTTGTATGTAAATTTCGTTTACTATAATTAAAAAAGTTTGCTCGGGGTTTTGGGTGGTAGGTTTTTTTTCAAAAGGGTTTCTCACGTTAAATCTGTATTTTCTCTGTCTTGTGTCTGATATGTTTTTGATAATTTATTAACTTGCACATCTCTACAATTTTTTTTATGCTTATTCTCTATCATTTGGCATTTGGAAAGCATTTCCGCACCTTTGATATCCTAACAAGTGGTATCATAGCTTGGCCAGTTGTGTTATCCTTGTTGGGTAGGGTTTGGTTTTTTGAGTCAATTTGGTTTCAGTGAGAGTTTGCAAGTTTTTTTTGTCTATAAATTGAGATGGCGAGTACTTCAAGACGAGCAGACATTGAAAAGTTCAATGGCACGAACTTTGAGTTATGGAAACTTAGAGTAGAAGATTTGCTAGTCGATCAAGACCTATGGAGTGTCATGTCGAGCATTAAGCCTTTAGGAATGAAACATGAAGATTGGGAACTAATGGATTAGAAGGCTAGAGGATCGATAAGACCGAGTCTTGTAGATTCATTTTTATTGAATATTCATGAAGAAAAGACAGCCAATTCCTTGTGAAAGAAATTGGGAGACATTTATCAAGGAAAATCCTTTGTGAAAAAGATTTTCCTGAGAAACAAATTGTACTCCTTGAAGATGGATAGAGGAAGAGCTATTGTAGATCACCTAAACTCATTTAATATGGTGATTGCACAATTAACATTGGTGCATGTTACTATTATGCTCATTGCCTGATTCGTGGGATCATTTAGTAACGACCATCAGATGTACGACTACCAAGTTGGAAATGGACAAAGTAGGTGCTACACTTCTATTGGAGGAGATGTGAAAGAAGTCCTCTGAGGTGGCCAAAGAAGCCTTGAGTGTCAGAGGAAGATCTAAGGAAAAGAGTAAGAAGAAGGACACAAAGTCAAAGTCTTAGGGGTGATCTTTCACTCCTTCAAAGAAGTCCAAGGTGAAGGAACTATGGGCAGAAAGGTCATATCCAAAAGGATTGCAATGAGGAGAAAAAGAAGAAGAAATATACTTTTGACAATGAATCTTCTCAAAGTGACACTGATGTCTTTGTGGCAGCCTTAGCAGTGCTTTCATTTGAGGATGTGTGGTTGGTGGATTTAGGAGCATCATTCCACATGACCTCTCATAAAGAATGGTTCTCAAAATATGAACCATACAATGGTGGAAAGGTATTCTTGGCGAGTGATTCTACACTAGAAATTGTTGGTAGAGGAAGAATCATAATTCAGTTTCATGATAGTAGAATAAAGGGAATTGATGGAGTGCTTCACACACCCAATCTGGCTAGAAACTTACTATCTGTTAGCAAGCTGAATCATATTAGTTTTCAGGTAATGTTTGTCCATGGAAATTGCAAAATTACTAGGGGTTCTATTGTTTTAGCTAAGGGTGAACACATTGGAACACTATATAAGTTAGATGCCAAACCTGTGTGTTGCAATAGTGTCTCTGTAAAGTTTGGTAGAAGTAATAACACAACCTATGGTGCAAATTCTATGGAAGTTAAACTTCTTGCCAAGAAAAAAAATGCTCTGGCATCCTAGGCTTGGCCATATTAGCGAGAAAGGTTTAAAAACCTTAAAGAATGAAAATCCAGTTGAGGGGTTGGTTGATTGTAACCTTGAATTTGATTTCTGTGAACATTGCATCTATGGAAAACAAAACCATGTTTAGTTTTATTCCAATTCTTAAAAATCTTATGGTTTGTTGGACTATATTTATTCAGATGTGTTTGGTCCTATGGATGTTCCTTCTCTGTCTAATTCAAGATATTATGCATCATTTATTGATGATTATTCAAGAAGAACTTTTTTTTTTTTAAAGAACAAATTAGAATTGTTCAATCGGTTTAAGGAATTTAAAAGCCTTGTTGAAAATCAAACTAGAAGAAAGATTAAATGCCTAAGGACATATAATGGTGGAAAGTTTTGCACTGTAGATTTTGACAACTTTTGTGTAGATCATGGCATCGAGAGGGATAAGACAACACCTTATGCTTGGCAAAAAAATGGAGTAGCAGAATGGATGAATCAGTCATTGATGGAGAGAGAAAGGAGCATGTTGGGAGGCGCTGGTCTAGAACAGAAGTGTTGGGCCAAAGAAGTGGCAACAGTGTGTGACTTGTTGAATTGTTCTCCTGACAACACTAGTTGACAAGATGCCTATGGAAGCATGGTCTGGTAAGAAGCCCTCATTAAGACATTTGTGTGTCTTCGGCTATGAGGCATATGCTCATATACCTGGAGTGAGTAGGTCCAAGTTGGATAACAAAGTAGTGAAGTGTATATTCATTGGGTATGAAATTGGTGTGAAGGGATACAAATTATTGAACCCTCTAACTGAAAAGGTGTTGTATAGCTAGAGTGTTATTGTTCATGAGATGAAACCTATCTCACTATAGCAGTCAAAGAAGACTGAAAAGAGAAAGGAAGTACTTCAAATCCCTTTAGCTTCCAAACGGGAGGTACATCAGACTCCAAATGAAGCTGGGAATGAGAATTTAGAATTACCTGAGAATGAGGATGAGAAGAGCTCGAGCGGTCATACGAGTGAAGAAGAACATGATCGCAAACCTCACACTGAACCTCTAGAAGCTTCTCCATAGGAAGTGAGGAGATCTACTCAAGAGAGGCAAAAACTTGATAGGTACGGTTACTCACTAGAGAGGTTTAATTATTCCATGCTAAATGTTAATTGTGCCTATGCTTTACTTACTGATGTTGATGAGCCAATGACTATTAGAGGAGCAATTAATATGCCAGATTCAAATTCCTAGTTGTTAGAAATGAAGAATGAAATGAAGTCCTTGGAGCAGAATGAAACCTGTGATCTTGTACCCTTGCCTCAAGGGAGAAAGCCCATGGGATGCAAGTGGGTATTCAAGAAGAAGTATCATCCAAATGGTAGCAATAATAAGTACAAGATGAGATTGGTTGCAAAGGGATATTCCTAGAAAGAAGGGATTGATTATGGAGAAATATTTTGTCTTGTAGCTAAGCTAACATCCATCATATTTCTATTTTAACTTGCAGTGGCACATGACTTAAAAATTGAGCAGATGGATGTGACAAAAATGTTTCTACATGGTGATCTTGAAGAAGAGATGTATATGACCTAACTAGATTATTTTGTAAAGAAGGGTAAACAACATCTGAAATGTAAGCTAAAGAAGTCTCTTTATGGTTTGAAAAGTTGCTGAGAATGTGGTATCAAAAATATGATACATATGTTTTTTCTTTGGATTTTCCAAGAGCTAAATCTGATAATTATGTGTATTATAAAGTTGAAGGTGATTGCAAACTTATTATTGCACTATATGTAGATGATATGTTGTTTATAGGCAATAGTAAGGAAATGATTTCATAATTAAATTTCCAATTGTCCCTAAAGATTGAAATGAAAGATTTAGGGTCAACAAAGTTTATTTTGGGAATCGAAACCATAAGGGATAGGGGTGGCAAAAAACTTTGGCTCAGCCAAAGAAAATACATTACCAATGTTCTAGAGCGGTTTACTATGACTGACTACAAGCAACAGGTAGTTCCAATGTTACATGGAATGAAGTTTCCAGTCAAGCACAGTCCAAAAACTCCTAATGAGATTGAAGAGAAGAAATGGGTACCTTATGCAAGTGTTGTTTGAAGCCCTATGTATCCAATGGTCAATATGAGTCTAGACATTGCACAAGTAGTGGGAGTATTGAGTCAGTTTATGGAAAATCCAAGCAAGCCACATTGGGATGCTTTGAAAAGATTTCTAAGATATTTGAAGGGTATGTCACAATACGCATTATGTTATCAAGGTAAGTCAATTTTTTCTAATAGATCAGTTAATATTCAAGGTTACATGGATGTCGATTGGGCTAGAGACATGGATACAAGAAGATCCACTAGTGGATATGTATTCATGATGAATGTTGGTGCTATTAGTTGGATAAGAAAATAACAAAGTGTAGTTGTGCTATTGACAACTAAGGTGGAGTACATGGTAGCTACTCATGTGAGTCAAGAAGTAATCTGGCTTAAGCATTTATGTTTGGATGTTGGCTATGATGCAAGAAGAATTACAATTCTTTGTGACAGTTGGAGTACGATATGTTTGGTAAAGAATCCCACTTTCCATGCTTGAACAAAACAAATTAACATACAATAATAGACTTTGTACATGATATGATTGAAGAGAGAAAGGTAAATCTTGAAAAGGTTGATACTTGGGAGAATGTTGTAGATGCATTGAAAAAGGTAGTGAATGCAGCTAAGTCCAAATGGTGCACAAGCTCTATGGGGCTTAATACCAATGAATCTCGTTAGCCATAATCAAAGAGTAATTTTTTACTTTGTGAAGTGGGAGATTTTTATAGTGATGAAGTGCATTGTACGGTGTAGCCTCACCGTATAGTGAGTCCACTATGTACGAAGGAGGTAAGTCACCATATAGTGATAGTTATTTTTCTTTTAAATGTATGGTGACAATATTATTTCAGCCATGAGTGACAGACAATACGATGGTTTATGGTGGTGCTAGACAGTATGGTGGTGTCATGGTGTCAGATAGATAATGGTTTACAGTGGTACTAGATAGTATGGTGATGCCAGATAGTACTATGAATGATGGAATGACTAAAGGATCCATGTGATAGATAGTTGGTAGACTATTTTTCCTGTAACTATTTGTGGTATTTTGTAATGAATTTTTAGGGTGTTTTAATGGCTACAAGAATTCATTTGAATGTATGTTGATGAAATTAGGTTGATTGTAAAGGTAGTATGAGCCTATGAAAATCCAAAGTATTGTATGTAAATTTTATTTACCATAATAAAAAAGTTTGCTTAGGGTTTTGGGTGGTGGGTTTTTCTTCCAAAAGGGCTTCCCACATTAAATCTTTGTTTTCTCTATGTCTCATGTATGACACATTTTTTATAATTATTAACCAGCACATCTCTATAAATTTGTTTATGCTTATTTTCATGTCATTTGGCATTCAAAAAGTGTTTCCACACTATTGCTTTCCTAATAGGATTCACATCAAAGCAATCATCTTGGTCAATTCAATTCAAATAATTTCCCTAACTAGAAATCATTTTTGTTAGTCAATTATTGGGAGATACTTATTTCTCTTGTTAGATTGCTGAATTTTTTTAGTAAAAGCTCACAAAATAATTAACCATATTTCTTTCTCAATAGGATATGTTGAGTGTTGGAATAGGGACATCTACCACAACTATTGAATGGGCAATGACTGGGCTATTGAGAAAGCCTAAAGTAATGGAAAAAGAACAACAAGAGATTGAGTTAGAGGTGGGGAGAGACCGCATCGTAAGGGAAGGTGATCTTGGAAACTTAGAGTCCTTGCGGTGTGTGGTGAAGGAAACATTTTGATTACATCCACCTAGCCCCTTGCTCATGCCACGAGTCTTGCGCCCGAGGGTTGCAATGTCAGATGATATTACATCCCACCAAAAATAAGGTTGTTGGTTATCATTTGGGTAATTGGAAGGGATTAAAGTGTTTGGGAAGATCCTTTACTCCCTTCCAATTACTTTTATTGGTGCGATAGATGTAAAAAGGAAGCATTGTGAATTGTTTCCTTTTGGAATAAGAGGGATATGATGCCCTAGGATTACCATGGGGCATTCTATTGTTCAATTGGTGGTGGCTTAGCTCATGCATTGCTTTGATTGGAGGGTAGGGGGTGATTTGGATAGGGATGAAGTGTTTGGATTAAATGTACCTAGGAAGTTTTCAGTCTTCACTCTTTCCACTTGGAGGCTAAGTAGTAATGAGCCACCATAGTACTTTCAAAACATGATCTACTAATATACACATAAAAGGTGTTATTGTAATTGCACCTTTATATGGAAAATTAAGTCAGATCCCTCCCACTTGTCTTTGGCTTACAAAATAAAAATAAGCTATGCATATTTGGATAATATTAATTCTTGTTTGTTTGTTTAAAGAGCTATCTGTAATGTCCCCACTAATAGGGTTAGTTAAGAACAAGTAATGCTTGCAAGAATAAACATTAGAATCATAACAATAATTAAAATAACTATATTATTCTATCGTCTAAGTTAATCCCAATCTTAAGGACGTCTCCAGATCAGGCTTCATATCTCATAGCTACTTTGCCATTATTTTGGGAGCACATCCGTTAAGATTCTTCTTGGATGAGCATCCTCTATCCAAGGCCAGCAACATATGCATATGTTTGACAACATCAAAATATTCTAGCAACATGGAGAATTCTCAGCCATGGTGGTTAGTTCAAGGTGTTAATACCTTGCTATCCTCATGCTTCAAGTTTTATGGTTATCCTAATAGATTAATGTATTATTATTTGATTTTCAATGCTTATTTTTCCATGCACAGGATTAGTTACTAATATGTTTATGTGCATAGATTTATTTATAATTGAATTTATTTATAATAGATAATAGCAATAACCTTTGGGGATGTTGGGGATGTTTAATATAAATCTTAATTCACACACACACACACACACACACACACACATATGGATCATGGTAGTCAATATTGTATGTACCTCATACTGACTATAATAGATAGTATGGCTAGTACAGGGCAACTGGCTTGTTATCCTTGCTGATGTGCTTGCCAATTTGTAGATTATCGAGTGTACATTGCTGAGGTGATGGGCTTGCATGTCTGATTACATCCTTTCTCCAGATGCTTTTAATCTCCTTCTTGGTGCTTTAAACATGTTGTAGCTTGACCTTTTTATAGGGATGTGGAACATTGCATCCCAAGATGCAACTCACCAATTTATTTAATGATTTGTAATGTAAGATCAACATGCCATTTATAAGATTTATAGCAATATTGATTAATTACTATTAAGTCTAACATAATGAGATCCATTTGATTAAATCTAATATTAATTGATCTTCTTTTATTTATACAATATGATATTCAATTTATTTTTATAAATAAGATTTAACAAGAATATATGTAACAATTGATCCAATTCAATTATTTTTATAAGATTTGATAAGAATCTTTATGGGTAAAAGTACAAAGATTTGTCACCTTTTAGGCTAACTTATCATAATGAAATAATTTAAGTAATTCTATCTAAAAATTAATTTTATACTCTAAAAAAATTCATTCTAGATAAGTTATAAATGGTCTCACATTTTTCCAATTGGAAATGTCTATTAAATAAATGTCTTATACTAGTTTGTATCCAATTACTAAAAAAGTAAAATTATTTTAGAAAAATGGTGTTACAATAACTCTTATTATTTTTTCTAAATTTTTTTTAATAACATATAAATAGCATTTTATAGAGCCAAGTCAATAATATTCTCATATAGAGCTTAAATAGTGCTTTAATTAGATATAGTATATTGTAATTAAGAAATTTAACAAGTTCATATTTTAACACTCGAGTATATGTCAATTTTGAGAAAGGAAAAAATATTAAATTATATCAAAAAAAATTTAAAATCACATGAAATTCTAGAGGAGCAAGTGCTCTTCAAGAATGTATAATTTTTCCTTTGGCTAGAATATATTTGTTTTTAAAAATATGGTGGGAGATGAAAACTATCAATTTCAGGTGAGTTGAAATTTGAATTGTAATAGAAGATAAAATATAGATCGAAAGCCAATTTTTATTTTTGATTGTTCTAGCTATATATTTTATCTATAACATAATCTAAGATTGAAGGGAAATAAGTTTATTTCCATATAGTTTTGTGGTAGGAACTAGACCCCTAATTTTCAACATTTTTCAAGAAATAAAAAAATTATTAGAAATTAGGAAAAAATATCAATTCTTATTCCAAATAATTATTAAAATATATAATCCTAAACTTCATCCATTTCTACACATTTTATTAATTTACTTCATTATCAAATTCTAAATAATACTACCAGTTTTCTGCCATTGAAGATGAACAATTATACTTTTGTTAGCATTTTCCTTTATAAAAAGGTGACACAGGTTTGTGCTTTTACCCTTTTAACAATTAATCCAATTAAATGTTCAATTATTTTATAAACAATAAGAATATTAATGAAGGTCCATTGTAGTCCCTTGGTCCTAACTTTGTTTGTCCTCAAGTAATTTCAAGATTCCTTCATTCTCCCAAGTGGCATCTAACTTTAGTAAATTTTTCCATTTAACAAGGAATATTGTAATAGTTCTATTCCTTAGATTAGGTTCTCATGTCTCAAGAATATGCTCAAGTACTAGGGTAAGTTGTCCATTATCTAAAGGAGGTAGGTCAGTACAGGGATTTACTTGTTGTCCCAAAACTTTCTTGAGTCTCGATACATGAAATACATTGTGAATTATGCTATTTGTAGGAAAATCCAATTTATATGTCACTTCTCCTATTCTTCTTATAATCTTGTAAGGTCCATAGAACCAAGGTTTGATTTTTTTCACTCCATTCATTTTGATTGAGGTTTTCCTATAAGGTTGCAGGCATAAGAATACTAAATCACCAATGGTGGATCTTTCTATATGCTTCTTATCTATGTATATCTTTTTTTGCTTTTGAGCATGTTGCAAATTATTTTTAAGGGATTTGAGGATGTGTGCACTTTGCTTGAAAAATCTTATGCACCTAGAACTTTCCTGTCTTGGTTTACCAACTCTCAAAATGATGAGGCATCATAACCATAAAGTGCATTAAAAGGGCTCATTTTGATAGATATATGATGAGTGGTGTTATAAAAATTCTCGTCTAGGTGTAGCCACTTAATCCATGCATTTTTTTTTTTTGGTAACATAATTTCTTAGGTATCCTTCTAACCATTTGTTCACCACCTTAGTTTGCCCATCAATTTGGGGGTGATAGCTAGTTCTTGGAGTTACCATTGTCCCTGCTAGGCGAAAAAGTTCTTACCAAAATCTGCTAAGGAATTTACTATTTCTATCACTAACAATATTCTGAGGAAGCCCATGGAGTCTATAAATCTCTTTGAAAAATAACTCAGATATCTTGTGTTCTTTACATTCCATGGAGATAGCAAAGAAATGAGCATATTTTGAAAGTCTTTCCACTACTATGAAGATGTTGTCCTTCCCTTGTACTTTTCAAAAACCCGTTATGAAATCCATAGATACACTTTCCCATTTTTGGTTTGGAATTCAGTTTTATTCCATTGACACATCATACATTCTTGTACATGTTTCTGCACATCTTTTTTTAACCATTTCCATGAATATTTTTCCCTAATATGTCTATATCTCTTGTAGTATCCCTAGTGACCTACTATGGGACTATCATGATATTTTATAAGACTTTTTTTCCTTAACCTTTGAGTACAGAGCTAGAAATACTCATCCTTTATACAAAATGATATCATTACATATTTTAAAATCTTCATTAGGTAAGTTTCCTTCTAATATGTCCCTTGCTTGAGAGTCTTTGGCATATTTTGATAAGACGTCCCATTTCTAATCTTGTGTAATGTTGGTAATGTTATCGATATATGGACATCGAGAGAGTGCATCCACGACTCTATTTTTATACCTTTTACATATTCAATATTGAAGTTGTAAGCTTGAATCTTTCTTACCCACTTCTATTGCCTACATCAAGATCTTTCTGATTTAAAAAGAATCTCAAACTATTATGATCTATCTTTATGATAAACCTTCCATAGACTAGATATTGTCAAAATTTGGCTTGAGTGTGCATGATAGATAATATTTCCTTAGAATATATAGAGTAATGTTTCTCTGAACTATTGAGCTTCCAGCTTTCAAAGGCAAGAGATCTTTTTGCTTGTATGAGTAGTGCTCCTATCCCTTCTCCTGATGCATCACATTATAATTAAAATGGCTTGGCGAAATCTAGGATGGCTAAGACTAGACAAGAACTCATGATTTCTTTAATTTTATCAAAAGCATGTTGTGTTTCTTTTCTCCATGTAAAAGCTCCTTTCTTTTTTAAATCAGTAAAGAGGGATGCTAATTTTGAGAATCCCTTGACTAATCATCTATAATAACTACATAAACCTACAAATCCTCTGAGCTAGGTTAATGATTTGGGTTTTGATCAATTTTTTATGGCACTTATTTTTTCCTTGTCCACACTTACTCCCTTTATACTGATTTTATGCCCTAAGTATAGAATTTCTTCTAAACCAAATTCACATTTTAAAAATTTTACATATAAAGAGTGAGTCTTATTCTAATATTTTCAGAACTTCCTCAATATGGTGAAGGTGTTCTTCCCAAGTTTTTTTATATATGAGTATGTCATCAAAAAATAAAAGTAGAAACTTCCTCAACTGTCACTTGAAGATGTGATTCATGCATGATTGGAATGTTGTTGGAGCATTAGTAAGACCAAAAAGAAGGATGACAAATTCAAAATATCCATAGTGACACCTAAAATAAGTCTTGGGTATGTTTTCTTCCCTCATTATTATTTGATGGTAACCTGAGCATAGGTCAATTTTTGAAAAGTAACGTGCTCCACGTATTCATCAATTTTGGGGATAGGATATATATATTTTTTATCATTTTCTTATTTAGTGCATGATAATGAATACATATTTTCATAGTACCATTTTTCATTTTTACTAATAAAACAGAGGAAGCAAAAGGACTATTTTTGGGTTGGATATGTCCCATTTCTAATAGTTAGTTAATGGTTTTTACTATCGATTCTTTGTACTTCTGGGGATGCCTGTAAGGAGTAGTTATTATAGGTTATTCTCCTTCTTCTAATTCTATGGGATGTTCAAAACCTCTATTTGGAGGGAGACTAGGAGGGATCTCTTCAAAAAACTTTTTATACTTGTTTAATATAGGTTGAATATCAACAGGAATTATTTATCCTGAGGAAGCTGATTTATCCAAAATCATGCACTATGCTATCCATTCACCTCGTTTATGACTAAGTATCTTTTCCATTTTCTTCCAGGTTACTATTTTTGGGGATCCATCAGATAATCCTTTTAATGTCATTTCACTCCCCTTGTGATTAAAATGAATTTTTGAGTTAGGGCCATCCATAATGAATCTCCTAAAGAGTTTATCCAAGGCATCCCTAGGATAATATCATTTTTTATGTTTGCCACATAGAAGTTTCTTTTGATTGTGTGTCCTTCGAGGTAACTTCTAATAATGGTACAATCCTAGTAAAATGTTCGATGGATCCATTCCCAAATGCAACATTGAATCAATAGAATTTATTATTTTGTAATTTCTTTTTGGAAACAATGTGCTTGCTAATATAATCATGTGAGGCTACCATATCAACTAAGCCAATGATCTTTTGTCCTATGACTTCTCCTTTGACCCAAATGATTTTATTCTCATTTCATTCTAAAATGACTGCAAGAATGCCTTGTTCACTTTCATCATTTCTTTTTTTTTTATTGGTTTCCTCTCCTCCCAAATTTTTTTCCATCAAGTTCATTCATCCCCTTTTACATTGGTGACCTCGATCCCATGTTTCTTTATATTTGAAACAAAGATTTTTCTTATGAAATTCCTCCTTTTTCTTGCACTGGTGATATCTGTTCTAGGATTTGTTGCAAATATAACATGGCCTTCTTCTCTCATTTTTCCTGGGTGTCTCATTCTGATAAGATGGTTTTGATGAGATATTTCTATACCCTACTCAAGGTGCATTAGATTCAATTTCTTGGCTTTCTAAATAGGCTCTTCAAGATTTTGAGGTTCAAAGGGTTTTACTTGGATTTTTATGGATACTTTAAGTCCTATACAAATTTATGAGTTGTCCTTGAGACAAATTTGAGACGATTATGTTTAGGTCTTGAAATTTTCTTTCAAATTATTTTGTTGGCCCTATTTGTTTGAGATGAGTGAGTTCTTGGTAATACCATTTGGGATCCTTTAGGTCAAATCTACCCACCAACTTTTGATTAAATTCACTATAGGATGTTATTTTTTTAGCCCTAGGGAAATTTTGCCATAGTGCCACCATTTGTGGGTTGAACCTCTCAAATGAAGTATGGAGAATTTGATAGCACTTTTTTCTATCATCAGACTATAGGATAGGTACATGTCTAATGTTTGAACCCAAGATTGATTAGCTTCTTCTCTTGTTCCATCAAAACATGGTAGTTTCACTTTATTTAACTTCTCTTGGAGGTCCTTATCTATATGATTTTTCTTCCTAATTTCTAATAGTTTAGATTCATAATACTCTTTAAAAAGAATGATTGTCTCAAATTGGAATCTAGGTTAGCATACTTGTCCTATTTTCACCACATTAAAAATTGTCAATTCTTCTTCCCCAATAGGTTCTTCTCATGGAATAAAGGATGGAAGGGTTTCCCTTCGGACCGAGCTTTGTGATGATGGTTCATTTAGTGCATTTTCCTCATAAGTAGAGTGATGGTCCCTTTGTGGATTTGATATTTCATTCTGGTTATTATTATTACTTAGTTTTGAATAGCTACAAGTTTTATTTTATTGGAGTTTTATGTTCTTTCAAATCTTTCATTAATTTTTCTATGAAAGTCCTTAGCCCCTGAGCTATTTGTTTGGCCATTGTTTCTAGTTTTCTTCTTTAGGATGGCAGGATTATGTTTTGATACAACTATTATGTCCCCATTAATAGGGTTAGTTAAGGACAAGTAATATCTACAAGAATAAATGTTAGAATCATAACAATAATTAAAACAACTATCTTATTCTACACTCTAAGTTAATCACAATCTTAAGGATGTCTCCAAATCAGGCTTCATAGCTCATAGCTACTTTGCAGTCATCCTGAGAGAACACCCCTTAAGATTCTTATTGGATGGGCATCCTCTATCCAAGGCAAACGACATATACATATGTGTGACAACATTAGAATATTCTGGCAACACGAAGAATTCTTAGCCATGGTGGTTAGTTCAAGGTGTTAATACCTTGCTACCCCTATGCTTCAAGTTTTACAATTCTCCTAATAGATTAATGTATTATTATTTGATTTCAATGCTTATTTTTCCATGCATAGGATTAATTACTAATATTTTTATGTACATTGATTTATTTATAATTGAAGTTATTTATAACATATAACAACTATCTCCTATGGGGATGTTTAATAGAAATCTTAATTCAAATATGTGTGTGTGTGTGTGTGTGTGTGTGTGTGTGGATATGGATCATGGCAGTCAATACTGTATGTACCTCTTGCTAATTGTGACTAATAGTATGGCTAGTATAGGATAACTGGCATGCTATCCTTGCTGATGTTCTTGTTGATTTGTAGATTGTCGAGTGGTTGTTGCTGAGGTGATGGGCCTGCATGTCTGACCATGTCCTTTCTCCAAATGCCTTTATTCTCCTTCTTTCTGCTTTAAACATGTTGCGGCTTGTCCTTTTTATAGGGATGTGGAACATTGCGCCGCAAGATGTGACTCCCCAATTTATTTAATGATTTGTAATGTATGGTCAATATGCCATTTATAAGATTCATAGCAATATTGATTTATTAATATTAAGTCTAACATAATGAGATCCATTTTATTAAATCTAACATAATATTAAATCTAATATTAATTGATCTATTTTTTATTTATACAATGGGATATTCAATTTATTTTTATAAATAAGATTTAACAAGAATATTCGTAACAATTGATCCAATTCAATTATTTTTTATAAGTAAGATTTAATAAGAATATTTATAAAAATTGATCCAATTAAATATTTAATTATTTTATAAATAATAAGAATATTAATCAAGGTCCATTGCAGTATCTTCAAAATTGTATGATAAAACTTATATTTTAATTTTCAAATGTCTTATTTTTCTCTAAGTTTCAAAAATAAAATAACTAGTGACTATGATGATGCTACCTTTTAATTATATTTTTGTTCTTGAATTATTTTTTTACTTGTGATTGTATTCTTAGTATTGTATGATGTAGGATAGAGTATAAGTCCTTTTTTCTATAAATTATATGTACAATAAAACTGCTCTAATGAAAGGCTAGTCTAGTCATGAATATACTGATAAAAGTGAATCTTTAGGCTCCCTTGTATATGGGCTTTAGATGGATGTAAATTGCTTGTAAGAATTTTGTGTTGGTCATTTCTCATTCTATTTCTATATTATTTTTGTGTGCCTTTATTCTTCAGATCCTACTATTAGAAATGTGAGAGTTTAGTAAACTTACATAGACCAATCTGCTAGTATTTGTAAATATTTCAACTATATTAATACAAATTTCTTCGAAGTGGTTATAGTTAAATCACATATTAAAGTTAAATTCATATGGATTCATGAAGTGCATTCACTAATAGTAATTCATACTAATAAAAATAGAAGGATAACATAGGTATAATAGAATTCTCTCTTTTATCTTACTTACATAGTGTCTTCCCTAATTAAGTCTACTAAAAAAAACTAGAGAATGTACAATATAGATGCATAAACTAATATGCAAAATGAAAAATTATCCTTTATCTTTTTCCCAAGGTTTAATGAATTTGGATTAGGAAATTTTGCTTTTTCTTAACAAGATATAAATGTTGGTGCTATCAATTATCATATTATAGCTGAGTGAAATTTTGAATAATAAAGTAATAACTTTTACTAGAATGAGTTATCACTAAACTTAATCTCTATTCTAATAGGTATCATTCAGTCTAATTGTCAGATTTTGTTTATTTAAAATTGATCATTTGTAATCTTTAAATATTACTGAGAAATCTCATGTTAGAAGAAACTTAGAAGGACATCTATATCCAAAGATTAACTACTAAATAGTATTCATCTTTAAAGCAATCAAAAGAGTATAGTAAAACCCATTCCCTATATTAAATCAGATATTGTCGAATCTTGTATAAGTAAAGAAATGACCTTATCATAATGTGAATAGGGTAGAACCAGGTAAGTAAAACAATTTTCTTTTTAACTATGTAATTGAAATTTGAAAGAAAATAAAATTTCATTTATATATATAAAAAAAGGAACATTAAATCTAGTACCGTGCTAAACTTTTAGATACTAATAGTCTCTATTCTAAATATTATAAATGAACCCTATTACTTTAAAAATAGTTGTTCACATAACTCATACTTTAGAAAATAAATGAAAATTTGAAAATAAAATAAAATAATAATGATCAATTTCATCCATATTTTCTTAATCTCATAAAATTTCAAATTATTTTATACATCTCTTTATTTAATCATGAAATAAATAGATCTAGTTATGTTTCATTTTCTTCTATTAAAATAATTCATATGAAAAATAATAAATATCAATAAAACTATGTATTGAACTCAATTAGATCTCATTTTTTAAAAGAATTTAGCATTAAATAGATTTAAACAAACCTATAATCATGATACTAGAAAATGAAAAGGAAGGTAGAAAAGGAAAATCTGAATATCTGTTAAATATTAACATAATCACTCTAGTGAACAATTTAGACTTTCTTATTATTAGCCACATGTATAGTGAAGCTATTAACGTGTCAGATGTTCTTGTCAACATAGTTGTTGCCAACATGAAGTTTATTATATGGAATGATAATTTAATAGGGTACAAAAATTTAAAAGATGAGATTTTTAAAAAATGACAAAATGTTGTGTAAAGTGGGGGATTTTAAAAATATTGTTGTTAATGAAAGGCATCCCTAGGGAAATGAAGAGTAATGATGGTAGTAATTATGACAAGTCTTTGCATTGATTTGAAAGAACTTATTAGGTTTTGTGGGTGCTTTTCTCTGAGTAAACATAGTTGCATTTGGAAATTTTTAGGAGTTGAGGAAAGGTTCAAAAGAATCACAATGGGTGGTCCTTTGAAAAAGTAGGAGTCTAGGACATTTAATTTTTGGAAGAAAGAACCTAAAGTTTGTAAAATATTGGACAAGCTCAGTTTGGTGCCTTAGATGATCAAAATGAATGATACCAAACCAAAGGCCACTTAGGAATTCGTAAATCAATAGGAAATAGGTACAGTCACATTCATAGGGAGATGCCTCAAGATGAACATCCACATTATGATTCTAATTATGCATCTCAAAAGAAAAGGTTTGAATCTTTATAGAAATAAAGAAATGGTTAAGGAAGCAGTTAAGAAATTTTCTCAAGCCAATGATGTCGATCTAGTTAAAGAAAAGGAAGGGGTTATTGCTGCATCTTCTATAAAAAATTTATGGAAATTGGTTATGAAAGTAGTGATCCAATATATCACTTGTGATGGGAGGTATGATAGGGCTAGGAATAACCAATTTTTTCATTAATTCATTCAGTCATAAAATTATGGTTTTCTTTCCGTTTTACTGCTTTGTTCTTGTGTGCATAGTATAAAGGAATACAAGGAAAAATTGAATAAACACACTCTCCATGAAGGTTTTATGTGATAATTTTTTGAATTTATGATGGACCATGTCAAGAAAACCCTCCCTTCGTTGGTCCTTGTTACAAGTGAAAAATCACTAAATCTTCTAGTAGTTGTAAAGGTAGAAGCAAGTGATTGATGGCTAGATTAAGAGGAGGGAAAATGGAGTTGGTGAAAAGGAACAAGAAGAGTCTGAATTATAAAGAGATGATGATCGATTCTAAAGGAACAAGTAAGAAAAATATTAATAGATTGGAAGTAAATGAGGATGTATAGAGTAAATTTTTCGAAGAGTAGGCTGAAAATTTACTCTGACTACCTACTTCTTTTCCATCCCATGTTTCTATTCATTCAGAGGAAGTGAAGGAATTCTCATAGAAGAAGTAGGATATGGGTTGTGAAAATGTTGACATAGGTGAAGATGGGGTGAATTTTGATAAAGAAGCCCCATGCTTCAAATCCTTTGAGTAAAACATAACCCACAATGTGTTCATTGAGCCTTAACTTGTAGCTCAAAATGTCCCCTAAAGTTTAAAAGGATAAGAATTGAGGAAAATAGAGGAAGGGCTTTTCTAGTTGCCAAAATGGTTTATGTGGCCAAGTTCAATGTGAAACTATTATGAGGATCTCAAAGGGGTTGGTATTCAATCACCTATGGGTGTGCTCAAAACTAGAAATGATATCTTTGTGTATACCTTGAGAATGGAACAATGGACTTTTAAATCCATGAAAAATATCAACATTAATTATAGAGCTCTAAATGCAAAGATGGATGAAGTTGAGAATAACTAGGTTGAGGGGCATGTTAGAGTGGGGTTGTCATTGCACAAAAATTACCAATTTGTCAATGCTCAATACAATCACTCAACTTATAGTACATAGGAGATGGTGAAGTCCTTGTTACAAATCTTGAGGGGAGCACTAAATAAAGTTCTAAAAATCTCACCCTTGTCATTACTTTAGAGTTTGAGAATTCGAACCTATGACCAAGATCTAATACCATTTGTTAGAGTGGGATTGTTGTTGCACTAAAAGACTAATTTGTTAAAGGCCGATACAACCACTCAACTTATAGTATATAGGAGGTGGTTAAGCCCTTTCTAATAATTCTTAGGGGAGTGCTGAATAAATTTCCAATAGGGCATGTGTTTGGTAATGCTAGGAATGATTTGGAGAAGAACAATGTGTCACAAGGGCTGGTTATAGAATTAAGAACATTGAAAAAATTACTACAACCATGGTAAATATATATTAGAAGTATGCCTCAGTGGATCGTATGAATAAACTTGTAGATAATGTTGATTTTCACAAGACCAAATTAATGGTGTTGGATCTAGATGAAGGTAAAGGTAAGGGTGTAGAAGAGTTTTCTCATAAGAAAAGAACTTGATCTTCAACTAGGAAGTTGAAGGCCAAGAATGATGAGCAGATCATAGAGGATGCTAAAGCTGTCATGGTCAAGAACAATGAAAAGAAGGAGGAGCTAGCTCTTGAGCCAACTTAATGTTGGACTTGTTTTAACAAATCTGAGTCTTTTTACTTTTTTGTGTCTTTAGTTGAGGTCTTTCATTTGCTTATTCTCTTAGTTTTGGTCTCTATTTTCTACTGGTTCTATTGTGGGTTGCTAGTTGTCTAGTGGTAATGGTTATCATTTCTATCATAGTATTATTTGTTGAAATTTTAATATATACTTTTTATTGATAATTGGGGTTTCGAGTCACCTAAAAAAATGTGTTTTAACTCTTAAATGAAAACATAATCATTCCAACTTAGTTTTTGAACATGGTGGTTTTTAATAATTTTACAAGAATATTTGGTATTTTTTGTAATGGTTCGTCTTGTGCTAGCTCATTAATCAAGTGTAATGACCCTTCACAAGGTTAGCCTATGATTCTCTTTGTATGTTGTTCAGGTTTAGAGTCATTTTCTTGCCTTCTTTATCAAAAAACATAGTCACTCTTCTCTGTAGCTTAAAATCTTCCAATTTTTTTATTTTATTTTGAATTCATGCATCTGTTTGGTTGTATCAAGTTTCTTGCATATTAACATACACAATATTAGGCAACAAAAAAATACCTCAATAAAGAAATAGCTTCAACAGAATACATCCTTAAATAAAAGAAACGGACAATAAATATGTAATTACAATAATATAATAGTTTCAATGAAACACAAGAATGTAATTAATAAAAAACATCCCACATTAAAGATCAACCTAATGTTATATAACATAAATATATTTGACCATTACAGACTAGTTTCTAAGCAAAGGTGGAAATACAATAGTATATATTCATATCTATATGTCTAAAATATATGTGTACATAAGTAGCTAACATTACACATAAAGGCTCAGTTACAATAATAGATGTGTACGTCTATATTAGTAGCTCTTCTCTTATGACTGGAATAATTATATTTCTATATTAATAACTAAAATTCCACACAAAGTTATCAATTGCAACAATAGATATTTATGTCTATATTTATAGCTCTTGTGACAAGTATATCCAAGGTTATGGTCCCATGGTGGTGAGCCTCCAGTAGGGAAGAGCGCAGAGAGGAACCTTTCTTGGCAGGGTCAAGCCAAACACTTCATCCCTATCTAAATCACCCTCCACCCTCCAATCAAAGCAATGAATAAGCTGAGCCAGGACCAAGTAAACATTAGAAAGACCCATGGAAATCCCAGGGCATCCTCTCCTTCCTGCTCCGAAAGGCAACAGTTCAAAGTGGTGGCCTTTCACGTCTACGCTTGATCCAATGAATCTCTCGGGCTTGAATTCTAAAGGGTCTTCCCAAACACTTTCATCCCTTCCAATCGCCCAAACGTTCACAAACAACCTTGTTTTCGGTGGAATGTAGTGTCCTCCAACATTGCAACCCTCGGTGGACTCGCGCGGCACGAGGAAGGGGCCTGGTGGATGCAATCGAAAAGTTTCCTTCACCACACATCTCAAGTACTCTAAGTTTTCAAGATCACTCTCCCTTATCAGACGATTTCTCCCAACCTCTAGCTCAATCTCCTGTTGTGCCTTTGCCATTGCTTTAGGGTTTCTCAGCAGCTCAGTCATTGCCCATTCTAATGTTGTGGCAGACGACTCTATTCCGCCACTTAACATATCCTGTAAAAGCATTGTTATTGTTGGTTAGTGAGAATCATGTAAGTTCAAAGTCTAGACAAACCAGAAAACCCTAATTTGACTAGGAGTATTTGTTTTTAGTCGAATCAGGTAAACTGAACTGACCGCGATAACCGCTTTCATGTGAAGGCGAGAGATTTGTATCTCAGAACTGTCGCTCTCAGCCATATCCAGCAGCACATCCACAATATCCTGACATTCAGCCTTTTTCTCCCTTCTACGCTCAACGTGCTCATCAATCAGCTTCTCGGCAAACTCATCGTATATTTTATGAGCGGCTCGCATGCTGCGGTAATAGCCTCCCCAATCGAGAAAGGCAAGAGAGGGAATGAAGTCTCCCACAACAAAGACTCCCCCGAGATGTATAACATCGTGCACCATCTTTACAAACCACTCCCCTCCGCCGAGTTCATCGTCTGAGTAACTTCTTCCCGCAATCATTCTGCACACCGTGTTGAGTGAAAAGGAGGAGATGTGCTTCCTCAGATTGACGGAACGCATGCCTTTCTTGCTTGCCTCCCACAGAGACTTGACCATGGCGGACGCCTCTTCTTGTCTGACCCATCTGAACGACTCCGTTCTCTTGGTCGTTAGTAATTCGATAGTGCACAGCTTTCTGATCTGCCGCCAGTACTCTCCATAAGGGGCAAACACCATGTCTCTGCTGTCATAGGCCATGTACTTTGCGGCCGCTGAAGGCGGCCTGTTTGCGAAGATCAGATCGTGGGTTTTAAGAAACTCTTTGGCCATGGCAGGAGAAGAGGCCACAACTGTTTGTACCGAGCCCAAGCGTAAGAACATGATTGGTCCGTACCTTTTTGCGAGCTCAGCCAGGGATTGGTGGGGAAGGCTTCCGAAGAGGTCGAGATTGCCTACCAGTGGCCCTGCCCTTGGCCCTGGTGGCAATCCCAACTCTCCCTTGCTCTTTTTTATGCTCACAAATCTGTATATTGCCCAGAGGAAGATGACCGAAAAACCCAACTCTACTGCAGGGAAATTCAGCCATGCCATTTTGTATAGACCGTTTGCAAATATTTCATATGAGGTAATGACCCTTTAATGGAAACCCTCGGGCAAAAGTTCCACGTTATCGTAGTCAGTGATTGACTTTCCCATCGGGAATTGACTAGACAGAAAAATACAACAGTAGGCCCCATTTGGGAATGGGAGTACAAGTGGAATAGGCATATGTATATTCTTAAAATTTTGAATTTTCTGTTAGGATACACCAAATTGGAATTGGAATAGGAATAAAATTTTGGTCCAAAAATGAGGATTTGCTATTCCACCTAAATAGGTGGAATAGGAATACGTTTTCATATTCCAATTTTAATTTTAATTTTAGAAAACTTAAATTTTTGAGTCCGTGAATTCCACATCAAATTTGGGTGAACCAAACAAGAATGGGAATACATAACCTCATTTTCTATTCGAGAATAAGTATTCTTATTTCCATTTTTATATTCCAACAGCCAAACGGACCCTAAAGTAAAACAAACAAAGTGTACCATTGGTAAGGTACACGTTTTAGTTTGTTGTTAAGACATTTCCTTCCCATTATGGCCTTTCACATTTCTGATGAAATGACATTTCATTAGATGTCTTTCTTATCAGATCCATATATTTGTTTGTGGAAGGTTAAGATTGAAAGATGATTGTAGTATTTTGCACTCAGATTAATATTCCATTCAGATACATTTGCTACATTTTGAAACACACAACAACTATATATTCTACCCTCTTTACCTTGCACTTATATAAGAAAGTAATAGTGTATGGTATTAAATCTCACTCTAAAAAGACTAATCATATTTTTCTTTAATGAATTAGGCAATAAGATTAATAAAAGATTGAATAAATAATTTAATAAATATAGTTTGGAGGATACAGAGTTTGGAGGATACAGAATTGCTCTCTTAAAGTTAAATGACCTAATGCTAAAAACTAGAAAAGCACAAAACATATAAGGAAAATCTTTGAAAGACACAAAAACACTATGCAATTAATAGCATAGCTAATGGAGATGGATCTAGATTATGCTTCTTTCCCCATACATTAGTGGACTTAGGAACAGACCAAGCATCAATCATCTCTTCTTTCTCTTCACTTTCCTTTTTAGATAAAGAAATAGCTAGGGAGAGCCTGGGTAACCACTTGGAAGGGGAAGGTCAACTAGTAGCAATGCTAGATCTAAGCAATTATGTATTAATGAGAGCAAGAGAAACACTCCTAGGAGAAGCACATCTAGCGCTAGGACCACTAAAAGGTCGTTAGATAGACCCTAAATGAGAGAAATCTCACTGATGACTAGAACAACATCAACGATCAAGTGAATATGGTCTACATCGAACGACTTAAACTTCACACACTAAAATTCCTATACTAAATGTGGTAAATAGTCAAAGTTGATTATTTTTCCAAGCTTAATTTCTTACTTAGTGTGTGATGTTTAAGGGTGAAAATAAATTGTGATCACATAATGGATAATTCTCGCTAGAAATTGAAACATTCATTTGGACTCTAGCAATTGTATAAGGTGTCTTTTCTAAATGTTTCAAAAGCTCTTTCCTGTAGACCACCTCAAGAGAAACCTTATATCTTTTATTTGAATCAATATCATCACATTATTAGCAATGCAATATTTCACAAAAGTAGAAACAAAAGTATGAATAGAGGAGCGAGAAAACATAATTATATCATTTTCCTTCCATTTAGAAATTAAGATTTCCATCTTGAATGTATGTGACATATGACAAAATTAAAAAGGTAATTTGTAGGAATCTCACAACAAAAACGTATGCTGATTAAAATAAACCTAGTTGAAAAGGGCCAAAAAAATCATGAATCCAAACCCACTACCCTTATAAGACAAAAAAATATTTAATATAGATTTGAGATGGTCATAAAATGACAAGAGGGAGCTTGAACTCCCAAATTATAAAGATTGGAACCAAAAGGAAAGTCCCCAAAATGAATATACTAGAAAAAATGAGAACCTTTTAGCTATATATAACAACAAACCAAATAGTAAGAAATTGAGAAGCCTGATAAGAATCTAAATTCAATGGGAACCATATGCAATTTGGGTGAGGGCCAATGATAACTTGTATAAGCTTTCAAGCTAGTAAATGATGTCTAAGTGTACCAACATTAATCAAGGAAAATTTTCACAATGGCTTGGTAGATGATATATCAATTTTTAAAGGCAATGCTCAAATATCTAGATTGGAAATCTTATGATCACGGTGATTCATAAAGAATTGAAAATGGAAATCTTTCTAGGTTTGCATCCTCATACATAGTCTTCAGAAAGGCCTCAAGGGATTCCTATACCATGCCTAGAAAAGAAAGTAAACTTGAAGTTGAAGTACCAAAGACAACCAAATATTATGTTAGTTGAAAGAAGATCTATTATAGAAACCAATGTCATCCTAGTGAAGTTGAGGCTTTGATTCTTCCAATGCATGCCAAATGCTTTTAGAAAAAAATGATTCCTATATCTTAATTGCATTTTAGGTTTTAAAGCAAGTAATTACATTCTTTAATCAGTGTAATGCTTAAGGAAGAGTGATGTGTCCAAAGAAAAGAGAAAACCTCTTTTAATGCTACCTAAAATGCCATAAAGTCAATATAATAGATAAAGCATTAAAGATTATAAAACTATCTATCCTAGCAAAGGAAAAACCCCCCCACACCAAAAATAAATAAATCCATAAAGAATACAAACCAAAAACACACCAAAATCAACGAACATAAAGTAGGGACAAAAACCCAAAAAAAACCTCCATAGGAAAGCACCTAGGGTTAGAACAACTCTTTCATAGAGGTAGCTAACTTCTCCTTAAGATTATTCATCTTCCACACAAAATTCTTTAAGTCTATCATTTCCAAAATAGATTTGGTAGCCTATAGCTTAGCTCTTCTTTGTACATCACAAATATTATTACTAATAGAAGCATTAGAATAAAAAACTACTGTTAAACACTAAATCTAAAGTAAAGATACCATGGAAAAAATAACAAGGGAATTTAAAAAGAAGTATCTTCATAGTAATCCAAAATAAAACCATCACTGGTTGGACACACATTATACTTATAAATACTAATTTTATCATAAGAAAGGCACGAGGTGATGAAAAATACTTACTACTAAATCAACAATAGAATGGGCAAACATAGAAGATATATCACTAGATGATGGCTCCAAATCTAATGTTAACTCAAAAAAATGAGGAGAAACCAAAAACATGAGTTTATGCTTCGTAATGTTTTTATATAATCTGATAAAAAAATGCCATTTGGGAAAATACTAAGATGGTCATGAAAACCATTCCTCGACCAAATTGGGTAGGACAACCTAAGATGACTACTAGAGCATAAAATCAAAAAAATGCTCAACACCTCAAAAAAAAAATACAAGGAATACAAGTCCTTTCATAGTCCATGACTTATCACTAAGATTTATTTTCAATGTGCAAAATTGATTACTTTGAAAAGGACTATGAATCATCTACCTTAAAAGAATATAACAATGGATCTTTCATGAAAGACATTAGTCATGTAATCTAGTATCCAAAAATCATCTGAAGTGTTGTTGGTTTCATCTTAAGCTTTACCACACTAGAAATGATGGGGAAGAATGAAAACTTTACACAAAAAGAGAATATATTAGCTTCATTATTGAAAGCATTGAATGAAGAAACCCAAGGGGAATGTGATTTTCATTTTTTTCCTCACTATATAGCATATTTTGGATATAATAACCTTTCTCAACTAAAGATGCTATGATGAGTATATATGATGATGGAGAATGTATTTATTTTCCCTTTGTAGTTTTAGAAATTTATAAAAGTATTCAGATGCTTTGTGTGATAATCACTCTTTCTCATATCACATTTTGGATTTGACAACTTATTTTCAATTTGTGATGGTGTTGTGTGTAGGATTTTATTCTTTAAAAATGGCTTAGAATCAAATGGATTCCTAATAGATGAATTTAAAATAAAAAGATTCCACAACACATTGATTGTGAGAATGTGTCTAGCAATAAATTAAAGTTCCCTCTCTTTACCCTCATGTTTTCTATGGTTGATTAATTTTTCATTTATTATACATTTTTTTTACTTCATGTGAAGTTATCGGTCATTGAATTAATATAATTTAAAAATATAAAATAAAATAAAATAAAAATAAATTATTTTAATTGCTTTCATTTGAAACTAATGAGTCATCAAATAAATGCATTCCATTTAAAATGATGAGATTCATAACATAAGGTCAAATGAACATAAAAGCTACAAAGTATATGAAAAGTATAAATATTTTTTATTGTAAAGAACTTTTAGTATTTAATAAAAAAGTGAATAAAAAATAATTTTCTAAATATATGTTTATAATAATGATCAACTTGTCATAAATCAAAATTAGTTTTTCCACAAGCAAAAAACCTTACTTGACAATCATGAAATTGAATTTGTCCATACAGCAAAACTAAACCAATTCAAGCTTTTAATTTAAGATAATATTACATGAGTCTACTCTTGCATTGTAAAATATTAAATCCAAGTCTACAACATGATTCATCAAGTAGAAGATACAAATAAGAGATAAATTTTAAAATAATTGACCAATTATGGAATTTCATAGTTAATTCTATAGTTTCTTAAGTTTAGTGTATGAATATTTTGACAAGTCTTACTAAATTGAAACTTATGAATACTCTTGTCCCAAATTGAAGTAACAACTCATTTGAAAAATAAGACACAATCAAACATCAATCTTATGTTAAAAAATTGTTACCAATGAAATGATTATTGTAGAATTTGTTTCGCAATTTTCTCATTTTATTATTAGTTCTTACCATGGGTAGGATACTATTGCATCCATAAGATGCCATAGGATGCAATAGTAACTTTTAAATAGTCAATTAGAGTCAAGAATTTTTAACAGATATGTCTATCAACTATAGTTTTAAATTTTCCATCTATTTAAATGATTTAAACAAAATAATTTATCTCTTCTTTGATTGTCTTAGAGAAATAATAGTAGGGAGTAAAATTAATTTTCTTTATAGAAAATTAAGATATTTTGTACACTCTACTTTTAATACATTAATTATAGCTTATGTCATTTTTGCATTAATTATTAGCTTATGTCATCTTTTATACAAATCTTCTTTTACCATAGAAAATCATTTTTAGAACTATTTTAAACATAAAGATCAAATAGTAATTATATCAATAACATGACATGTTGACTATTTTCTTTATATAAGAAATAAAACTTAAATTTTAATAGTTTTCAATATAGTTTTATTTTATTTTTAGTATTTATATTATTATGTTCAATTTTCTATTTTACTTTTTCAATTATTGATTGTAAACTAGAATATTTATATAAATATTTAATGACAATAATTTAATATAAATATATTAGATTTTATTTTATTTATAATTAGTTATTTATTAAAGTTTATTTAAGGACATTATAAAAACTTTAAGAATTAAGCTTTTACATTCTAAAAAATCAAAAAAATTACAATAAAAATTTAGCAATTTTTTACATTTAAAATTATATTTGTAAATTTTAAACAATATAAAGACCAACAATTCAAATATTTTGTTATGAATATTTTTGTCCATTCTTGCATTATTTTCTTTTAACTTATTTATCTTTATATTTCTTATATTATAAGGTGAATTTGGTGTTAATATAGCAGGGCACCATCTTATCTAAAGCTAGATTTTCTTTCTAATGCAAAAAAGGTACTTTTACACTGTTCAAACCATAGCAAGTCACTCACATCAAGATTCAACATAGACTGTCTCGTGTAATTATCAATATTTGAATGGGAAAATTGCTACTTCTATTTGTTTAAACTAAAAATTCAAATGACAGAAACTATGACGCTTGCGTCGCTTGTTTATATTTGAAAATGTGATTGTTTTATGTATAACTTATGATACCTTCTGTAAGATACAGATATCCAAAATAAGAAATAAGGTTACAATCGTCCCCATGTCTTTATTAAATTTAGTCCATGTTATTCAATCGAGAGAGAGATATCTTAAATTTCTGGACTCCCGTCGTGTTGAAGCATTGAACTTGTTGCTTAGTGATTTGATGTAATTTCACAAGTCAAAAAAGTGCAAACGCCAACGTTTCTTCTTGAATTACTTAAACCGACTTTGAGAAAGTCCGATATTTTCGGTCAGAGTGATGTCGGTTCAGTCGTCTCCGGACAGACCGACATTTTCGCATTTCTCAGCTGAGCGTGCTCATCCATCAGATTCTCACCAAACATTCGTGCTTTTCCATCATTCTCTGGTCCACTAAATAAGGTTTGATAGATATGGGTTCATTATATTTTCTGTTTGTAGAGTGTATTACTGTAATTCTAATTTATAGTATATATTTCGAGTACAGAATGATGCGAAAGGAACAATTAGGGGTAAATGACATTTCTTCCTCGTGAAAAATGCAAATGGAGGTTGCCCTTTCAATCTATAGTCAAAGGCGGGACTCATCATAATAGGACAATGTCTTTGTCTAATTGTCGTCACGCACCATTGTTTGTATTGTAGTTATTAAAGATGATGGTGGGATTCTGGTTGTCAGTTTTGACCAGCCCCCGTGCGCCTTCTAGCAATAGAATCGTAAGTATGCTGGGTTAAATTGAAAAATAAGTGTTTTTTATAGTTCACAATACTAGTCATAGTTTTTGGTTTGACATATGGTGAGAGTGATATGCGACTACATTATACTTCTTTTCGGAAGGCACTTAATCAGATAACAAATGATGCAGACATAGCCTACCAAACAATGAGATTTAAACTTATGACCTCTCTTTAAAGAGTACAAGTTCTACCTATTAGGCCAACTCAGGATGTATAAATTGTGTTCGTACCATATTTATTAGTTCTTATAATGTGGCAAGATACTATAGTATAAGGTACATGTTATTATTTTACTTGTTATTGAATTTGCCAATAGGCTAATACTATTGCAATTACTTGTAGTTAACTAGTGATTAATTTTTCTACTTCAATAAATGAAATACAAGTATTTTTATTTGTAATTATAAATTTTGATTTTTCTAATGTTTATATCATTTTTTTTTAATTTCTAAAACTGTGAAAATTATTTTTCTTTAGTTTGATTGGCTCATATATTTTGGGTCTTATAGGAGCAAATTTCTTGGAACCACAACATGCATTGTATGATGATATTTGAGGATGAAATGTATATGAAAATATGAAATTGGTAATATTGAATAAAGTTATAATAGAAACATAAGATAAATTAAAAATTATCTGTAATTATAAATATTTTTATATTAGAAAATATTATTTGTCAAATATTTAAATATGTATGTAGTTTGAATGATAATTTTTAAAATGTTAATAAATTAAAATTTTGTATTTGTTCTATTAAACTTTTCTAGAATCAATCTACCTAGTTACTAACTTTTCAATACTTTACTAATGAACTTTTTAAACATAATTGCAAAAAGGATAGTTGTGTAGCTTCGTAGACTTTGGTAAAAAAATGTGCTCTGCAACATGCCACTCCTAGTTGGCCATGTGAGTTTCCATGTCTCCCCTTTGGTTGTTGTGGGCCCACTAGGTGGTTTTGTGAATAGTTCAACCAACCTTCCTGGTAGTAAAACTACACTTGTGGAGGCCCTAGACACTAAAATTTCCACTGGCTCCTTTGTTGAGAAAGTCTTGGGGACTTCTAAGTCCTCTCCCACTAAGGTAAGAAGATTGTGTATGATTTTGGGGTATACTATCTCTGTTCTAGATTATATCACTGATGAAACTATTAATGATCTGGGCCTCATGTTAGTGGGCAAGTTACCCTTGTTTAGACACTCTATTGAATAGTTGAGGATTTGGGTAGTTTCCACTTGGTCCTTAAACAAAAGTATTAAAATTAATGCTTTGGTTAATGAGTTTTTTTTGTTCTCCTTTGTTTGCTATGAGGATCTCACTGCTTTTCTTACTAATGGGCCTTGGTCTTTGGGGCCAAACTTGAGAAATATACTGAATATTCATAAGTGGAAACCTAAGTTGGATCCTACTCTTAACATGGAATCTCAAGTCTCTACGTGGGTACAATTTCCAACATTGCCTTTGGTGTTCTAGAATAATGAAGTATTTAGTGGCATTGTCAATTCCTTTGGTTCTTTGTTGTCAATTGACAAGTTTACTCAAACAAAATCCCACCTCCTATTCGAAAGGATTTGTGTTCATGTGATAGTGAATAAAGTTCCCCCTATGAAGGTTACCATTGATTCCAAGTTGGGATCCTATGTTCAACCTTTGTTCTTTGAAAAAGAGGAATTGTTCTCTATGAGATTTAAAAGTTTTAGGCATGTGGAACTATCTTGTATAGTTTATTTGGATAAGTAGGTGGTTCTCCAAAAGTCTCCTGAAAATATGGTTGGGAGCCTTTCTCTCATTCCTTTGAAGAAGGAACATATGTACCATGTGAGGATCTTCTAGAGGATGGAGAGATTTGGTTTCCCTAAGGTCCAAGTTTCAATATTTCGGCTCCTACCCTTCCTCTCTATTGCAAAATTTTAGTCCTACCCTCGAAAAGCTCAAAATCATTGGTATTTAAGTGAGTCTTTGTCCAAATGTGATGTCTAAGTATCCTTTAAGTTACTTCTCATCTTTTCCAAGAACCTCACTTTCTTTGTTTTCCAGGTCTCCCTTGCATTACCTTTACCTAATTATGTTGTGTGGGTTTTCTATTTTTCTGGTGGGCGTGGTGTCTAGGTGATCTAGGCATGGTTGGGATGTGTTTCAGCATCTTCTCGATGAGAATTAAGTAATCCATGTTTCATCATTTGCTATCTTTCCTTACAACATCCTTTTTACTATAGATTCTGAGCAATCAAGTTGGTTTTCCTTATTGGTGAACTTAGTCAAGTGTGTATCCAAAGGCTGAAGCCATGACAATGATCTAGAAGTTGTCTATATGATTATGTCATTATGGAAGGACCTACAAAGATATAGATGAAAGTTAGGAAGAAGCCCATTCATATTATAGAGGTAAATTTTAGATTCATAAGGAAGATCAAATCTATGGGTTTTCCACAACACACTAATGGAAGTGAAGGCATTTTGTTCTTCTTTTGTAGTTGCAATGGCTTATGTGAAATCCAAGCCTTTACATACAAGAAATAAGAGCATTATGTTGAATGAACTATTTCAAGCTCTTCATTAGTGAGGCATGCTCGAGATCTAGCTTTGAAACCATCTAATGGAGGTTAAAGGGTAAAGTGTTGTTAGCTTTACTTCATTTAGAGAAATGTTGCTAAGAAAGAGGTTTTCTGTCCCTAAGTAATGAAAAAGGCCACTTCTCTAAAATCTTTGAAAATAAAAGTACAAACCACCTTAAAGTGTAAATATTCTTCGGAGATGTGCAAAAGATACTTCTAGAAGAGTTAGTGGTGAGAATGTGATCCCGATATGAAGAAAAGGAAGTGTTAAATTCTTAAAGTGGAAAATGAGAAAATAAAGTATGCAAGCTAAACAAGGAACACTCCCCATGCTATGATTCCAAATAGAAGAAAAGTGGGTTTGTAGAAAAGATAAGTTTCTCTTTCTACCCCATTGAACTTAAAGACTTGTTTTGTTAAGTGACTTTTAGTATTATAACTTTACTCTAAGTAAAATAATAGAGGTTCCAAAAATACAAGTTTTTATGTGCAAATAAATGGAAATTTTAAATAGTCACTAATAATCAAATGAAATGAAAATCCTATCATTATAATTGTTGGCCTAGCTTAATTTCATTCATGTGGTGCCAATGTTCTCATTCCTATACCTATTTCATCAAAATTGCCTACAATTGATTTTTTCAAGTGTATTAAAATGACTATTTATCTAGAAATGTATCATGTGCAATCATAATTAATGGCAATTAGAGCTGTTGGTTATGATAAATTAATAGGACTAGAAAGTGGATTGAAAGAGCTAATAGATACATCATTTAAATTCTATGATTTCAGTGATCTCCATAGGAAACTTAATTCTTAGCCAACTCACCTGATTACTCAAAATCTTAAAGAGAGTGGCTTGGTTGAGGCAGCTAGTTTTCTAATGCTAGTACATGCACTGGAGCTTGTGAGGGAATGTATTGAGAGTTACAACCTAGAAACAAAGAAGATTTTGGTCCCTGACCAATCCATCCTCATCTCAATCAACAAGGCATTGATGTAGTTCCCATTTGGCATTACCATGAAATAGGAATACTATGATGTTGATTTTGGCTATTCTACATCTATTTTTAATGAGGAGAAGACCCTCAGATGGGAAGACATGTAGGGGACATGGTTCTAAATTTCTCACTCGAAGAAGAGAAAAATGCCCAAGATATTGTTCAACACAAATTTGAAAAGAGAGGCAGTGACTATTCTTGCTCTACTTCTCAAATTAAAAGGAAAAGTGGAGATCTTGGAGTTCATTGAGTACCATTTCTTCCTACTACAAGCTATATGTGCTAAGGATATGCAAATTTATTGGGTGTAGATTATTTGCAATGAGCTCCCCTTTTGGATGAATTCGGCCAGAGGATTTAAGTAATTTTATATGTCCTACTATCTAATTTATGCCTTAGCTACTCACCACATGTGGTCTAGCCTTCCTAGCATCCAAAACTATGATGAGTGCACTAAAGTATATGAGTTATATCCACATCTATAAACAATGCCTTGACAATGAGGCTATGTTGAGAATTGCAAGGATGCCCTAAAAGGATATTCTCATCAGAAGAAATCTTAGCTATTAGCCAATTTAGATGCACATTCATCAAGTTTCTAAGCTTCACATACTTGTGGTTAGGTTCCTACAATGGTTTTCCCAAGTGAACTCCATGGTGTCCAGAAGACAAGGTGGTTCTAGTTGAATTATGTTGACAAATTCTTGAAGTAAACACTTTGTGTTCTAATGTAAAATATATAATTGGAATTCCATTCCCCATAGTGGTTAAACCCTATTCCTATGCTTCTAGATCCAATTCTTGGAATTTGGTGAATAATTTTAAGAACAAGATCAAATTGGTAGACTATGAGGTACTTAGGCCTCAATTTGATCCAACCAACTTTGTAAGGGATCACTTGAAGTTGGGATATGGCTAGAGGCATAATTTGGATATTGAATAGTTACAATCTAGGTGTCTCAATGAATACAAAACCTAGTAGAAATTTTGGCCATGAAAAACAATTAATGAGATTAAGTTATATAATGACTATGTTGATATTTCTAACATTGCAGATGATGGAGCTTACATGCACCCCACATCCTATGAGAAGATAAAAGGAACCCAAATTTTGTCTACCCCCATAGGTCCTATCATAGACACTATGGATTCCTTATGCATAGAATAATCAAAAGAACAGATAAGTGGGTGGAGTGGACTCGAGCGAGGAAGTAAAGGACTATGAGCACTGGTTATATGGGTGGATTATCTTCTAGAGCTACCTAGTCAACTATAGTAGCCACCACCCTAGCTACTATTTTAATATATGTCAACCAAGTACAATCTATTTGTCAAGGTGGAGACTAGCTCTTCTTTAGACACCTAGAAAGTTGGGGAGAAGGAAGGGGACAAGGAAAAGGAGAAAGATCAAGAGAAATTAGTGGAAAAGCCTACCTCCCTTGTCCAAATCATCAATTTGGATGGTGATACCTTTTGAAAACAATTGATCAATTATATATTATCTTGGATGTTACACAAAATGGCATATCTTTACTAGTCAATGTATGTCAAGCTCATTCGGGTGATGAAGATAGTTTCATATTTTTGTTGAGCATTCTAGTGCTTGCTAAGTTCAAAAGATAGTATCTACCAAGTTCACTCAGGTGTCAAAGAGAATGTATAAGAAGTTGAGTGTTAACCAAGCTCACTTGGTTAACAAAGGAAAGTTGGATGGAAGTAGTGCTAACAAAGCTCACTTGGTCACCAAAGGAAGGTTGTGAAGATGCAATGTTAATCGATTCACTTGGTTAACACAAGAAAATCATTTTTCATTAGTGTTTACTGAGCAGGGTTAGCTAATGAAGGATTTTCTTGTTTTGACATATTGAGTTTAATTGATTTATTTGTTGGTTCTAGCCGACTTGGAAGATGATTTATTAAGATGTATTTAACCTAACTTGACATTGTGTATGATATAAGTATAAGGCCAAGTTGAGGATTGAAAGTGTGCAAGTGGATGGAAGAATAAGAGATTCTTAGAGGAAGCAAATTATAAGGATAAGAAGAATATCCTTGAGGAGTTGCAAAGGTGCATTTGATCAGGAAGGATCAAGTATCTGAGCCAAAATTGACATCTGAAATCAAAAATATAATTGCATCAAAAATCAAGTTATATCATGTTGCTCTCTAACCATTATAGAAGTGAACTTAATCTCTTAATTGAGTTGGCTTAATAGTTATTTTCTAAATCCTCTAAAAAGGTAGAATTTTGAGATTGAAGTGTTTGAAGATCTCTTAGAAGGGCACTCCTGATATGATGATTAAATCCTCTAATAGGGTCACACCTAACAGTGTATTTTTTAACCTTTAACAAGGTTGGATCCTAACAGTGCTCACTTCAGAAGAATGAAAATTAGTAACTAGTTGCAATTGGTAGTTTTTCCAAAATTGGGTTTTGCACATTAAATCATGGTGTTACTTGTGTTCATGCTTTTTCTTATATGTGTATGTAACTAAGTTAATTAAGGTTAATCACAAATAATATCTTAAGTTCTCTATGTTTAGTATTTATAGACTAAGAATTTCTATTTTTGTGGTTATTGATTTACAACATATTATTAGTGTTAACCAAGTGCCTATGTGTTAAGCGTGTTACAATAGTTTCATCAGAGTTTATTTTTTGTAATGACATTTATGGGATCTAGGATTTTTTTTTGTGGTTATTGATTCACCCCTCCCTTCTTTGTTACTCCTCATATATTTCAAAAAATTGGTATTAGATCTTTTCGTGCTTATGGAGAAGGTTTCAAGGACCGAAGCTAAAGATCAGGATGTCTTATAGAAGGGAGATCCCCAAGCTAAATAGAGATAGCTTCAATGCATGGTAGGAACTTATGAAGTTACATTTGGCAACCATCAGTGATTCAAGTCTAGAATATTTGAATGTTAAGTATGTGGCACCTACTAGAACTATGACTATTGAAGAAATTGTAGAGAAGAAGAATCATAACATTATGATGATTGATATTGCTTCAACTATCAACTATGCTAAATTCAGTGAAGTCAAAGACTGTAGTACTACTAATGAGATGTGGATCGAGCTAAAAGGCATCTACGGAGGAGATGATAATCTAAGAAGAGCTGAAACTAAAAGCCTCAGAAGAAAATTTGATCAAATGAAGATGAGAGAAGATAAGAATTTTTCAAAGTACACTAATAGAATCAATGTAGTGTTTGTGCAATCAAAGCCTCTAGAGGGAAAATTGAAGATGAGATAGTGGCAAGTAAGTTTCTCAGAACACTTCTTCCTATATATGCAATCAGAGTTTCAGCAATTCAAGAGATAAGATGCAATCCAAAGAATGATATAACATTGGTTGCAATAGTTGGATGATTGACAACATTTGAACTAGATAACTATAATAATGATGTTCCTAGTTCTAGCAATCTTGAGTTTTCATTTGAAGCCAAATTGCCACTCAAAAGGAAAGGTAAAAAGTCTAAAGGAAAACAATTTGAAAGTGAAGAGGAAGATAGTTCTAATAGTGATCTTGATGACATTGAAGCATTACTTGCAAGAAGGTATCCCAAAGGAAAAGGAAATTACAAAGGTAAAATTCCTTTAATCTATTTCTCTTGTGAGGAAGTTGGTCACATTGTTGCAAGGTGTCATAACAAAGAAGACAAAGATGTAAAGAAGAACAACAAGTACAATTGCAAGAAGGATTTTGATAGCTACAAGGACTATAATGATAAAGGTAAGAAGTATTGTTTTATGGCTAAAGAGTCAAGATAGTAGTGATGATAATGAAATGGTCTATATTGCTATAAAAGATGAATCTGATGATGAAGAAGATAAAATGACACTTATTTCTCATGTTAGAGAAAATGATACATGGAATATTGATAGTGGTTTTTCACATAATATGACTGCTAATAAAACAAATTTTGAACATATGGAGCACTATGATGGTGGATGCATAAGATTTAGAAACAATGAACCATGTTGCATAAAGGGAAAAGATTGTATCTCATTAACCAATGAACTTAGATGTAATAATGCTTATTGGGTTGAAGGATTGAAGCATAATCTACTGAGTGTGAAATAGTTGAATAACATTGGATTCAATGTAGAATTCATGAATGGGAAGGCGAAGCTGCTAGATGGAAAAGGAAATCTAGTTGGGTCTAGTAACCAAACAAAAGGTAACTTATTCTATGTATATCTTAGTGAAAGTTCATGTTTCATTGCTCAAGTAGAAGAAAGTTGTTTATGGAATAAGAGTTTGTGTCATGTGAACTTTGATAACTTGATCAAGATAGGAAAAAGAAAAAAAGTGAGAGGTATTCCTAGTTTGAGGAAATAAGATATGGGCCTATGCAAAAATTGCGAAATTGGTAAGATGGGAAAGACAAGTTTCAAGACCAAGAACTATCATTCTAAAGAAGTCTTGGAGCTAGTTCATAAAAACCTTTGTGGACCTATTATAATTGGGAGCTATAGTGGAGATAAGTACTTTATTTTATTTATTGATGACTATTCTAGAATGATGAAATAGGCAAGAAGCTAATGTGTTTGAGATCAGATAGAGGAGGTGAAATCATTTCTAATGAGTTCAATGAATTTTGCACCAACATAGGAACCAAAAGACAAGTATCAACCCCTGGTACACCACAACAGAATGGTATAACAAAAAGAATGAAAAGATCAATCATAGATTGTACAAGAACCTTGATGATAAAAAAGAATTTTGAAATCAAATACTAGAAGGAAGCAATCAATACAATAGTGTATACCTTGAACAATGTACAACTTAAGAAAGACTCCAATCAAACTCCTTATGAACTATGGTATGGCTACAAACCTAATGAAAGTTACTTGAAAATGTTTGGTAGAAAATGTCATATTATGAAAGAGACTAGGAAAGGTAAATTTGTTGTCAAAGGTGAAGAAGCCATATTCCTAGGATACTCCAATAGAAGTAAAGCTCATAAATGTTTGACCCTAAAAAATCATAAGATCATAGAAAGTGCACATGTAAGAATTGATGAGTTTGCAAAAAGGACTAAAGAAGATAGCATCAACAAACCCAATGATTGCAGAAAGTTTATTTACTTTGAATCTAATACATTGCCTAATCTAAATAGAAGTTAGCACACTTCACCTCTTGAGTCCCCAAAATCTCCAAAAGAACTAGAGTTGCATCCAATGCAACCTAAGTCATAGTTTAAAGGACCCAAGTCATAGTTAGAGGCTACCAAGTTGTAGCCAAAGCAAACCAAGTTTGAAGGACCTGAGTCATAGACAGTGGGATCTGAGCATGATACACAAGATCATCATGAGCTAAGTGGAACAAGTTCTAAATCCAAAGTACCTATATTAGCAAGATATGGCAGAAGGCACCACACACCTAATTAGATCACTAGAGACAAGTTAGATGGTATAATGACAAGGAATAAATTGAAAGGTACATGTTTTCTTATTGAATTTGAACCTAGAATAGTTAAAGATGCTTTGGATAATGAAAATGGATTAAAGAAATGAATGAAGAGATAGAACATATAGAAAGGAATAAGACTTGGACTCTTGTTCCTAGACCCAAGGATAAGAATGTAATTGGCACAAAGTGACTTTTCATAAATAACCTAAATGAAGATGGAGAAGTTTCAAGGAACAAAGAAAGGTTAGTATGGAAAGGTTATGAACAATGTAATTATGGTGAAACTTTTTCTCCAGTTACAAGATTAGAAGGTGTTAGGACCTTAATTTCTTATGCTACACATAAAGGATTTCAAGTTTATTAGATAGATGCAAAATCTGCATTCTTGAATGGAATTCTTGAAGAAGAAGTCTACATAGAGCACCTGAAGGTTTTGTAGATTTTAGAAAAAAGGATATGCTTTGTAAATTGTACAAAGCATCATATGGTCTCAAGCAAGCTCTGAGATCTTGGTGTAAAAGACTTCATAATAATTTGAGGCAGATTGGATTTCAAAGGAGAAATGATAATAGCAACCTATACATCAAAGAAGGACAAAACAAGAAGATTGTATTGGTAGAAATATTTGTGGATGATACATTGTTTACTAGAAATGATGACTTGTGCAAAGATTTTTTAGAGGAAATATGCAATGAATTTGAGATGTCCATGTTCAAAGAGATAAATTTTTTTGTTGAACTATATATTCAACAAAAGAATGATGGTATCTACATTACTCAATCTAAATATATCGAGGAGATATTGAAGAAATTTGGAATGGAGGATTCAAGGCCAGTTGGAACACCTATGTCTACTGGACATAATATTTCCAAAAATTATGATTCTAAGGAGGTAGATTAGACCACATACAGATCAATGATTGAAAAAGTGCAATATGTAGTGCATAGAAGGCCTGGTATTGCTCTTCTAGTTGGTATAGTGGCAAGATTTTTAGAAAATCCTAAAGAAAATTATATGATGTAAATAAAGAGAATCATGAGGTATCTAAAGGGTACTGAAGACTAGGGATTATACTATGAGAAAGGAGACAATTTAGATTCAAAAGCCTTCACTGATGTTGATTGGGTAGGAAGTGTTGATGACAAAAAGAGCAATAGTAGTGGACCATTCTTTCTTGGTAAAAGACTAGTATCTTGGATAAGTAACAAGCATAACTATATTTCTTAGTCTATAGAAGAGGTAGAGTATGTTGCAACAGTAGTTAATTGTTCCAATTTTGTTTTTTTCAAACAACTCTTGGTAGTTATGAAGGTAGAGATCAAGGATGTAGTGGTTATCTTCTATGATAACACCACTACATTTAATATATCAAAGAATCCAATTATCCATAGCAAGACTAAGCACTTTGAAATAAAATATCATTTTCTAAGAGAATTGGTGCAAGACAAAGAGGTGAGACTGGAATATGTGAATACTAAAGAACAAATTGCAAACATATTCACTAAGCCTTTACCTAAGGATGCATTTCTATATCTAAGAGGTAAGTTAGGGGTCATTCCCCTATCTAAAGCTCACTAAATGAATTTTAGTGATGCATTAACTAGAGCATGTTGAAGATTAGTCAAGTTGATATAGTATTTGAAGGGTAGATTGCATATGAATCTATACATGAGGTACAATAGAGTTCACTAAATATTATCTTTGGCATAAGATGTAAAAGAGTGATAGTTTGTGTGTGTCATCTAACATAAATTTTCTAAAGAGGGACAATATACATATCATATAATTTTTTTTCAAAGAGGTCAAAGAGGAAGAACTTGGTCTTATATCAAAGGAAAGAATTTTCTATCTAAAGAAAATATTGAAGACAAAGTTTACTGATAGAGGGAGAAATTGAAGTCAGAGGGAGTTCACATAGATAGAGGGAGTTCTCATGGATGAAAATTAGAATAAAACTAAGGATCATCCAATACTATTATTTTTCTCTAAAATTTCATTGTACTATGACATCTTCTGTTGCCATCAATGCCAAAGAGAGATATTTTTGAAATAAATTTATCAATTGTATAATTTCTTTGATTTTATGCAAAATGTCACATATTTACCAGTTAGTTTATGTCAAGCTCACTTGGGTGATGAAGGTAGTTTTCTCTGTCTATTGAGTATTCTAGTGTTTTCCAAGTTCATAAGATAGTACCTACTAAGTTCACTTGGGTATCGAAGAGAAGTTAGCAAAATTTGAGTGTTAATCGAGATCACTCAATTAATAAAGGAAAGTTGGACGAAACCAATGCTAATCGAGCTTGCTTAGTTACCAAAGGAAGTTTTTGAAGATGCAATATTAACTGAGTTCACTTGGTTAACATAGGAAAATCATTCCTAAGTGTCTACCGAGTAGGGTCAACTAATGAAAGATTTTCTTGTTTTGGCATATTGAGTTTAATTGATTTGTTTGTTGGTTCTAGCAAACTGGGAAGGTGAATATTAATTATTCTAGGATGTATTCAAGTTGATTTGACATTGTGTATGATATAAGTACAATGTCAAGTTAAGGATTGAAAGTGTGTAAGTGGATGGAAGAATAAGAGATGCTTAGAGGAAGCAAATTAGAAGGATATATAGAATATCCTGGAGGAGCTACAAAGAAACATTTAAATTAGGAAGGATAAAGTATTTGAGCCTAAATTGAGATCTAAAATAAAAAGTATAGTTACATTAGAAATCAAGTCATATCATTGTTACTCTTTAACCATTGTAGGGTGAACTAAATCTCTTAACCAAGTTGGCTTAATAGCTATTTGTGGAATCTTCTAACAAGGTGGAATTTCTAGATCAAATTTTATAAATACCCCTAACAAGGCCACTCCTAATAGGGTGATTGAATCCTATAACAAGAAAACACCTAATCGTGTCTTTTGTAACCTTTAATAGGGTTGGCTCCTAATAGAGCTCACTTTAGAAGAGTGAAAATTAATAACTAATTGTAATTGGCAGTTTCTTCCAAATTAGGTTTTCACATTAAATATTGGTGTCACTTGTGTTGATGCTATTCCTTTATGTGTATGCAACAAATAATATCTTAAGTTCTACATGTTCAATATTTACTGACTAAGAGTTGTTATTTTAGTGGTTACCAAGATACATCATATTATTAGTGTTAGTCGAGTGCCTGTTAACTGCATTACAATAATTTCATTAGAATTTATGTTTTGTATTGACATCTAAGGGATATGAAATTTGTTTTTGTGGTAATTGATTCACCCCTTCCCCTCTGAGTTACTCCTCTTATATTTCCAACCCAATGGATGGCAAAGAAAAGAACACATTTCAGCAAGAGGATACCTTGGCCCTCTTAGTGACTAAGCTTATTGCCTTCCCTGGTGATTCCTAGAGCAAACAAACTCCCTTGATACTGAGGAAGCTATTTGATCATGTTGTTCTACAATTAGCTATCAATGTGCTCTTTACTGAGTCATGGTTCAAGGAGACCATTGATAGGAAGAAAATAAGAAATGAAGAAGTGGCTCCATCAAAGAACATGATCGCACAAACCACATCTTCTTAGTTATCAGAGAAAATTAAGAAGCAGAAGATAATTGCAGGGTAAAAGTGCAAAGTTGTGTCACCTTTCAGGCTAACTTATCAGAATGATTCAATTTGAGTATTTCTATCTAAAAATCAATTTTGTTCAAAGACACAATATTGATAAATTTATTCTAGCTAAGTTATATTTGGTCTCACACTTTTCCAATTGGAAATGTTTATTAAATGCATGTTTTATACTAGTTACTATCCAATTACTAAAGAAATAAATTTTTTTCAGGAAATTGATGTTTCAATAACTCTTACTATTTTTTATGATATATTTTTAATAACATATAAATATAATTTTATAGAGCTCAAAGCCATGAATATTCTCATATAGATTTCATAGTGTTTTAATTACATATAGTATATTGTAATTAAAAAATTCTACAAGTACATATTTAAATGCTTGAGAAGATGTCAATTTTGAGAAAGAAAAAAATATTAAATCATATCAAAAAAATTTAAAAGTTATATGACATTCTAGAGGAGAAAGTCCTCTTCTAGAATCTATAATTTTTATTTTGGTTAGAATACTTTTTTTTTGAAAAATAAGGTGGGAGATGAAAACTATTGATTTGAATAAGTTGAAATTTGAATCATTATAAAAGATAAAATATAGGTCTAAAGACTATTTTTATTTTTTATTTTTCTAGCTACATATGTTATCTATAACATAGTTTGAGATCAAAGGGAAATAAGTTTATTTCCATGTCATATTGTGGTGGGAACTAGAACCTAATTTTCAACATTTTTCAACAACTAAAAAGTTATCTTTAAAAATAGGAAAATGAATCATGTCTTATTCTAAAAAATTATTTGAAATTATAACCCTAAACTTCATCCATTTCTACATATTTTAGTAGTTTATTTCATTTTCAAATTCTAAATAAGAATACTATTTTTTATGCCATTTAAGGTCAGCAATTATACTTTTGTTATCCTTTTCCTTTGTAAAAGTGTGACATGGGCTTTTTCTTTTACCCTGCAACATTGGCCACTAATTTAGCTATTGGCCATATGCTGGTAGAGATTTCTGATCTAAAAAGGAAGAAAAATTCCATGAGCTTTCCAAAGATGACTTCTAGATTAGAATGGTGGATCTTGGTATCCAAATTCACAAATCATTCATGAACATGTGGAAGTCTACCAATGAGAAGATTGAAGATAAGTTGGAGGAGATTAGAGAAGAGAAGGAGGTCTTGAAAGGCTCGAATGGAGAATTGATGGAGTACATTATATCTTCACTTGGGAGCACTTCATCAAGACAATTTGACCTGAATGTAGAGGAAAAAAAAGCTACTTCCAAAGATACAACAAGAGAAGTAGTTCAAACATGTTGGTTGAGCATAGGTAGCTCAGATGAAGCCTCAAGGTTCCCCATTAATTGAAAATTTGGGAGGTCAAGTGTTAGATGCCCACAACCTAAGGAAGGTAGCTTCCAATCATTATACCACTATACAAAAGGCAATAGATAGTCTCATAATGGATTTGGTCCTACTACAAGAGATTATTCACATGAAAATCAATTTTTTCATTACCCATGGGATCCTCAAGATGAGCAAGGAGTCATTGTTTCACTAGAAACAATCCTTGGAATTTAGTATAGAGATCTCTATGAGGTCTATGAATGAGCTCAAGAATGTACATGTATTGGTGTAGAAGGTCATCAATAAATTATTTCAATATTTGATGATACTACACATATAGTCCTTTGTGTTTGCTAATGGTAAGCTTGTGGATATTGAGAGGATGAATTCAAAGTTATTGGCATTTGTTGATGAATTCATTAAACTACTCAACTTACAAATGTCCAAAATTCAAGAACTCAACATAAGACACAATCATAAGGAGAGAATAAGAGAAGTTCTAGTCAAGGGTCACTAGAATTGACAAATTAACTAAGATGCATGACTACTAGATGATTCAAGTTGATAACATCATCATTCCAAATGTTGAGGAACTAGACAAAGTAACTAATGCAATGAAATCTTGCAGAGCCAAATTAGTTACTTCTAAGAAGGCATGATGTTATGATTTTCTTCCAGACATCTGTCATTCTCTCTCTTCTTTCTTTTTGTGTCCATTCATGGAATTATGTCAGTCTCTATAATGGACAATGATCTAAGCTTGTCCCATTTTTAGCATATTCTATTAAGAGATTCTCTATGCATGCAATCATCTAGTATAACCAACTATTTTGAGAAGGCCTATATATGTAAATTTTTTAGAAGTTAATAACATTGATAAAATTACTTATGGGAGAACCCTTGTAGTTGGGAGTACTATGTGTGACTTTGAGTCCAATTCTAATTCTGTTCTTCATTTATTTTTAGTATAGTATGTATAATGAATGCACTATTGTTGAAAATTGAATTAAAGTGAATGAACTTGGTTTTATTTTTTTCATTAAAAAGATTGTATGTGTTACTTTCTCTAGGATAAGCATTTTTTCTTCTTTCTATTGTACATTATATTTTATGTGTTTAGTATAGTTCATTGCATCAAGAGGCTGGATAGATAGACAATCTAGGTAGTGTAGTTTGATGGAGTGGCTGAGAGATAGGTAATCCAAGTATTGTGAAAACATCAGTTAACTTTGTAACCTGGGAATTAGCCATTTTTCCATTTTATTTTTTTCTCATGTTGTCATAGTTGGTTATGCATATTTCCATTTCTTGTATTTTAGTTAGAATAGATTTCATGTCATGAGTTAGTCCCTATTTTCACTTTCCTAGGTTGTTCAAAGTGTTTAGCAATTTGGTATTTTCCTCTTCTACTCTCTAGTTAAGAGCATACCTCACAAACTTGAAAAAAAAAATTCATTACAAATATTTGCATAGAAAGGGAATTATACCTTTCAATTCAGGGGTCTTTGATAGATTACTACATTGATCCATTCTGCTATTAACTTTATCTCCTCCATAAGTCATTGGGTAGTTTAAGAGTCAAGGTATAAACTAAAAAGATAAGGAAGACAAACTGTTAACCGACACTCCCCAAAAGCTACAAGGAGTCTCTAGTGTTGAGCCTAATGCTTGTGTGTTTGAGGTGAATCCTGAGATATTTGTAGATCCTTCAAATGTCAATGGTACAAATTTTTTGATCCCAAGATACAAAAAAAGGATTTTAATAAGTCACTTGGTAGTATTTGTTGTACAATTTCAAAAAGTGTAGGGGTTAGTAGCCTGTCATCCCCTCTTTCGATCCATAAAGTAAACTCTTGTATTTCCATGCTTATTCCTAGACCAGTGACTTCTATTGGTGGGTCCATTGTAGGACTAGGACCCCTTCATATACTCTCTAGAGGGTTTTTTTGGCCTTGGTCTTGTTTTGGGCCCACTAGGATTCTGATAATGATTTATCTAAAGAGGATGAATGGACTATGGTAGATAAGGAATACAAGAAGAAAAATAATGTTGCTATTGGAAAGGATAAAAAAGGGGGCATTCCTAGAGGGATGTATGGATCATCTAATACAAAGGTGGGCCCTCAAAAGCTTTATGTGGGTGTTAGTGATCCACAAGTGTAGTAGGAAAGCCCTTATCCTGTACATGATTGTGTTATCCTTTCTTGGAATGCGAGAGGCCTTAATAGTCTCCTAAAGTAGCATACATGCAAAAAATGTATTTTAATGGGATCTAAGTTAGATTTGATGCTCGTTCAAGAAACCAAGATGAGTAAGGAAAATTTGGAAAAGTTGATGTACCACATTTGGCTCAGGTCTTATTGGATTTCCAAGGAGTCCCAAGGAGCCTCAAGAGGGCTAGCCATAGTGTGGAGTGAAATCAATATTTTAGGCACTATCCTATACTCCAATGATATCTATTATTTTAGTTTATCATGATGTAGTTACTAGATCATTTTGGAATGTAGGGAATGTCCATGCTTCAAACTCTAGAGGAAAAAGGAAGAAATAATATGATTACTTAGAGAATATAATAAGTAATTGACAGAATACAAAATGGATGATTGTTGGGAATTTTTACATGCCCCTTCATCCATCTAAGAAACTGAGAAGCTTAGAATATTTCTCAAATTGTATGGTGGATAGTTCATTCAATCTTATGGTCAAATGAATTTATATCTTTATAGTGCTATGTTTACTTAGTCCAATAGAAGACAAGGAAATAGTCTCATTCAGGTTAGATTGGAGAGGGTTTCTCTCTCATCTAACTAGAGTAATATTGATGACTTGCACTTAGAAGTGAAGCCATAACTAGATTAGATCATAGTGTTATTCTCCTTCAATGGAAAGAAATAGAATCTCTAGTCCTTTTAGGCTCAAAATTATGTGGCAATCTAATGATAAGTTAAAGGACTTGATTTATGATTGGTGGAAAACCCATTCCAAGTCCTCTCCTATGATTAATTTAAGGCTAAAGATGGGAGTGATAAAAGAGTATGTCAAAAAAATGAACAAATTTTTCATTGGTAACATTTTTTATAGGAAAAAGTAAATTGAAGGAAAATCTGATACCTCGTAGAAGAACCTCAAATTAAAAATAGATGATAGGGATATTCAAAAACTTTAGATGACTTATAGAGACCAATGGATTTCTATCTCAACTAAGGAAGAAACTTTTTGGAAGCAAAAATTAGGGGTTAAATTTCTGAAACAAGGTGACATAGATACTAGATTCTTCCTTCAAACTACAATGAAGCCTAAGTGTAGAAATAGAATTAGATCTCTCAAATGTTTGAATGATATGGTCCTTACTAAAGAAAGTGATATCAATAATGAAGTGATAAAATACTTCCATTAGAGAGGAGCTAAAGATATAGGTGCTAATGATCCCTCTGATTTGTTGGCCTGTGTTCATGTGCTAGTCTCTCCTAAGGAAAATTCATCTCTATCTAAATGGGTTAGTAGGGAAGAGGTGAAAAGTGTTTCCTTCTCTTTACAAGGACTCAAGTCTCTTGGTCCTAATGGGTTGCCCCAATGTTCTTCCATAAGTACTAGGATATTGTGGATAAAGATGTGTTTAAGGTAGTGTGCTACTACTTTAGAGAGAGAATAATGATACATAATACAAATCAAACTTACATTTTTCTTATTCCTTAAAAAGGTGACCCCACTTTTATGGGAGACTTTCATCCTATTGGCTTGTGCAATACAATAGATATAAAATTATAACCAAGGTAACGGTGAATAAAATGGAACCTATTCTAGATAAACTAATTTCTAAGAATCAAAAGGGGCTTGTTGGAGGGTGGAATATTATGGATGTGGTCATCACTACACATGAGATATTGCATTCGGGAATGTGCATCATGAGGGGCCAAAAAGTGCCAATATGATAAGAAATATATTTTCAAATAAATTTGATGAAGTCAAAATGATTTCTTATGGACATTATCAGCTTTCTATCAATATTATTGCTCTCAAATTATTTGTTAGTAAGTAATAAGTATTTCTTTTGTAACAAAGTTACTTATAAAGTGTTGATTTACATTTTGATTGAAAATAATTTATAACTTTAAAATGGTATAACCTTCTAAAAAAATGAAAGATGCATCACGTTCTATGATTTTCCTACTATAAGGAGAAAAAAAGACAAATTCTTAGCTTGTATAGTTTTGAATGAGTTAATGTGGTTAGATAGACGAGTTTTTTAATTCAAACAAATGTTGTAGAAGAAAACTCAAAATTAATTATTTACTTGGAATAAATGAGAAAAAAATATTTGTAACATTTAGTTATGAGTCTATTTCTTATATCTAGAATCTTTATTTTTTTTCATTTTATGGTGATTAAGGTGGTAAGACAAATGCTTACTTCTTATTTGTTCTTGAATTTGTTTGTACTTTTGCATTAAAATTCTAATTTTGACCAATTAAATTAAATCTTTATTAGAATTGGGCTATTATTTTAGAAACTAAAATTAATTTACTACAAATTCATTTGTTATAATTATTTTATATAAGGGTCATAACTAGTTCAATATTTCACATCTAGTTGATTAACACTCATGTGCTGATTTTTCATTGCCACTTAAAGCCATAGTTTGGCCCACTATGATCCTGCACATACCCACTCGGTTAGTGTGAATGATAAACCTTATATGTTCCTTAAGCTTGATATATCCAAAGCTCATGATAGGGTGAAGTGGTCTCTCCTTGATAAGGTTCTAACCAAATTCAGCTTCTCTAGTAAGTTCCGCAAGATGATTATGACCTTTGTGTCTACTACTAATTATGCAATTTTTGTTAATGGGAACCCATTAGGGATTTTCTCTACTGGCATTAGTCTTAGAGAAGGAGATCCTCTATCTCCATATCATTTTATTAATGTAGTTGAAGTCCTAAGAAGGATCGTGAAGAAACAAAGGATCTTCAATTCTATTCAAGGTGTCAAAGTTGCCTTAGGGCTCCCCCTTCTATTCACCAATAATTTGTGGATGACACAATGCTTTTTGTTGAAGCTCTTTTATTTGAGGCTAAGGATTGGGAATAACTTTTATCTAATTATGCTATGTTATCTAGGCAACACATTAATTTCCAAAACATAAATTCATTCTTCTTCAATTCTAGGCAAGATATACAATTACATATCTCTATTGTAATGATCCCATCTTTTGGCCTTTACGTTCTTTTAGTAGTTGACCAAGTGTGTGTGCGTTACCCTTGTTCTACGTGGTCTTGAGGGCTAACAAAGGGTTTAATGGGATCTTGGAGTGTTTTGGCCTAGTCATTTCCAGTTTGGGCCAAAACGAAGTTGATTTACTCAGTTTCAGGCATACTTACTATTTTTTAGTAAGTCGGCAGGACACAGTGCAGGTCAATTTTGGTGATTGGATTCGATACTCCTCAGTGAGAGCTTTCCGATGAGCTATCACTTGCATTATTCGGAGTCCGATGGCTAATACATTTTAATGCCTGAAGTTTTGTTAAAGTAACATCTAATTTAATTGTAAAATATTAAAGTGTTACTTTAATATTTATTTTATGGTGATGTGTACCCAAGGGAGACATAAGGGGTATTTTAATATATGCTTTATATATTACACATCTTTTATCCCACATTGCCCATATGAGTTGAGCAGACCCTTGGAAATAGAATAAAAGGAAGCATTTGTGGCTTCATTAGACAGGTTGAATATGAGAAGAAATTGGTGTATAAGTTGCAGCTCCGTTCTTGGCATTTGAGGACATCTATCCTCTGTTGTAACATTCTAGACATCATTCCCTTGGGGTTTGGCCTTTGAAATTTTTTGTTATTGGATTCATTATCAGGCAGTTTAGTTGCATTTTCGGCTACAGGCAAATTTGGTATTTTGCTCATAACTTCTTCACTACTTGTCTGACGCTTATGCCACTTTGAGGGAATGGTATTACGAAGGTAGTCGACTGATTGAAGGACAAAGTATTGTAGCAGAAAGTTTGAAAGCATGGGCTGGAGTATTATGTCAATACTGCTGAAGTAATTAGTGAGTTGTTAAATCTGCCATGTATTTGGTTTTATGAATTCTGAAAATAACATTTTATTAGCAGCAGTTCATTTCCACTTTGCATATTATTGTAGTTTCTTTCTTGTTTATGTTATATGATACCAATTCCATGCACAGAACACAACAAAAAAATAAACATTTGATTTTCGGAGTTATAAGGGGTTTAAAACATTAAATGGAGAAATAAGAGGTTGCATGCAAACTGTTTGACAAAATTCCTTTCAACAAATTGGTTTAGTTTTTTGGGACATCCAGGGGTGCCCATTACATCTATCCTGCTCAAGTGTCACATTGAAACTATTCTAGACATGTATCTTAGCCTACCTTTTTCTTTTAAGAAACGTAATTGCCTATACTAGAATGGTGTCATTGAAGAGTTCGAAAAGAAACCTACATTTCGAAAAGGAAAGCTCTCAAGTTTTGAGGGAAAATTGCTTCACCTTAAAGATTTCCTCCCAACTATCCTTATGTACTTATATCCTTTTTTTTAATGTAGGTGAAGGAGGAAAATGACATTGAGAAAATACAAATAAAAAATCTCTAGTTTGGAGAGTAGGAAAAGAGAAAGATGGAATTGGTTAACTAGAATCAAGTTTGAAAACTAAAGGAGAAATGTGGTCTAGGAGTTAGCAGCTTTAAAGGTATTAATAAAGCTCTCATATCTAAATTATGTTGGTAATTACGTGAAGGAGTGGAGTGGACAAAACTATTTAGATCCAAATACATGTCTTGTGGTTCTACTTTCATTTTCCTTACCAAGAATAACACTAATGGATGCTTTGTTCTTTGGAAGAACATGTTGAAAACTAAAAAAATGATAAGAAGAGGTAGTTGAATACTAATTGGAAATGGAAGGAAAGAATTTTTTTGGGAAGAAATTTGGAACAAAGAGGTACCTATCAAGGAGGCTATCAATAACCAAGGACTAATGGACTAGTTAAAGACTATTGAGGGAGAGAAAAGTTAAAAACTATCTAGAATGGGAGAATGGTAATGCTAGATGGAATGAATTAATAAATTTATGGAAAAATTAGAAAGAGATGCAAAAATAGTTATGCATGTAAGAAAAGATGAAGTAACCAAACTAAGGGATATTCTTCTTGATCCTAATCTTTTCAATCATTCTCAAGAGGATAAGTGGATTTGTAGATATGCCAAAAATGACATTTTCTCTGTCAACTCAGCATATAGATCTCTAGAGGACTTTGTGGTGGGAGACATACTCTAAAATTAAATTTGGATATCTAATCTTCCACCCAAAACTAACTTATTTGTGTGGGTAGTGGCTCATGGAAAAATCCTTAAGATAGTCTCTCTAGTGTGGAATGATGTTAGCTAACTGATGTGTTCTATGTCACAAAGAAGAAAAATCTATTAATAATTTCTTATTACATTTCCCTTAGTCTACCAAGATTTGGAATCTTATGTTTAACAAATTCCATCTCTCTGGTTTTCCCTAAAACTATAATTGAACTTATAAGACAATGACATTTTTCACCCTTCTTATGACCTATTTATATTAGTAGTTGGCAATTAATTTTACCCATTATTGGATGTTGTGTATGGAAACATAGAAAAAATATGATTTTTAGAGACAAGAATAATGAGGTTTCCTCTACCTTTGACAATATCAAAAATCATAAGAGAAAGCATAATTTATGCTAGATTCCCCAAGAGTCTCAAGTTCCCATGCTTGTTAGAACTAAGGATAAAATAGAATTGAAATATAAATTGAAGCTTGATTGATATTAATTTGTAGAAGATTTGGAAAAGGATAAGCTATAGCTAGAAACTATTGGAGAGAGAATGGTTAAAGTGCAATGTGGATGGCTATTCTAAAGACAATCTTGGGGTTGTTGGAGTAGGGGATATTATTTGAGATTGGAAAAATAACTTATTTTTGTGGGTAGTGGCTCATGGAAAAATCCTTAAGATAGTCTCTCTAGTGTGGAATGATGTTAGCTAACTGATGTGTTCTATGTCACAAAGAAGAAAAATCTATTAATAATTTCTTATTACATTTCCCTTAGTCTACCAAGATTTGGAATCTTATGTTTAACAAATTCCATCTCTCTGGTTTTCCCTAAAACTATAATTGAACTTATAAGACAATGACATTTTTCACCCTTCTTATGACCTATTTATATTAGTAGTTGGCAATTAATTTTACCCATTATTGGATGTTGTGTATGGAAACATAGAAAAAATATGATTTTTAGAGACAAGAATAAGGAGGTTTCCTCTACCTTTGACAATATCAAAAATCATAAGAGAAAGCATAATTTATGCTAGATTCCCCAAGAGTCTCAAGTTCCCATGTTTGTTAGAACTAAGGATAAAATAGAATTGAAATATAAATTGAAGCTTGATTGATATTAATTTGTAGAAGATTTGGAAAAGGATAAGCTATAGCTAGAAACTATTGGAGAGAGAATGGTTAAAGTGCAATGTGGATGGCTATTCTAAAGACAATCTTGGGGTTGTTGGAGTAGGGGATATTATTTGAGATTGGAAAGGTCATGTTATCCTTAGTTTTTCTAACATTTTAGGAATAAAGTCTTATAACTATATTGTAGCAATAGAAATGTGGTATGGAATAAAAACTTTGGAGGACTTACGATTTCTTAATGTTGAGTTGGAAGGTGACTCTATGATCATAATTGATACACTTTAAAACATAGCCAATTACCCATGGAATATTTAATCCATGATTTCAGATTGGAAAAGATGCCTCTTGGGGTTTAGACTATGAGGATTGGAAAATGGTGACTCAGATGGAAAATTTGTAGGACTTCAAACAATTTTTTTTCAATGACAGAAAAAAAACCAAGGAATATTGTAAGAGTACTAGAGGGAAAGAGAAGAAGGGTGATAAGAGGACATAAATGATGTTGATTTAGTTGGTTGCTATTATAAGGTTAGATATAGGGAAAGTTATGAGTGAGCACCTTTTGAGCACCAAATTTAAGATTAAGTTGAATATGTCATTTTTTTCTCATGAGTCATAAAAGTATGTTCCATATTATTTTAATTATGATATCACTTTGTGTATATCCATCCACAAATTTTCATTTTTTAATTCCCAAGCCTTGTAATTATTCTACTATCAAGTATTTGTGGAAGAGAGATTCAAAGAACATTTGAGGAGTTATATTCTAAATGTAATAATTATTTATTATATTTGTCAAATGGGTGGAAATAAAATTTCCAAGTATAAGGTGAAATATGATATAGAGATTGAGTTGAATATATGCGATGTACTTAATGATTTTATGAGTAGTAAGGTTATTATTTTTCATCACCCTTATTTAGTGATGAAAGTTTCTTGTCTTTCTATTGAATTGCCTTACAGGTACAAGAGGTATGACTTGTTGGAGAAAATGTTCCATGAAGAGTGAAGTTTCTAAGAAAAGAATAATCAAGTTGGACTTTGGTCTTATGGGTGGTATCCAGATTTTTGAGAAGGAGAACATTATGAAAGCTCCACCTAATTATGTGGAACCAAGAAATTGGATGGAAGAAATCAAGTATTTGACTGATGACTGTGAAAACATCGAATAGGCCTAATATTTCATTTTTTTAATTTGACCTTTTCTGGTTATCTTTATGTTTAATGTTGATTTCAGTAGTGTTAAAACTATTGACCTCTCAATAATTTTTACACTCGTCCTCTATACTACTATTAGTGATCCCTACTATTGTTGGAGAAAGAAGAATTGGAATAGTTAGTAAGTTCTCTAATTTGGGGTTATTTTTTATTATGAATTCTTTATTTTACTCAAAGAACATGGCTAGTTTTGAATAATTTTGTTAATTATGGTAGGGAGGTACTCTAATTGCTAGTGTTAGAGTGTGCTTCTCTTCTGCTTGGCCGTAATGGCCCAGAGTACATATGGTTAAAGTGTATAGCAGTTATTCAGATTTAGGATCCTATTCTATCCTTTTCTAATGAAAGCATAATTACAAAATGACTATAATCACTAATTCTATCTTAATTCTAAATTAAGTATTAAAATACATTAACAACCTACAACCCCAATTATTAAATTTTTTAACTAGTTATTATCATTTTTTAAAGTATATAATTATATTTATAAAAGAATATTTGTATGACAAATTAAATTTTATCAATCAAATTGTAAAAATCTTATATTAATATAAATCTTACCACTGTAATATTGTTTATATCCCTTGTGATTTCTTGTACAAAAAAGTCAACATACCAATACAATCTTATCATTCATCGAATTTTAGAACTAAAATATTAATCAAATATCAATTCAAATATTTTATATATTTTCACTCACTTTTTTCTAACTCTTAAATTTTAATCTTAAATTATTATAACTTATTAGAACAAATACAAACCACTATGTGACACATTTATCAATTATTTTTACGATCAATTATTTGTAGATAATGTTTCAATCACTAAAGATTTCTCAAAAAATTCATATTTTATCTCTAAAATCATTTATCTGTCACACTATTAGCTTTTTCAATGAACACACATCATTTAAACATTTTATCATTTAAAAAAAGTATTAGTTGATGGAAAATAGAAATATTTTTTGAAACCTTTCATTTGTGTGCATTAGTATGCATAGTACTATAAGTATTAATGTCTAATCTGAAAATGTAAAAAAAATCATAAAGTAGATGCATGAATTTATTCTCCATAGTTGATAGAGTTATGCTATTTGTCATAGATCAATTAATTATCCTTATAAAACTAGTTTTTCAATTTTCTAATTTTTTTCCTCTAGTCTCAGCATGGAGAGTAGATTTTGGGGATTTTTTTTTCTAGAGCATTCTTCTGTTCACATTTGATGTACCATCAACACAAACTTTATTAAATGAATGCATGTTGTTAGGTTAGAAATTTTAATTTATGTGCAGTTCCCATTCTGATACATTCTAGAAAAGAAATGATTGAGTGTATGAGCATGTGAAGAAGACAAGATTAAGTTTGAAAGTAGATCAAACTAAGAGCAATCAAAGTAGTGAAGGGTTGAACAAAGTTATCAAATTAGGAGATCAGATTGGAGATATGGAAAAGAGGAGACCTAAGATCAACTTATAGAGAAAACCAAGGGTTCGGTACTGAATTAGTTATTGTTAATTGAGATAAGGTAAATCTCTTAGCAAAGGGATTTATACAGACCTATGTAAACCTCTTAATAGAGTCCTTTCTTCATCACGAGCATAAAATCCTTTAACAAGGTGAGACCTAATAGCCTCTAAAGCTTTTAGCAGAGTAGACCCCTCTTACGGTATATCATATCTTATGATAAAAAATTATGACCCTAATAGGTTAACCATATTGTTGCGATAGTGAAGATTTTTGGGTTTCATCCCCACCCTCATTTTACCTTCACATTGAAGTGTTTCTGCAATACCAAATCATTGTGTTATGGGTTGAATTCTTTTATGGATGTGATGTATTTCATTATGTTTTCACATTATTGTTTTAATGGTAGATCTATTATGTAAGGCCTCACCCTGACCCATTGTAGCATAGTGATACATTACTATTATTTTGATACCCATGACTCGAGATGTCGAGACATTATTTGATGTTTAGAACATATTATATTATTTCATGCTGTGTGATGTTACTTTCAGATATTTGATGTTCGTCATTTAATGTTTTATGTATATGTATGTTGATGAAATCAGTAAATGTAGGATTGATACTTTGATTTAAGAGATTTTAATAGTTTAGAATTGAGAGAAACCCTCTTTTATGTATGTTTTAATTTATGTGAATTCCTGATATGTAAATACATATGTGCATGTGATTTTATGGGACTACTAATGTGTGCAATGAGTGTGCAGATATTTTAGCCGAGAAAATTCACGGAGGAACAAAACTGATCCCTATGTACTAATTTTGGAAACTTTGTTGTTCGTAATTCAAGTTATTGTATTGTGAGATGTATATATGTATCTTTCTGTGTTCAGTGAATGTTAATGTTTGTAACTATGTTCTTTTAGTGTCACTTGACACTCATGAATTGTTTATGTTCTTTAGTGTGTTGTTTAGGGTTAGCTATGTAACCTTTGGACCTAAGTCGGATTAAGTTAGCGTCTTTTGCTAATTTGGTTCTTAATCGAGTTTAGTCATCCCTAATCTAGATTAGTGCTTAATCTGCATTGCTAGAGTTGTTAGATGGTCCAATTTAATTCTTAGCTTTTGTTTGGCTCTAAACCTATTTCTAAGGCTTTAAAACATGAAATAATTATACCTAAAGGGTATGGGTATGTGTTGGGGGTCTTTTCCAACACCTAAGCCCTTTTATTGACTTTTGAGATCACTCAAAAAGTCTATTTTTACCTTTGTGCAAAAATTGACTATGGCTACCATGAGTTGCATCACCTCACCTCCACTTAGTGATTAACAATAGTGTGGGTTGAGTTAGGAGCTTTTAGATTTGTAGGTGGGTGGGTGAAGTTATTGATCCCTTTGGTGGTTGAGTTTGAGGCTTATTTAGAGGCCCTTCTTGATCTAGTTGAGGTTGTTACCCAATCTCTACATTTAGAGAGGAGTCTTGGAAGATTGAAGAAAGGAAGGGGAAAGCTCTACTCAAACTGGTTCATTTTCCATTACCTCTTTGTGAAGGTAGGAATTTTCATCTCCCTTGTACAAATTTTCATGTTTGTTTCATGCTTATGCTACCTTGTTGTTGGTTGAATGCTTGTATGATTGTGGGTATGTTTGGAAGATTTGAAAACCATTTTTTTTTTAATGCTTTCCTTTCATGTTTATGTTTGACTTTTGAGATTTTCTTGCATGGGTGTTTTGGTATTACTCACCCTTGGATAGGGCAGAAGTGACCAATTTTGGGAAAGGTCTGTTTAGTTAGACTCCAACCAGTGTAGAGTCTCTTCTTAGGATGAGAAGAGGGAGAGAGGGTAGGGTGTTATGGGCCCCTACCTATCAGCACAAACCTCATATGAGTATGGCATGTTCAAATGGAAAAATGGAAGTTCTTGGTTTATAGCCCTGATTGGGCATCTATTTTGGTTTTGTGCTTGACTTCTCCTATTGGAGGAATCCACCTTTCCCTAGTTTTGATTCATTGTGAATCCTATTGTGATAACCTTGTATGAATATGCATGTTTGAATTGTTTCTTGGTCATGCTTGTTGTCACCTGATTAGATTCTGTTCTCTCCATGGTTCTAGAAATGTATTGTAGAAATTGTTATGAATCCCTTGATGAGGGTCATGAAGGAAATTCAATTAATTTTTTGTAATTCGAGATTGGAATCCTATGTAATTTGTATTTCAAAACCTTGTTGTAATGGCAACAAAGCTAGGTTTTCTTACTGGTTCTTTCCCAGCTGAGCGTTTGAATCAGGTTTGCCAATAAAATTGGTGATTGAGTATAATTCTTTATCATGTGATTTAATCATAATTTTAAATTAGATGGATGCACATCAAAAATAGGATGGAAATGATGTTGATTCAATTAGGAAAATTTCAAGTTTTCTTATATGTTGGAAACAAAAATTTTATTATGAATGAAAGATTAGTTTTTGTGATTATTGGAATTAAATCAATACTTACATTGTGGTTTAAAATTTTTTATCTAAATTTCTTGGTTTATCTATTTGCAAGTAGATCTATTCAATATATTTTTAAAAAAATTCCCCCCTTGGTTATCAAATCCATTGAAAATTTTATACTTGGAAAATTTTGACAAAAAAAAAAAGTGGTCTTAAGAGAGTAAAAACTCTTTTTTTTAATGGGTTTGAAGATTTAAATGCCTCCTTGCAACAAAGAAATTTTTTAAGAATATTCTTATATTTAAAATTTAAATTAACACAAAATAGAAAGAAAACATAGATATAAATGTTTAAAATAACAAAAGTAATTTCAAAAAAAAAATCTATCTTACCAATTAAATATCCTTCTCACCTATAAAAATTTATTGGTTTAATACATATCCATCTCCCCATGGTGGACGTCAAATTTGGGATAGGTTTTAAAAAAGTATTTAAGTTTTATCAAAGTCATGTTTGTATTGATGAGAGGGTGGCATCACTTGTCACCACATCCCATCTTCATCACCTTGTTTAGCACACATCCCCTTTTGCATTTAGGGAAGGCTTTAACAAATTTCATATGATTCTATTAAAACTGCCTTTCTCCTTGGGCATCACATCTGAAGACTTTTTTTTTTTTTAAAGGGGGGTTTTATTGCAAAGTTTTTATCAAAGTCAGTTTTGCCATCACATAGGATGATGTCATCCCCCTGTCCCTCCTTATCTATCACTGACTATGGCAAAGGATTTGAATATGTTTAATATTTTGCTCCCCTTGCAACTTGACCTCCCACCCACCTTGGCTTGTAGTTTTTTCCATTGGGCAGAGCGCAGTACTTTGTACCAGTGCTTGGAAATGCGCAGGGTTGAGGAGTTTAGGTAGGGGTGTTTGGGTACGCATGTTAGTATAGGAGTGAGGTAGAGTTTAAAGTTAGTAATGAAGTTAGTATTAGGTGTATGTTAGTATAGGTGTTAGTAATAGGTTAGTTGATGTGTTAGTTTAGTTTAGTTAGTAATAGTTAAAAAATTAATGTTTTAGTATGTTACTTTTCCTTTTAAAATTTAGTTAGGTTTACATTAAGATAGTTATTACATTATGTTTGATTATTGCTATTTTTTTTGAGTTATTTGTTTACATTTTTAATTTATATTTAGTATTATTAGTTTACTTACATGTTTTAGTTAGTTAGTTTTAATTTTATTTAAGTTTTAAAGTTAAGTTTTATTTAAAATTTAGTCACTTATTTTGTATATGATTAGATCAAATTTAGATTTAGTTAGTTTAGTTTTAAGTTAAATTAATTACTTGTTAGTTAATTAAACATATGACTAGTTTAAGATTCACAATTATAACATTTAATTTAATTATTGATATTAGTGTTTTGTTTTAATTGTTATAATTTTTTAGTTCGTCCTAATTAAATAAATTGTGGCAAGGTTAATTGCCTATTTAAAATAAGTTTAAATGAGGATTTTTCATTTTCTGAATAGATATATTTTTAAAATTAATCTAAAACTGAATTCATCTACATTATTATTTAAATAATGTTAACTATAATGTTAACTATAATGTTGTATACAAAATGTAAGAATGTAATTAATGATCAATATCAATCTTATCGACTTAGAACATTTTAATTATTAAAAAAAGAAAATTTGTGTGTTCTTGCCCACGTAGTTTGGGCATGAAATTTTGGTATCAAAGCCTATGTTTCAATACTGGGTACCTTAAACCATTGTTCTTCCTAAACATAACTCAAACTTTTAATTGTGTAGATGCATCCTATTACTCGAAGCAACCGGCGAGGTAGAGCGGGACAGGAGGATGGACCACCTACACCACCACCACCACCTCCAGCTCCACCACCACCGAACCTGAACCAGGACATTATAGATGCACTTTGAACATTGATTGGTGTAGTTTAGCAAAGAGTAATACTTGTAGTTCAACAGATTTCAGTAGTGGAAGAAAAGGGGCTTGGAAGAGGTGGACCTAGAGTCAGAGATAGGACTAGGAGTCCCCCACTGAGATAGATAGAGGGTCAAGGTGAGCACAAGGAAGAGTCAATACACCAGAGAGGACCCCCACTTGACAGACCTTCTAGACATATAGGAGATGACATCAGGTAATTGATTCGACTCGAGCCACCATTATATACCGGTTCCACTGAGGGGATAGTGGCAGAGGCATGGTTAAAGAGCCTACAACGGTGATTTGGATTACGACCCTATGGGAGTAATCTAAAAGCATGCCTAGCAATTCATTAGTTGAGAGGGGATGCCTCCAATTGGTGGCATTAGGAGGAGATCATAGGTGGAGTGAGGATGGACATCCTCACATGGGAGTATTTCCTAGAAAGATTCTGAGAGAGATACTTGTCAGAGCATTTTCGATAGAAATAGATATAGAAGTTCCATTTTCTTTATGAGAGAGGTCTTATAGTGGCTCAGTATGAGAGCAGGTTTCTCGAGCTCCTTCCTTATGTGGAATACATGAAGGACAAGAAACTATGGGTGCATCTCTTTATCATTGGTCTAAATTTCTCACTTTAGAGCCTAGTTCGAATGGCCTTCCCTACCACCTTCAGACTTACAATGGAGATAGCACTAGTTTTTGAGGATACTCGAGGTAGGAAGGAGTCACGGGATCAGTCTCAGAACCAAAACTCTTTCCAGCAGAAACACCCTTGGAAAGGGAATCAAAACTATACAATAGGGTCCTCTAAGGGCTAGCAGTCTTAGCAGTTGAAACCCTAGCAGCAGTAGTAGAAACCTTCTCAGGGATATCAGGGCTCCAAGCCCAAGTAGTGGCAGTCATAGGGTCCCAAGCAGGATCAAAAAGTACAAGCCCCACAGTCACAGTTAGTGAAGACTCAACAGTCTTCTAGGGGTGGATACAGTGGATTTAGCAGGCCAGGGGGCCCACAATAGTCTGGATCATAGGGTGCATGATCTTATATCGGAGGACCATGCTACACTTATGGTGGCATGGGTCATATAGCTAGGGAGTGTCCTTAGGGACAGGCATCCAGTGGTCAGAGTAGGGCTTTTTTAGAGCTGACAGTTGGTGACATGGGTCGATCCCACAGAGTTTTTGTAGCGGTTGACAAATGCCAAGCTGAGCATCAGGCCATAGTTATCAAGGCTATAGGTATTATTCAGGGCCATATGGTTGCAATTTTATTTGATTCTAGAGTGAATAACTCTTTTATATCTCCATATGTGGTGGAGCATTGCTGGCTAGTGGTAGTTAGACAGGATGTTAGTTGGGAAGTAGAGTTAGCCTCAAGAGCCAAAGTGTCAGTTAGTTCGATGGTGCAGAGTTGTCAGATGTAGATTGGAGTCATGACCACTAGGACTGATCTAAGCATTACCCCTCTAGGTTCTTATGATGTTGTTCTTGGCACGGGTTGGCTTTATGCCCACAACACCAAGATGGATTGTCGATAGAAGAGGGTGGAATGTGTGGATGATGATGGTATCTCTAGGGAGATCTTCAGAGTGAAGAGACTTGTGTCCCTTCGTATGATTTTCTCTATGTAGCTTAGACGGTTCATGCAGAAGGGTTGTCAGTTGTTCGCTATCACAATTAGTGACAGAGAGGAAGATTCAGAGGGGGAGCCATCCCTCGATGATTTTCCAATCCTGCAGGAGTTTGCAGATGTGTTTCCTTTAGAGCTTCCTAGTATACCTCCACCTCAACCAGTAGATTTTCACATAGGCCTTGTGCTAGGAGCTGAGCCAGTTTTGAGAGCACCATATAGGATGACTACTCATGAGCTTAGTGAACTAAAGGCTCAATTGGAGGAACTTTTAGAGAAGGGGTATATTCGACCTAGTATGTCACCTTGGGGTGCACCAGTGATCTTCATCAAGAAGAAGGATGGATCACTTAGGTTGTGTATTGATTATCGACAATTGAACAAAGTGACCATCAAGAACCGATATCCTCTTCCCAGAATCAATGATCTCTTTGATCAATTGTAGGGTGCCTGAGTATTTTCAAAGATTGATCTGAAGTTAGGTTATCATCAATTGAGGATTGTGGGTAGTGATATCCCCAAGATAGCTTTTTGTACTAGGTATGGTCACTACAAGTTCACCGTGGTACCATTTGGCCTCACAAATGCTCCAGTTGTATTCATGAGCCTCATGAATGAAGTATTTCATACCTTTTTGGATAAGTTTGTGGTTGTTTTTCTTGATGACATTCTGATTTATTCTCATGATGAGAAAGAGCATGAAGAGCACCTAAGGCAGGTATTGCAGAAGTTGAGAGAGAATCAGTTGTTTAGCAGCTTGTCAAAGTGTGTATTCTTTAGACCTGAGATACATTATTTGGGTCATGTCATATCAGGTGATGGAGTCTCCATAGACCTATCAAAGATTAGAGCCATCATAGATTGGCCAGCACCCACCAGTGTTACTGAAGTGAGGAGCTTTATGGGGCTAGCAAGATATTATCAACATTTCATTTCAAGATTCTCTAGATTGGCACACCCCATCACATCTCTTCAGAAAAAGGGAAAGAAGTACAAGTGGACAGAGAAGTGTGGTAGAGCTTTTCAAGCACTCAAGAGAGCCCTCACGAGTGCACCGATTCTTGTAGTACCAGATCCTATTGCAGATTTTGTGGTGTGCACCAATGCATCTTTAGATGGTTTAGGGGCAATCCTTATGTAGGATGGATGACCTATTTCCTTTGAGTCTAGGAAGTTGAAGACTCATGAAGTCAATTATCCTACTCATGACCTAGAGCTTGCGACAGTGGTTCATGCCTTGGTGAGATGGCTACACTTCCTTCTGGGTCATAGATTTGAGTTTCATTTTGATCACCAGAGCTTATAGTATATATTTTTGCAGCCGAACCTTAATGCTAGGAAAAGAAGGTGGATGGAGTTTCTGTGTGAGTACGATTTTGATGTTCATTACATCAAGGGAAAGGAGAATGTGGTTGTAGATGCCTTAAGTAGAAGGTGCCATGAGCTTTCATCTGTGACTACTTGCACTGACTTGAGAGAGCGGATATTACAACATTTACTAGCCAATGAGCTTTATGCAGAGGTGAGTCAAATAGTGCATTCACAGAGACCCTTGGAAAGGAAGTATTCAAAGTATTCCTTGGAGTCCGACAAACTTTTGCGTCATAGGGGACATATGTATGTACCTTCCATTAGGGGTTTGCGAGAGCTCATTGTACTTGAGGCTCACAAAGTACCTTATTTAGCGCACCCTGGTGTTAAGAAGATGCATGTAGACTTGAGGCAATTGTATCATTGGCCAGGTATGAGAGTGATGATTGCTAGCATAGTTGCGAGATGCCTTGAGTGCCAGAGGGTGAAAGCAGAGCACCGTCATCCTGGTGGGCTTCTTCAGCTACATGAGATTGTAGAGTGGAAATAGGATACTATATCTATGGATTTTATTATTGGTCTTCCTATGTCATCTCATCGCCATGATGCCATTTTGGTAATAGTTGACACATTGACCAAGGTTGCCCATTTCTCACCCATGCATACTACATTCATAGCACAAGACATAACTCAGGTGTTCTTGCAGGACATTGTCAGACTGCATGGTGTTCCTCGTAAGATTATCTTTGATAGAGACTCATTGTTCACTTCTTCATTTTGGAGAGAGTTGCAAGTAGCTTTGGACACTAGGCTCAATTTTAGTATAGTGTACCATCCTCAGACCGATGGTCAAACTGAGCAAGTGAATCAAGTTTTGGAGGACATGTTACATATGTATGTGATGGACCATCAGGTCAAATGGGAGGAATACCTACATCCTGACGAGTTTTCCTATAACAATGGGTACCATTCCTCCATAGGTATGCCGCCTTATGAGGCCTTGTATGGGAGACTATGCAGAACACCCTTCAGCTGGGATAGGATCGAGGATCGAGTATCTATTGGTCCCCAGTTAGTAAAAGAGATGGAGGAGTAGGTGACCTGATTAGACAGTGCCTGAGAGAGGCACAGGACATTGAGAAGAAGTATGCTGATGCGAAGAGGACAGATCGAGAGTATCAGGTTGGTGATAGAGTATTCTTGAGGGTGCGACCACACAAGAGTCTGATTCGATTCGAAAAGGGCTCTAAGTTGGCACCCCAGTTTGTTGGACCATTTGAGATCTTAGAGAGGATAGGACCTGTTGCATACCATTTAGCTTTGCCACCTAGCCTGTCACGCATCCACTATGTGTTTCATATTTTTGTACTTAGAGGATACATTTATGATGAGTCTCATATTATAGATTGGGATGCTTTACAGGTGAGGTCAAATAGACACCTAGCACTGGAGTCTATCCACATTATTGCCCGATGGACCCTAGCACTTTGAGGCTGAGAGCTGGACCAGGTTAGTGTCCAGTGGGATTGTTACGATGAGGTTACAGCGTCATGGGAGGATACAGTGCAGATGTGATCTCAGTACCCTTACCTTTTTTATGAACTCCAGGAGGAAGTTCATGCCTAGTGGGGGAGGATGTGAGGCCTTGCCCCAACCCATCGTAGCATAGTGATACATTACTATTTTTTTGATACTTACGACTCGAGATGTCGAGACATTATCTGATGTTTAGAACATATTATATTATTTCATGCTATGTGATGTTACTTTCAGATATTTGATGTTTGTCATTTAATGCTTTATGTATATGTATGTTGATGAAATCAGTAAATGTAGGATTGATACTTTGATTTAAGAGATTTTAATAGTTTAGAATTGAGAGAAACCTTGATTTATGTATGTTTTAATTTATGTGAATTGCTAATATGTAAATAAATATGTGCATGTGATTTTATGGGACTATTGATGTGTGCAATGAGTTACAGATATTTTAGCCAAGAAAATTGATGGAGGAATAGAACTGATCCCTATGTACTAATTTTGGAAACCTTGTTGTTCATAATTCAAGTTATTGTATTATGAGATGTATATATGTATCTTTCTATGTTCAGTGAATGTTAATGTTTGTAACTATGTTCTTTTAGTGTCGCTTGACACTCGTAAATTGCTTATGTTCTTTAGTATGCTATTTATGGTTTTCTATGTAACCTTTGCACCTATGTCGGATTAAGTTAGTGTCTTTCATTAATTTGGTTCTTAATCGAGTTTAGTCATCCCTAATCCGGATTAGTGCTCAATCTGCATTGTTAGAGTTGTTAGATGGTCCTGTTTAATTTCTAGCTTTTGTTTGGCTGTAAACCTATTCCTAAGGCTTTAAAAAATGAAATAATTATACCCAAAGGGTATGGGTATGTGTTGGGGGTCTTTTCCAACCCCTAAGCCCCTTTTACTAACTTTTGAGATCACTCAAAAAGTCTCTTTTTGCCTTTGTGCGAAAATTGACTATGGCCACCATGAGTTGCATCACCTCACCTCTACTTGGTGATTAACCATAGTGTGGGTTGAGTTAGGAGCTTCTAGATTTGTAGGTGGGTGGGTGAAGTTATTGATCCCTTTGGTTGTTGAGTTTGAGGCTTATTTAGAGGGCCATCTTGATCTAGTTGAGGTTGTTACCCAATCTCTACATTTAGAGAGAAGTCTTGGAAGATTGAAGAAAGGAAGGGGAAAGCTCTACTCAAACTGGTTCATTTTCCATTACCTCTTTGTGAAGGTAGGAATTTTCATTTCCCTTGTACAAATTTTAATGTTTGTTTCATGCTTATGCTACCTTGTTGTTGGTTGAATGCTTGTATGATTGTGGGTATGTTGGGAAGATTTGAAAACCATGTTTTTTTTTGAATGTTTTCCTTTCATGTTTATGTTTGAATTTTGAGATTTTCTTGCATGGGTGTTTTGGTATTACTCACCCTTGGATAGGGTATAAGTGACCAATTTTGGGAAAGGTCTATTTAGTTGGACTCCAACCAGTGTAGAGTCTCTTCTCAGGATGAGAAGAGGGAGAGAGGGTAGGGTGTTATGGGCCCCTACCTATCAGTAGAAACCTCATATGAGTATGGAATGTTAAAATGGAAGAACATAAGTTCTTGGTTTATAGCCCTGATTGGGCATCTATTTTGGTGTTGTGCTTGACTTCTCCTGTTGGAAGAATCCACCTTTCTCTAGATTTGATTCATTGTGAATCCTATTGTGATAACCTTGTTTGAATATGCATGTCTAAATTGTTTCTTGGTCATGCTTGTTGTCACCTGATTAGATTCTATTCTGTCCATGGTTCTAGAAATGTATTGCAGAAATTGTTATGAATCCCTTGGTGAGGGTCATGAAGGAAATTCAATTAAATTTTTGTAATTCAAGGTTGGAATCCTATTTAATTTGTATTTCAAAACCTTGTTGTAATGGCAACAAAGCCAAGTTTTCTTCTTGGTTCTTTCCCAGCTAAGCCTTTGAATCAAGTTTGCCAATAAAATTGGTGATTGAGTATAATTGTTTATCATGTGATTTAATCGTAATTTTAAATTAGGGGGATGCATATCAAAAATAAGATGGAAATGATGTTGATTCAATTAGGAAAATTTCAAGTTTTCTTATATGTTGGAAACGAAAATTTTATTATGAATGAAAGATTAGTTTTTGTGATTATTGGAATTAAATCAATACTTACATTGTGGTTTTAAAAAAATTATCTAAATTTCTTGGTTTAGCTATTTGCAAGTAGATCTATTCAATGTATTTAAAAAAAAATCCCTCCCCTTGGTTATCAAATCCATTGAAAATTTTATTCTTGTAAAATTTTGGCAAAAAGAAAAAGTGGTCTTAAGAGAGTAAAAACACTCTGTTTTTTGTATGGTTTTGAAGATTTAAATGCCTCCTTGCAATAGAGAATATTCTTATATTTAAAATTTAAAGTAAAACAAAATAGAAAGAAAACATAGATATAAATGTTTAAAATAACAAAAGTAATTTGAAAAAAAATAGAATATCTATCTTACCAATAAAATATCCTTCTCACCTATAAAACTTTATGGGTTTAATACATACCCATCTCCCCATGGTGGATGTCAGATTTGGGATAGGTTTTAAAAAAGTTTTTAAGTTTTATCAAAGTCATGTTTGTATTGATGAGAGGGTGACATCACATGTCACCACATCCCATCTTCATCACCTTGTTTAGCACACATCCCCTTTTGCATTTAGGGAAGGCTTTAACAAATTTCATATGATTATATTAAAACTGCCTTTCTCCTTGGGAATCACATTTGAAGACTTTTTTTTTGAAAAAAGGGGATTTTATTGCAAAGTTTTTAACAAAGTCAGTTTTGCCATAACATAGGATGACATCATCCCCCTGTCCATCCTTATCTATTGTTGACTATGGCAAAGGATTTGAATATGTTTAATATTTTTCTCCCCTTGCAACTTGACCTCCCAACCACCTTGGCCTGCGCTTGTTTCCATCGAGCAGAGTGCTATACTTTGTACCAGTGCTTGGAAATGCGCAGGGTTGAGGAGTTTGGGTAGGGGTGTTTGGGTAGGCATGTTAGTATAGGAGTGAGGTAGAGTTTAAAATTAGTAATGAAGTTAGTAGTAGGTGTATGTTAGTATAGGTGTTAGTAATAGGTTAGTAACATGTTAGTTGATGCGTTAGTTTAGTTTAGTTAGTAATAGTTAAAAAATTAAAGTTTTAGTATGTTACTTTTCCTTTTAAAATTTAGTTTGTTTTACATTAAGATAGTTATTAAATTATGTTTGATTAATTGCTATTTGTTTTGAGTTATTTGTTTAAATTTTTAATTTATATTTAGTATTATTAGTTTACTTGCATGTTTTAGTTAATTAGTTTTAATTTTATTTAAGTTTTAAGGTTAGATTTTATTTAAAATTTAGTCACTTATTTTGTGTATGATTAGATCAAATTTAGATTTATTTAGTTTAGTTTTAAGTTAAATTAACTACTTGTTAGTTAATTAAACATATGACTAGTTTAAGATTCACAATTATAACATTTAATTTAATTATTGATATTAGTGTTTTATTTTAATTGTTATAATTGTTTAGTTCGTCCTAATTAAATGAAGTGTGGTAAGGTTAATTTCCTATTTAAAATAAGTTTAAATGAAGATTATTTTTTTGTATGAATAGATATTTTTTTAAAATTAATCTAAAACTGAATTCGTCTACATTATTATTTAAATAATGTTAACTATAATGTTGTATAAGAAAAGTAAGAATGTAATTAATGATCGATATCAATCTTATTGACTTAGAACATTTTAATTATTATTAAAAAAAAAATTGTGTGTTCTTGCTCACATAGTTTGGGCATGACATATTATATGTGATAGATTATGAATGAATTCATTAAATTGGTTTTGAAGTCAAAATTATGAGATCCTAATTCCTTCCCGCCCTCTTAGTATCTTTTTTCCTACCCATTCCAACAAGCTTTTCAAAAATAATCTGTTCCTGGCTAATTTTTTGATGTTTCTCAAGATTTTATTATGAGTACATACACATGATATACATAGAGCTATATGGTTAGATAGAAATAAAATTTTTGTAAGGACACTTTTCCTTCATATTTTTATTTTTATTGTATACTTTTCTAAAAACTATGCACTAGAACCTAAAAATGAAGTGAAACAAGTGTATTACCACTCTACACAAGTGTAAATTTTTGTACATGGAATTAATTAATGCACATGATACCATAGAGGAGGACATAATTTTTTTAAGAGAGTATCATTTCTATATAAGTGAAAATAAAACTCAATCATGAAGGTTTGTACAAGCCTTTTTTAGTTTTTCTATAAAAATTTACATGAAAGAGATGTAAGATACAATCAAGACATAATATGGTTTGACAATCGCACTTCACAATTTAAGAATGAAACAATGTTTTGGTTGAGTAGGATGGTTGTGACAAGAAAAGTGCAATGGTTTTGTAATTTTACTAAGGTAGGACATGGAAAGAGCATGATGGTGTTGGAGCATGTGTGAAAAGTGCTCTTTGTAGAGAGGAATTAAAGTACAAAGGTGGAGAAATATTAGAAAATGTAGAAACAATTGTGAAATGGTATAAATCTATGATAAGACCATGTAATATAGGTAATTCTATGACTTCTAGATATTTTTGGTTTCTAAATGTACCTAACATTGGAAATTTGCAATATTTTTGTACACATATAGGATCAAGTGACATGCATTTGTTCATATGTTCAAATACAATATCACTAGCTATTCATACTAGAAAGGTTGCATGATTTTTCTCTTCTTATATGGATCTTTTATGGGATCAATGTGAACCAATATGATGGATTGACCAATGGTCTTGTAGACCTTTATATTCAATCAATTCATATAAACTCCCTAGAACACTACAGGTTGTATGCACAAAGATGGGGTGACCAAAATGTTTTGACTTTTTGGTTTTCCCTATTTTGCACCATAATGCACACACACTATAGTGTGTTTATTCTCTAGAGTGTACACTCTATGGTTTGGGTTTCCTGAGCCACGGTCTTGGGTAAGGCCTACTCCAACACATACACACTATAATGGATACACATTATAGTTGCTAATTATAAATAGTGACTACATACCATATGTTTTATTATACAATTTTTGTGCTAAGTATATGGCCAAATTTTAAGGAAAATAATTTTATCATGTTTATTATTATACTTTCATGTGTCTTGTTGGATTCTATTAGAAGAGGGATAGATATTTTCATATATTTGAATGAAACATATAGTAATAGCCCCATATACCAAATAAATAAGATTAAAGAATATAAAATCTTTTTTTGTTCATAGAATTTTAGCACTGAAAACACCTCACTAACAAACGTATAACATAATATAGTGAAATAAGATACATAAAAAAAATATTTCTAACAAAATGATCAAACTCCTTTAAAAATTATATAATTTCTATAAACATGTAAAGATACTACTTAGAAAATAAAAAATATAATTGGTATATAAATTGTTTCAGTAGAACTATGCAAAGTCTAGAAAAATTATAACATTTCTATTTTCAAAACATAAAATCAATATATCAACAAATTATAATGGAATAAGTTTTCATATTTATATTTACACATAAATGTCATTGATCAACTAAACAGTTATGAATATTTTATATAAAGGGTGCACAGGGTTTAGCTTAGTTGGTTGAAGCAATTAGTTCTCACTATGGAGGCCCTGGACTCTTGGTCTTCCAATTATTTTTTCTAGTGTGGTTTCTTATAAGGAGCTTAAATATGATTATAATTCCCAAGTTGTTGCTTGAATAAGCACAAGATTTGTAAAAAAAATCAATATAAAAAGAATTTATATAAGGGATCTTAGTAGAAAATCATATCTTTAGCTGGTAATGAGAATAAGTTAGTAGATAAAGAGCAGTTTTATAGAATATAAAGTTTAAGTTCACAAGAATACAATAAACATAATGTTAGATTATCAAGATAATATTAGATTATAGCTATTGTAAATAAATTTAAAGATATTGAAATATATATTATAAAATTACCTTATAATGATTCCATTGGTACTCAAAAATCCACAGGAATTTTTTTAGTACCATATCTGAAATGTTTGCAAAATGAGCCCCCAAAAGTCCTTTTCATGCCCATGTGCTAGGTTTTCATTCGGAGGCCTATAATTCATTTCAAGTTTTTATCATCTTTCACTTGATATATTCATGTAGCTTAGATTATTGTTTTGAATTTTTGAGTCATTTTCTGAGGTGTTGCTTTGGGTACTTGTCAAATCTACATTTTTGTTAAAGTGTCAAACAATATTGAAAGGGCTAGTTTGTATTTGAATATATTATACTTGGTTGAGTGTCATAACCTAAAACTTTGGGAATCTTTAGTATCTATATTAGAGAGCCTATGTATAATATTTTTAGTCATTTTGAATCAGTTTTGAGTTCCCAAAATTTGGTTGTTCATTGATTTCATGTTGTTACACTTTGTTTAGAAATCTAGGAAGCCCTGTTTGACAATTAACATTTTACGACCCATTGAGTATTTTAAAGAAATGGTCATGTCACTACATTCAAATCATAAATTAAAATCATCATGCACATTTTGAACCTTTGATGAATACATTTGATCAATTTTCCAAGCTAATTCTATTTGCAAAAATGTAAAACATCCCAAATGTCTTTTATCATAGTTAACCAGTAGCCTTGTTTAATTGATCATAAGTTTGACCCAACTGACCCAATTGAAGAAATTACTCTTCCATTCCATTCCCAAGGTCAAAGACTCATTATGTTTCAAATATGACACCATGATGAATCTATTTGATGAATTTTAAAATGTGATTCAAAATGTAATTTTTAAAGTTTCACTGCACACCTGATTTGCAATTGATTATAAGGCCTATTTGAGACTTTTTAGCTTTGAAACCATGGTTGATAAGTCTGAATTAAATGTGTCCCTATATTAAACTAGAGTGAAAATACTTTAAGTGTTCTACTTTGCAATTTTTTACAAATTCATTGAAGTACTTTCCTATAGTCATTCCATATGCAAAAACCATTACATTCTACCATGCTACCCAATTCTACAAATTTTGGAAGCTTTAACTTCAAAGGTATGCCAAATGTGTCTAATTATTCATCATGAGATAAAATCAAAGACTTATATTCTCTATATCAAGGTTAATCTATGTCCCAAGTTGCAAATTGCCATGTGACTATTTAACTTGTTTTTAAAGTTAAAACCAAACACAACTATCTATTTCTAACATTTTCAATTGCAAGATAGTTTGAAGCAGGAAACTTTGACTGTTAATGTTCTTTGACATGAATATCATAATTAGGTGAGATTTTTTTCAAAAGAAAGAGTCTGTCATAGAGAACAAGAGTGTCAAATGTCATGCCCTGGTTTTTTATTTTGTTACCTTTTAAAGCCAATTGATAGGCCTATTAGTACAAGTTTGGCACTATTTCGCATAGATGAAAAGTGAGACTTTGATGATCAACCAATGATAAAATTTGATATCAATTAGTGCAAAAGAAGTTATTTAGATAAATGTTCAAAGGTTCAAATGTCTAAAATAAAAAAAATTAGCTGGGCCACTTTGTGACCCAAGTTTCCTCATCAAGATATTGTGTATGTTTGATATTGCTTTATAATTGGTTAGAAGTGATGAGGCTAGTTATTGCCTCTATTTTATGATAATTTTAAACACTTTGTTTTACTTCCACCAAGAAATTTGTGAGCTTATGTTTATTTGAGCTTATGATTAACCTATGGGTAGATAGTATGTCATATTTTTCTAATATTATATATATATATATATATATATATATATATATATATATATATATATATATAATGCAGTATTTCATATAATCATCAGAATGTGTGTTCTAATATTTGAATTTAATTTGATAATGCTTATTTGCAATGTATTTTCATAATAACTAACTTGTTAGAAAAGGAGGTTGAAGGTGGTCAGGAGTATTAAAAGGGAAATGTTGAAGATGGCCAACAACATTCAAGGAGAAAAGATGTTAAGGTCAGCTGCAGTGGAAAAAGTCATAACAGTACCAAGGGACATGACCACTAATATGGAGGAGCTATGAAGAACTGCTATATTTTCTCTACATTTGTTATTATGTCAAAGTGGTTGTCAAGACTTTATTGTTCTTTCGATGAGTTGTTACCTTTCTTTCTCTTTCTCTAGCAGATTTGTAGTTAGTTTGTTTTGCTTTTCTATTTCACAATAAGTGTCAATCTTCTATTTATAGGGATCAGACCAATAGTATTAGAAGTTAGAAGAAAGTTTATGACAAGAAACTGTTGACTCTTGCAGTGAGTTATTTTTATAGTTTTATGGATCGTTCTCATGTAATGAATTTTTTGAATATAATGAAATAGCTCTTGGTTTACATTTTGTGTTAGTAGATTGGTAGAAGCCAACCAAGGGGGGACACTTAGGAGGTGGATTAGATTAGAGTACTATAGATTTATTTTCAAGCATCTTTAGTATTATAGGTAGAAGTTGTAAGTTCCTTCCTGTAGCATCACATTTTGTGAGTGTTCCTACAACATCTGTAAGAATAGTTATAGTAGATGAACTAAGTTGGAATATATATTAGTATTTAGTTTCATTTCTAATATTCTTTTTAATAAAGAGTTAAGTGTGTTAGTTTCTTACAACACTAGTGTAGGTTCTTTCCTTGCATTTTACTTTCCTACAACAAAAGCATAATGACTCCTTAAGAAACCTAGTGCACATACTGTGCCAATCATTTCAAGTATACGTCCTTGGATTGACAAAATTAAATGCATCTCATGGTGGGGAAAAGTAGTCCTTAGATTGAACAAACTATTTCTAAGTATGGCCTTTGGCATAATTATTATACACCTATTGTGAGATGGAGCATTTTTGGTGCCATTCTTGAGGATGGTGTCAAGCTAGGAGCACTCTTGAGTCATAGTTCTTAGTTAAGTTTTTCTTATAGAAATTTACAGCTCTAAATCTTTCTTCACTAGTGTGAAGAATTTAATTGCATGCATTGAAGAGGAAGACAACAAGATGAATATGGTAGATTTCTTCCATGGGAGTCTTTTATTTTGAATAGAGAAATTGGAGAAGAAGAAGAAGAAGAAGATGAGCTGCCATTTGAAGATGTAAGCCCTATTTTTCCTACAAAATCATCCTCAAGAGTAGAACCTATAGATATGAGTGGTCTTCAACCTTTTTTTGAAATTTTGGCTAGTTTCTTTGATAATACTGCTCCAAATCCACTAGTTATTAATAATGCAGTACCAAATGTTTCTTTTCAGCACCAACCTCATAATCTGATACCTCCAATAATGGCATAGCCTACTTTTCAATTTCCTCTTCCAAGCCTCATAAATACTAATAATCTCAAGAATATACCTGTAGCTGCTTTTCCAAAGTTCTATGGCCTTGCAATCGAAGACCCTGATACTTTCTTGTTTGAATTTGACATACTTTATCATAGTTTTGACTACAACACTGATGCTCATAAGCTCAAATTATTTCTAGCAACATTGAAAGAGTCAGCTTTATGATGGTTCATGGGCTCAGGAGCCAATGTGACAAGAACTTGGGATGAAATGAAAACTTTGTTTTCGAATAAATATAAAGAGTATTGCAAAGCATATGGTTCAAGAGGAGAAGATATCTTTAGGATATCACAAAAGGAGGAAGAAACATTGAAAGACTATGTTTCACATTTCTTGTATACACTGCTGAAGAACCCTTAGCATGTGTTGTCTAAGAATTCACAAAAGCTAGTCTTTTTGAGAGGTGTGAATGATAATTGTCTAGAAGCACTAGATCTGATGGCTAGTGGTGATTTATTTCAATGTTCTTGGGATGACCTCAAATAAATCTATCAAAACTATTCAAGGTCAACTATGAAGAAAGGCCAAGGACCTCATTCCATAGTTACTAAAGGACATCAGGGTATTTCAAAGTGCGAGATATCTAACCTATTGTCAGATATCAAGCACAACATCATAAATGATGTTACTACACATCTCAACACAATGGCTACAAAGAAGAAGCATGAAGAAGCTAAATTACAACTAGCTGAATACTCCCCCCACTGCCGAAAGCAAAAGAAGGATTTCAAATGCAAACTAGTTGCCAGCATGGAGAACTAGCATCTTCCAATAGAGTACATCAAGATAGATGGAGATGATGAGCAAGTATTCTTTTTTTCTCAATGCTATCCATGGGCCCAACATCAAGGTATGCCTTAGGATCCTTTGTAAAATTCAAATTTATATGGTAATCAATGGAAAATCTGTAGTCCCCAAGGGTCTCCACAATATAATCAACCCAATTGGAATAATGCTTGGAAAAATAATCCACAACAGCCCCAATGCCCTCAAAACTCCAAACCATCCTAGCCCAACCAATAGAATAACCAATGATAGAACCAATAGAAGCAATGGAAACCATCCCAGGGGAATTGATAGTCTACAAACTAGTGGAGAAGACCTCAACAGTGGCCTAATCAAAATACTAGTACTCTGCAATTACCACCCCCAGTCCAACAACCTCCACTAATGCCACCACCTATGAATCCTATACCTCAAAAGTAGACATAGTTACCTACACAACCTTAGCAAAATCCAATTAACCAGTAGTTGTAAAAACCTATGTATATTGCTGATGCTCAACAATATCCTACTTATGCTCTAAATATTGCAAATCTACATCTAAGATTTGGTACAACTTTACCAGTGCCTAAACCACCTCTTATAACTAAAATACTAGATACTCATGTAGCATCATAACCCCCAATCTCTAAAGAGGTTGACCCAACTAATGTCACTATCTTAGCCCAAGCTCAACCATCGGTGTAACCTCCTTTTCCAAAGAAGCTTGTACAAAGTAAACCTATACAAATAGAGGAACAATCTTTTGATATTGTTCATTAGTTGAAGAACATGCATGTCCAAATGCCCCTATTCCAAGCTATTAAAGATGTTCCTATCTATGGAAAAGCCATTAGAGAAACCCACCTTAAAAAGTCTGGGAGGAAGAAAAAGGACCCAACTATATAGTCCATGTTGTAGGGCAATTGGATGACATTATGTTAGGAAAATTGGTCACTCCAAAATATTCTGATCCAGCTAGTCCAGTTGTGAATGTGAGTATAAATGGTTAGTTTGTCAAAAAATTCTTTAATAGATCTCTAAGTTGCTATAAATGTCATGACCAAGGATACTATGAAGAACTTGAAAATAGAAGGATTAAGGGCAACACCAACAATTTTGCAACTTGCAGATAGCTCTATTGTCACTCCTGAGGGGATGATAGAAAAAATAGTTACTTAACCTTAAACTCTCTAGAGTATCCTATATATTTCATGATTTTGTCTCCCAATGTTAATTTATCTGGTTACCCTGTCATCCTAGGATGAACATGGTTAGCTACAACTAATGCAAATATAATTTGTACATTAGGGAATATGATGATATCAAATGGCCAAGCAACAAATAAATTTGATTTATATCCTCTAGCACAACCATTACCAAATTTAAGCACATCTGTTTAGCTAGATTTACGAGATGGAGAAGAAGAATTAAACTTTGTAGCACAACTTATGATGTTACATAGATAATCCTTTCTAAAGCTACAGGAAGAGGATTCAATACTTCAAAGTATTTATACTAACAATTGTGTGGTAGAAAAAGATGTATCCGAAAGTTTTGTGTTAGAATTAACCACATATGAGGAATGTGATGAGAATTGTACTTTTCTCATAGAACTAGACATTCTTCATCAACTCTTACCCTATGAATTAGATACAAGTTCAATTTTTGAAGCTACTATGATAGACTCTATCACTACTATTGAGCTGTCCAAAGGTCATAATCTTCATGTTAATCCAAAATTATCATGCAAACAAATGGAACAGTTGACAAAGCTACTTGAAAAGCATGAAAAGGCTTTTGCATGGGATGATGGTGATATGAAAGGGTTGAGTCCTACATTATGCACTCATAGAATATACATCAATGAAGGGTATCTATTTCTCCGTCAAGCCTAGAGAAGGATAAATCCAAGCCTTAGAGAAATAGTTAAGATTGAATTGCAAAAATTGCTTGATGCTAGTTTTATTTATCCTATATTTGATAGTAAATGGCTGTCACCCCTAGTTATAGTTTCCAAAAACGGAGAGAAATGGTAGATTTGTGTAGATTATGGAGAATTGAAAAACACCACCAAAAAGGATCACTTTGCTTTACCATTCATAGATCAAGTTCTTGACACTCTAGTTGGAAAGAAGTATTTCTCTTTTCTAGATGGGTATAGTGGTTATAATCAAATCAATATTGCTGCTAAAGACCAAGATAAAACCACATTCACATGCCTCTAGGGTACTTTTACATACTTTGTTTTTTCATTTGGTTTATTTAATGCTCCTGCAACATTTCAAAGAACTATTATTAGCATCTTTGCTAATATATCACATGATTTATGGAAATATATATGGATGACTTCACAACATTTGGAGTCAGCTTTGAGAAAGAATTGATGAATCTCGATAATGTCCAGATAAGGTGTCAAGAACATAATTTGGCACTTAATAGTGATAAAAAATTCATGCTCATACAACAAGGTGTGGTACTTGGTCATTTCATATTAGCAGTAGGAATATAAGTGGATCTAGCTAAGATCTAGAGGTAATTCAAACATATCCCATACCCTCAAAACCAAAAGATGTGAGATTGTTTTTAGGTCATGCTAGATATTATAGATGTTTCATAAAAGGCTTCAACAAAATAGCTAGTCGCTTGTATACATTACTGACTAAAGAACCTGAATTAATTTGGACATCTGAATGTAATGAAGCCTTCTTCCAGCTTAAGAAACTTCTCAATACAACCCTACTTTTACAATGGCTCAATTAGACTTTTCCTTTTCACATATATACAACTGCTTCTGACTATGCCATAGGTGTAGTTCTAAGACAAGAATCTCAACATCTTGAAAATGCAATATATTATATTAGCAAGAACCTTCATGGACTAGAATTAAACTACAAAATGACTAAAAAAGAATTGTTAGCAGTAGTTTATGCTCTGAACAAATTTTGACATTACATAAATAGCTATCCCATATTTGTTCATATTGATCATAGCTATCCCATAGCAAGATGGTTACTATTGTTACAAGAATTTGATATCACCATCAGTGATAAGCCTAGGAGAGCCAATGTGGTAGTTGATTATTTATCAAGAATTCACCATGATGAGAATGACACTACTATGGTAGATGATGCATTTCTAGATGAACATTTATTTCATATTGTTGTTCAAACTCCATGGTATGCAAAAATTTCTAACTACATTATAGCTAATAAAATGCCAAGATATTTCTCCTATAAGGAAAAGAAGATTCTAGTAGAGAAAAGTTTCCACTTCTCTTGGATTGGTAATATCTTATTTTACAATGGACCCAATCAAGTTATGAGAAGATGTGTGAGAGAGGATGAGACATATGAAATTCTACATGCATGTCATAATGAACCATGTAGAGGGAACTTTGTAGCAAAAAGAATAGCTCTAAAAATTTTAACAACTAGTTACTATTGGCCTACCCTTCACAAAGCTACAACCAACTATACCCAAAACTGTGACAAGTGTCAAAGGATGGGGTGACCAACAAGAATGGATGAAATACCTCTTAATCTACAACTAGCATTAATAGCATTTGACAAATGGGGTATGGACTTCATTGGTCCAGTTGATCCTCCATCCAATGGGAAATTATATATCCTTGTGTGCATTGACTACCTGACAAAATGGGTTGAAGTCAAAGCCATGAAGCATGCTTGTGATCACAAAGTTGCAGAATTTCTATATGAAGAAATGTTTACTCACTATGGTGTACCTAAAGAACTAGTCATTGACCAAGGTACCCAATTTACCTCTAATCTAGTCACAAAATTGATGAAACAATATAATATGAAGCACTAAAAATAAATCCCCTATCACCCTCAAACTAATGGACAAGAAGAAGTCACAAATTGAGAGATAGAGGCTATACTAAAAAAAATAGTTCATTTGCACTATAGGGATTGGAATAGCATATTACCAGAAGCTGTTTGGGCCTATAGAAAAACATGGAAGACTATTGCAGGGTTCACACCATTTGATCTCCTCTATAAGAAAGTAGCCATGCTCCCCATTGAATTTGAACATAAAATTTTAAGAATTGCACTAGAGATGAACATTGAACTTCCTACAACATAGAGAGAACGTCTTCTACATCTTAATTCTTTGGATGAAATGTGCAAGACTGCTCTAGAACATATTAAAATCATATAGAAGTAAAGGAAACAATGGCATGAATCCCACATTAGCAACAAAAAATTCAAGTTGGTGACTGGGTATTGCTATATGATTCTAGATTTAAAGATATGCCAGGCAAGGTACAAACATAATAGCTGGGTCCATATGAAATTAACCATGTCTTTGCAAATGGAGCTATCTAATTAACTACCATTGACCCAATGCCTTTTAAGTTTTTATTCAATGGCCATAGAATCAAGTTATATAAACAACCCCAAACAAAAGAGGACTTCCTGTAGCAATTTCAATGGACAAATTCACATGTACACTAGGTAACTCTTCCTATAGCAGAAGGTGCTGACCTCCTGACTACAGCTCTTCACTACTAATTTCTTCATGCATGCCCATAATATAAACTTTATGTCCTCATAAAGTTCCAAATTTCTCCATTCATTTTCTATTTCCTCCTCTTCCAACTCATGTCACTTCTTTACCTACCATCCACCCACCTTCCACATCATCATTTTACAATGTTTTCAATAAACACCACAAGTTTGCTAATGTATGGTACCACTATTAATGTACTTTTTGCCACTTTTAAGTATGTGCAACAATCAACTCACATGTATAACTTTTGAAAATCTTTATTCATTTATAGTACATAGATTTCATTATTTATATATAATATTGCATCATTTATATTATGTTAGTGTTATGCTAGTTCCATATCCCGTACTAAGTCTAACAAGTGTGGACACTTGTCCATATTTTGTAGGGGGTAGGGAAGGTTACTAAAACCCAGTGACATTCCTATTTATTCAGAAAGATTTTTGTTTCCAAATCTTTATACTTGTTTTATTTATGAAGCTAAATTTCCATATGTATGCAAGTGTCTAAGTGTTGTACCCCTTATTCTTGAATGATTCCTTACTGTCAAGCTATGATGTGACCCATATTCAATTTTCAAGTGACTCAAATTCCATTTTTAGATGATTCTCACATATCCATGATAAACCACATTATTCCTACTCATAATGAATTATTATGACATTAATTAGCTGAAAAAAATGAAATGTGAAAATGGGTCTATAAAACAACAATAAAAGAAAGCCTGAATTCATAGAAGGGAAATAGTGTAAGTAGAGCAAAGAGTGAAATTGTCAAGCATTATGAATAATAGTGATGAGAACAAGTGGAGCATATTATTTTACTCTCATACATAGAGGCAGTGAGGAGATTTAATGTGTGTGCCTAGTTAGGGTATTTCCTAAGTTTAACTACGTTTGATGAAGAAGCAACCACTAAATTTACAAGAACATTTAATGAGGGAGAAGCTACTATATGGGGTTTAACGGTTGTTTACACAGAAGAGTGGATAGCAGAAGTAACTAGGTTACTAGCAATAGGAGAACATTATCCTAATACACATGATGCAAGATTAGCCAGGGCTCAGTTTGTCATACCAACTAATCTTCAATTAGATATCACCAAGCAAGGTTGCAAAAAGATGTCTCTTCTACCACCATACAATGAGCTTGCTATGCACATTATCAGGTACCTAACCTATGAAAGAATATTTTCATATTTATATGCACATCATTTTTAATTGTTCAGTTGTATAAGACAAAATTATCCAATAAATGTTCCCAATTTCTTATATAACATGTTATGCATTAGTGTTGAAGAAACCTAAAAGGGGAAGGACAATTCTATCACCCATCATGCCCTAATTAAATTACTCATAGAAAGATCACTTAGGAATGTCTCTCCCATGTCATGGGTAGAATTTTTCCAAGCTAAAACCTTACAACCCTAGACTATCCTTAATGAATAGCCTAGTGAAGAGAATGTAGTTCCTACTGATGAACCTACTAAGAAAAACACTCAAGATGCTAAAGCTGGAAATGTGCAAGAGAATGTGCAAGAAAATGTGTCTTTACCTATTCAAGAGACTCAAAAACCTACCTCTACCTGACCAAAAGGAAAATAGAAATTACAAGAAGAGACCTTGGCTCTGGTAGTAGAAAAGCCAAACCCTACAGTTGCAAAGTAAAAGATAGCTAAGATGGGTCCTATAGTAGTTACTCCTGCAGCAAAGACACCAAAAGGAAGAAGTAGGAAGAAGGTTGTGATACCAGAGGATACCCCTATGAGAAGAAGTCCTAGAATGAGGAGACAAATTTCTAAAGTGATAGTAGAAGCTCATTCTACTTCATCCAAATCATCCACTAAAGAATCCCTAGTATATATTGTTCCTAATGATTTTCCTTCTCACCTTAAAACTGCAAACATTCCTAAAAACCCTAATGAGGAATATAGATGAAAATCAAAATGATCCCCCAGCAGGCCAAAAAATAGTTCCCATAATGAAGGAGTTAGTTTACTCAAACACTAGCCTAGTTCCCTATAAACCAACATGGCTTATAGATTTCATAAAGCAATTATGGAGGGAACATAGGAAGAGGAAAAATAATTATAAAGAGGATAGTGGTTCCATTACCTTACAAAAACTTCTTTTCTAGTTGTTTGGACAACATATGCTTGTTTCTACCCTATGGGAAGAGGAGAAGAAGAAAATGAATAAAGTCATAGTGTCCCTAGGTGAGGAAATTATAGATTTGAAAGAGCAATTGGTAAACCAAAAATAAAGGATGGATCATGCCCTCAAATTGGCTGATCAAGCACTTGCTTGCAGACCACCACCTTGGATTTATGTTATGTGTTTAATGGAACAATTCCTTTTATTCCAACTTATGCTAAAACTTCATGAATATAAATGCAAAATTCAAATTAGCTTAGGAATTCTATGGTTTATACTAGACTTTACCATCCTAGTACCAGAATTTGCTCTATGAGTTATATGTGCAAAATTTTATCATTCTAGAAGAAACTCAATGGAATCCTTTACTCTATATAGGGGATATACACCTGAGGGCTTTGATGTCCTAGATGCATAATGAAGCTAATTATGATAGATAATTGAATAATTATAGAGATGAGGAAAGAATAGAGCCCCTATCATTACGAGCTGAGAGTAGTAAACTAGAAGAAATTCTTAGGGATTGGTTCATATTGACTTATGGGGATAAAAAAAAGGTAGTAAGGGACAAAATATTTGCTACTGAAACCAAGGTCTATGTAGAATATGAGAACCTACCTTACTTTTCCTTTTAGAGTGCCATGGTTGGTGCTAAAAGTAGGTGGGCTAGATTACCTGAGACACTTAATAGATCAGAGCCACACAGTCCCATCAATTTAGAGGCTGCCCTTCACTGAGTTCCAAAGTATATAGAGTTGGGGAAATAGGGTAGGCCAAAACTATGATGCACACTCACTATGCAACCTCCAATGCTAATGTGGACCCTGTATGATATTAATACTGATAGACTTGACAAGCTATAGGAGGATAATAGAAGGAAAGTTTGGGAGAGAACACGAGGATTCTACTACACCTTCTAGTGTAGTGGGAGAGGAAGGACTAAAGTTGGAGAATTCAGATCACTAACTAGAAAATGCAATGCTTGAGGACAAGCATTAGTTTACTAGGGGGCAGATGATGATACTAGTTATTGCCTCTATTTTATGATAATTTTAAACACTTTTTTTTACTTCCACCAAGACATTTGTGAACTTATGTTTACTTGAACTTATGATTAACCTATGGGTACATAGTATGTTATATTTTGCCAATATTTTATATATAATGCAATATTTCATATAATCATCAAAATGTTTGTTCTAATATTTTAATTTAATTTGGTAAGGCTTATTTGCAAATATCTTTGCATAATAACTAACCTATTAGCAATGAAAGCTGAAGGTGGTTGGGAGTATTTAAAGGGAAACATTGAAGATGGCCAACAACATTCAAGGAGAAAAGACATTAAGGTTAGCCATAGTGGAAAAATTCATAACAGTACCAAGGGACATAGCCAGCAATATGGAAGATCTATGAAGAATTGCTATATTTTCTCTGCATTTGTTATTATTTCAAAGTGGTTGGCTAGACTTTATTGTTCTTTTCATGAGCTGTTACCTTTCTTTCTATTTCTTTGGAAGATTTCTAATTAGTTTGTTTTTCTTTTTTGTTTTAGAATAAGTATCAATCTTCTATTTATAGTGATCAAACCAATAGTGTTAGAGGTTAGAAGAAAGTTTATGACAAGAAATTGTTGACTCTTGTAGTGAGTTGTTTTTACAGTTTTATGTGTCATTCTCATGTAATGAATTTTTGGAACATAATGAAATAGATCTTGGTTTACATTTTGTGTTAGTAAATTAGTAGAAGCCAACCAAGGGGGCCTAGAGTAGCATAGATTTTTTTTCAAGCATCTTTAGTATTACAAGTAGAAGGTGTAAGTTCCTTCCTATAACATCATACATTGTGAGTGTTCTTGCAACATCTATAAGAGTAGTTATAGTAGGTGAACTGAGTTGGAGTATATAATAGTATTTGATTGCATTTCCAATATTTATTTCAGTAAAGAGTTAAGTGTGCTAGTTTCCTATAGCACTAGTATAGGTTCTTTCCTTGCATTTTACTTTCCTGTAGCATAATCATAATGACTCATTAAGAAACCTAGTGCACATATTGTGCCAACCATTTCAAGAATACATCCCTAGGTTGACAAAATCAAATGCATCTCATGGTGGGGAAAAATAGTCCTTAGATTGAATACACTCTTTCTAAGTATGGCCTTTGGCATGATTATTATACACCTATTGTGAGAGGGAGCAAGATGCATTTAACATTAATATATGAAGAGAAGATTATTTGCGTATGGAAAAAAATGTTGGCTTGGTGACATGTCAACTTTCTATGCTAAATTCCTAAAGGAGACCAAGTCAAATGGGAGGAAAATCTATATATGGAAGTGATAAAATATGTGATAAGAAACATGGTGATAGGGGTTATCAACAAAGACTATAATGCAACTCAATAATGATAAAGACCATTCATAGATAAAAAAAACATAGTGTTGATTTGCATTGTTGCACCCACGACACAACATAATCACTTTATTCTTCAAAGAATGGCTTGGATAAACCATTGTGTCATCTAACCCTCTTGGAAATAAATATTTACAATATTTCAAGGGTTATAATGATAGGGTGATTTCCCTTTGTATGTCGCCAAAGAAGTAAGACCTTCACATTAGGCTCCTTGGATGATATTGTTCTTCTTTGGGACCTAAGAACCAATAAATACCTAGGCCTAATCTATATCAAAAGAATATATGCAAGAACATATGATGAAAAAAGCCTTATCTTTTCCATTTTCAATGAAGCGGGTTTTAAAACAAATCTTTAATATCTAATTAATTTGAATGGGAACATCATGTTTTCATGGAAGCATCCATGTTGGGCCTTTACATTGAATTCACTCTAAATCTTCTCACTTGTACACAAGGAAAGAAATGGATTGTTTATATTATCATTCACATTTGGTAAAAAATAATGAGTTGTGGGGAGACATTGGATTGACTTCAACTTTGGTGTTGACAATTAAAGAGGGAAAATAGCATTCTCGTAGCTACTAACTGACTAGCATTAGAAGGCAATTAAAGCCATCACGGAAGATAGAATGGGTTTTCAAATGGTTTTTTTTTGAAATAAGGGGATCTCTCATACTATTTTGAGAATAGGTACCATGACAGGAGAGTACTAGTTCTAAAGTGATTTAATGCCATTTTTAGGTTGATTGATGGCATCATTTTAAAACACAATATCCATGTTTCCTCTTTTTCATAGGTATCTCATTGCTTTGAATCAATGAAGAAGTGTAGGTGTAAATGGGTAGTTTTGCAAATATTTTGGCACAAAAGGGTTTTGTAGAGGTACATTGTCATGTGATTAGAAGACTTATAAAGAAACTAAGTGTTTCATATTTTAGAAGATAGCCATAAGGATTTATCTAGTTATTGAACATGTGATTTTAATTGTTGGGATAAAGAATTTGAAAGGTCTACACATTGAACACATTTATCACACTAACTATATGGAGATTTTTTCCACATTAGTTGTGGAATAGTTCCTTGGGATCAATAAGTATCGAAACACTCCCTCAATGTAATAGCTAAAGTTGTGATTTTGACTAACAAATGAGAAAATAAGAGGATTATGCAAGTGGAAAGCAGTGGCAAAATAGGAGGATACCATATGGCATGGCATACAAGGTAGATAATAGATGAATTTGGACATGTGGCATGCTCACATGATAGTGCTGGGAAAATGGTGACATTATATTGAAGAGCAATGAGGTTTTCTTTTTGAGGCCAAAGAACAATGACGTTGCACACAGTCACTGTAACATCTTGGTGGTTAGTGATAGTAGATGAGTTTGGACACATGGCATGTTCATGAGACATCATTGAAAAAATGGTGATGTCATGTAGAAGAACAATGATACTTTGCACATATTCAATGAAACATCTTGGTGGTTAGTGATAGATTGTGGATTAAGGTTGCATTGTTGCACTTCATTAATCAGAGTCTCCTATGGTTTTAGCACAACTTCTCTATGTTTTGAGAAGATCCCAACATAGGATTTGAGATATTAAAAAATTGAGAGAAGTAGAACATGGGCCCCACTTAATGCTAAGGTGGTGCAAGTGATTAGACATTGAGGTGTCAATTTATAGTCAGTGAAAGAATGACACATGTCATCTAGTTGGTAGTTGAATAGTTTGACTTGATGAGAAGATTGGAGGAAAATGAAATGTGAAGCCAAGGTAACATTACTATAATATTTCATCTCCCAAGTTTGAATACTCATGCAAATAATCTTAAGATTAAAATAGAAAGTGGGGACCATTTGAAATGTGCAGCCAATTATAGTAAATCTATACATTTTAAATAAAGGAATATGTGAAGAGGTTTTGTTGTATAGTTCAAACTATATGATAAAATTGAGTAATTCTAAATATTTCAAGAGGTCTATTCATCCTCAAAGAATGAAGATTCAAATGGATGCCAAGGGCATGCACTTTTAACCTAGATATAACAATATCATATACTATTGAAAAGGTCCTAGAATGAGGATATCAATTTTAAAGACCTGATATGTCCAAGTATAACAAGGTAAAAGATATTCAAAGTCTTGTTAAATAGGGGCATTCTCAAAAAAAATTCTTGTTTCTGTTAGAAATGATAGTCCACCAAGATAACTGAGTTGGGGGGGGGGGGGGGGGGGGGGGGGGGAGGGGGGGGTTGAACTAGTTATCCAATGATTAAAACATTTATTAACCTTAAGAAATCTTATCCATTCAATCCAAGTAAACAACAACTATAACAAGATGCACATAGAGAGTTACACTAGATATGCTAACTAAGGAAACCCTTGATCAAAGGGAAAACTTCAATGGGAATGATGGCCACAAGATGATGAACTAATATAAATATCCCTTGTTAGAGGATGGACCCTATTAGGAGTCTATTACCATATTTAATACGTATGAGTCCCTATTAGGAGGCTTTGAATTCCTATTAGGAGTTCTGCCAACCTCGTTAGGAGTTGTACTACAATGTATGCAAGAAGAGTCCATTGCCCAAACATGCAATTTCAATTACAAGAAGAGCCCATGCTGCCGAAATAAGTAATTTACTATTAAGTTCCCCTTTCCTCTATTTTTCCAATTGAACCAATCACTATCAAACCTTGTAGACTAGGTCATGAACCTCAGATCGAAGAATCCAACTTTGGATCACACTATAAAACCTTGACAATGAAGTTTCCTTCACTTCCACTCTGCTTTGCTCAACTTCGCATTCTTCTCTTTGTGCTACTAACAATCATCTCATATTATACTTCTAAAATAAATTAAAATGTACTTCCTTTATATCAAATCCATAAAGAAACTCCCTAAGTCAGTTGTTACACGTTCTCAATAAATTATTATAGGACCACATTAAGAACACTTTACACTTAGTGATAACATTAATCTTTTTCCTTGCAACTTGAATATCTTTTTGTATGTGTAGTAGTATGATGAATGAGCTTAGCCATGTCATCAAAAACATGTCTTCTACACATCCTTAAAATTTATTCTCCAAATAACAATTAGGCTAAGAGATATAACAAGTTTACTAGAACATGCTTTTGTAAACTCTATCTTATACCTTACATAACTTCTTCTAGGCTTAACATTTCTACACTTGATGTTAACTACATATACTAGATACTTAGAAGTATCTCCCACAACCTTAGATAGTCAGAATACTCAATTAGCTATCCATACCAACTTGATATTTCCATTTCTCTTCTACTAGATACTACAGAAAACTATTATGTTGACATCAATGGCAAATGCAGTCATGAATGTAACATATCATCATGGTAAAGATCTAATCATGTATCTATAATACTCTCCCATAGGAATGTCATTAGCACTCATGCTTCAAACAATCTCCCCCTTTCAAATTGATGGCAACATAGATGAAAAAAATCTAGTTCCATGAATACCAACTACAAAAGACAATTAACCTTTATTTTCAAATCCTCTTCATCAATCATTCTCCCAAATTATTTTCTTCCAAAATGCTAAAATTCTTCCCAACATGCTATACTTGTTCTTTCTTATTTTCTAACTTATTTTTTATGCTAATCTTCTCCCCTATTGACATCAATTTCAAAGGTTTCAGCATCCATAAAAACTCTATAACAACTGATTCTTACTAGCTCAAGTTTCCAAAGGAAATATTTCAAAACAACATCCAACAAGAGTCCTAGATGACTCTATCCATCACAAATACTCCTCCATATAGGAAGCATCAACATTCAATCTAGACAAACAATGGTGCTCTATTACACTAGACTAATGCATTCTTCCATCTTCTACTTTGATGTAGGAAGGGGCATAACCCCTAACATACCTCACAAATACTTAAAAGTCTCTTTGGGAAGAGACTTAGTGAAAATATCTGCAATCTACTCTTTAGTGCTCAAATATTCCAATCGAATTTCCTTTTCTACAAATTTCTCTCTCAACATGTGATACTTGATAGAAATGTGCTTGGTCTTAGAATGCAACACTAGATTCCTAGACATATTTACTATGCTTGTGTTATCACAATGTATGACAATAGGTTCACTGGATTCTATCCTTATATCCTTTAGTATCCACTTCATCCAAACAACTTGATTACAATATTTTGTTGCTGCAACATACTCTATGTCTGCTATACTCTATGAGGTATAATCTTGCTTCTTGGTTAGCCATGAAAATAATCTTCCTCCAAGAAATAAGGCTCCACCACTTGTGCTCTTTTTTTCATCCATACTACCTGCACAATCAACATTAGTATAAGCATATAGAGTGAAATCATTAGACTTATAATACCACAATCCAAACTTTGGTGTTCCTTTTAGATATATAAATATCCTTTTGACTGCTACATAATGTGCTTATCTGGGATCAACTTAGAATATTGCAACAATTCAAACTACATTTTCTATATTTGACCTTGTGTGAGTTATAGATTACAAACCCCTGATGATAGATCTATACTTCTTTTGCTCAACAGTAGGTGTCTCATTCTTTCTAGATAAATTGTTTCTAGTTACCATAGGTGTTCCAATGGGTTTACACATATCCAAACCAAACCTTTTAAGAAAATCCTTCAAATACTTAGTCTAAGAGATAAAGATTCCTTCTTTATCCTATACAATCTGCAATCTTATAAAATATTTCATTTCTCCTATCATACTCATTTAAAATTTCTTCTTCATTTCTTCTCTAAACTTGTCACCTTCCTCATCATTTCCTCCAAATATGATATCATCAACAAATATTACCAAAATCATTAATCCATCATCAATTTCTTTCCAATAGAGATTGCTATTAGCCATACCTTTGCTATATCCAAGCTTTGTCAAATTCTTGTCTAACCTTGCATACTAGGTTTTGGGTGCTTGCTTCAAGCCATACAATGCTTTCTTCAATCTGCATACTATGTCCTTGTCATCTATCAAAGGAAAATCTTTAGGTTGTTCAATGTATAACTCGTCTTGAAGTTTTCCATTCAAAAATGCTAACTTAACATCCATCTGATATACTTTGAATTTGTTATATGTTACACGCACTAATAATAACATTACTACTTCTATTTTTGCCACAAGAGAGTAGGCTTCACTATAGTTTATTCCTTCTTGCTATGAGTAACCTTTACATACCAATCTTGCCTTGTCCTTTACAACTTCACCTTGGTCTTGAAAAACCATTTAGTTCCTATCACATTCTTGTCTGCTGGTCTAGGGACTAGTTCCCATGTGGCATTCTTTATTATCTGATCCAATTCCTCTTTCATAGCTTACTTCCAATAGTTATCTTTACATGCTTCATCTATATATTCTTAGGTTCAACTTGAGATATCAAACATATTTCTTCATTTACTCTACTTCTTGTCATCACAACTTTATCTCTACTTTTGGTGATCTACTTTAATGAATGATTCTTTATCATATTCTTTCTCAAAGTAGGAGTTGTTATCTCAACTCTTGGCTCTACTAAAGGTTTTGAGGTTTGTTGCTTTCGTGGCTCTCCTGCATTCTGCAAATTATTACTAGTATCAAGAAATACTTCATCATTCCTTGTTTTAGTAACAACACCATCATCTAAATTATAATAAACTATTCTTTCTTGTATATTGAATTTCTCGTCAACTCTTACATTTGCACTTTCCATAATAGTTACCAAAGCCATCTCTTCTGTTACTTCCTCTTAAATAATAAATCTAGGTTCATTATCATAGTCATTCAGGAATCTTTCCATACTTTCTTTAAATTCTTCAACTTGATCAGAAAGTAAACTCTTTCTAGTTTTCCTTAATCCCTTAGGACATCTTGATGAAAAATAACCAACTCTTTACATGTCCAACAAACAAAAATTTTCATACCTTCTGGCTCTCTTTTCATAAATAGATCAATAGCTTCCTTTATCTTTATGTCTTCTTTGAATCTAGACTTATCTTTGCTTGTACTTATATTCTTTTCTATACAATAGAAGGATTCTGGATCAAAAAACTCAATGTTCTATTCTTTACATAAATCTAATAACTCACCAAAAATTTCCACCATTTAGGTGTCAAAATTTCCTGTGTTAGATGTAACTATCTTTCCTAGAAATGTTTTCCATGGATCTCCAAAAGTTGTTAAACTTTTATCTTCAAGGACCTAATGCCATGATACCAATTGTTAGAAACAATAGGCCACCATGATAACTGGGGGGGGGGGGGTGTGAATCAATAATCCAATGAATAAAACATTTATTAACCTTGAGAAATCTTATCCATTCAACCAAAGGAAATAACAACCATAACAAGGTGCAGATAGACAATTGCACTAGATATGTTAACTAGGGAAACCCTTGATCAAAGGGAAAACCTCGATAGGAATGATGCCCACAAGATGATGTACTAATATAAATATCCCTTGTTAGAGGATGGACCTTGTTAGGATTATATTAAAAAAATTAGTACATAAGAGTCCCTATTAGAAGACTTTGAATCCTTGTTAGGAGAATCCAACCCTATTAGGATTTGTGCCAACCTTGTTAGGAGTTGTAGTACAATGTCTGCAAGAAGATCCCATTGCCCAAACATGTAATTTAAATTACAAGAAGAGCTCACTACCAAAACAATTAATTTACTTTTAAGTTCCTCTTTCCTCTATGTTTTCAACTGAACTAATCACTATCAAACCTTGGAGACTAGGTCACGAACCTCAGATCCAAGTATCCAACTTTGGATCACACAATAAAACCTTAGAAATCAAGTGTCCTTCACTTCAAGTTTTCTTTGCTCAACTTTTCATTCCACTCTTTGTGATCCTTAAAATCATCTCATATCATACTTCTAAAATAAAGGAAAATTTCCTTTCTTTATGTATCCATAAAAAGTTCCCTGAGTCAGTTGTTACACTCTCTCAATTAATTATTATAGGACTATATTAAGAACACGTTACACTTAGAGATAACATTAATCTTCCACCTTACAACTTGAATATATTTATTTATTTATAATATTATGATAAGAGAGCTTAGCCAAATCATCACTAACATGTCTTCTACACATCCTCAACCTCAATTCTTAGAATGACAATTATGCTAAGAGATATAACAAGTTTACTAGAACATGCTTCTGTAAACTCTATCTCATAACAAACATCACCAAAACTTACATAAATTCTTCCTGGCTTTACATTTCTCTACCTAACATCAACTGGATATACTAGATACTTAGAAGGATCTCCCATAACTACAAATAGTGAGAATACTCAACTAGCCATCCGTACCAACTTGATCATTTTGCTATTCTTCTATCATATACCACATAAAACTGCTATGTTGACACCAATGACAAACACAATCATGAATGTAACATATCACTATGGTAATGACCTAATCATGTATCTACAATACTCCCCCATAGGAATATCATCAACATTCATACTTCCAATAGTTTCTTCCATAGAGTTTCAAATTTAGTTTGTGAGAAAATGGTTAAGTGAGTTTGTCCCAAATTTGGAAAAGGCGTTCCTATTAGTATCCTTATACCTTAAGAATCATTTGGTGGGTTTTCTAGTACATGTTTTAGCAATAAATTTTAATTTTTTTGAAAAATTTATTTTATTCATCATTTAGGTATATTTTAATGAGTTTATTGAGGTAGATGATGAATATCTGATATTGAGGTCGAAAGGGCAAAAGAAAAGAGAGATGCTTTAGAGTAGTAGGAGGAAGATCTAAGTGGACACATGTCATCTATGGATTAGAGCTGAGAGTCTTCTTCTTTCAATATCTTCTTTCTAGTTCACATTGTATAGGGTTGGTTCAAGCTATTTGAGAAAGTTCTCAACCTAATTTTCCACCATTCTTCAACATTTATCTTGTTTTGAACAATATATGTATTATTCCTCGAGAAAAATAAGGAAGGAATAGATACATTCCTAGTTTATTTTATGTTTCTTTGAGTCACTCTATATATATATATAATATCATTTTGTATTTGATTTCAAATAAAGGAATATAATGAAGCTATCAGAGTATTTTCATATTGAAGCTTATCTCCTATCTTTGAGTTGTTGCTATTTTCTATGATATGTGGACAAAGAACCCAAATCTCATTTACAACTTTTTTGAGCTGCATGTCAGTGTATGTTTTGTTGTTTATCCAAACTTTTAAGTAGATGTTTTATATATCATGATAGAATTGTTGATATTATGTAAAGATTTTGATGAATAGAGGATTCATAGTAAAAAGTGATGTCTCATTTACAAAGTAAATTGATAGATAATAAAGGTCATGGTGTATTTTTGTTCTAATGTAACACCCAATGGATAGGGCACAAAACATTGATGCAAGATCTACATCTTGTCATTGTTTGGTTCAGGATTATTGCTGAAATTATTTAATGAAAGTGACCATTTTCATTTACTATCTATAGATATGAAAATAAGGCTCTCGCCTATCTTGTGAATTCATAAGTTGTGTAACTATCCTATTGTATTAAATAAGTATAGAAGAACCAAGGTATTATCTTCTTAGTCTAGATTTATATTTATGTTTTAGCACTAGTGACATTAATGAATCTAACATCTACCCACCTAGGTTTTCATAGCCTAAAGTGTAGAAGGATTTTTTCCTTATTAGTTGGCTCAATTTATATTCAAATGTATCCATCATAGGAATCAGCTACCCTTAGATGTACCTTGTTTCATATTTCCTACTTATTTAAAAACTATTAAATCAAGTGCCAGAAAAATGGTGACTCTGATGGGGATAGGGTAGCAAAAATCCTTGTTACAATTGTAGGACTCTCTAGCATAATTTGTACCTATTCATTTATATCTTGAGTTGAATTTTTCCCATCCAAGTCATCTAATAAAATGGTGACTCTACTAAGTAATTGTATTGAACTCTTCTAGTGGAAAACCTTAAGAATCTCAAAAGAGATTCAATACAAATGGAAGAAAGGTATTAAGAAAATAGTTGTAGATATAAGGTTATGATGCATTTTCCATTTCTTTTCTATAAATATTTTCCCTTAGTATTGCTTTAGTCTTGTTTTAGTGAACATATTGTCTTTCTAACTACGCAATGGTAATTTACTTTATGCCCAAGACTTGGAGAGCACAAAAAAGTTAACAACAGTTGACAAAACCTCATGTTATTTGTTTTCTCTCTATATTTATGGGTACAACTTCCTTTATAAGATTTGTCAATGAATTAATAACCAATTTTGCACATTTTCCAGAAAGCACATAAGGTACTCTCACATACTCCTAGGTAGTCAGGTGATAATTCATTCATATGGTAAGGATAAAAAGCTCACAGTCCTTTCAACATAACCACTTATTGAAAGGAAATTGAATGCTACAGTGACTTCATAATAACCATTCAAGAAAATTGATCAATGTAAATTATAGCATAAACAACAATAGATATCACAAAGAATAAATCAAATGTTCACAAAGTAACAATGATTTAATCACTTCAAACACCAAGTTTTAATTCTAACCCTTAATTTTAGCTTTCTAATTCTAACCCTTAATCAGTTCAATGCCTCAACATTTATAGTCTTTTTTTACATATCCAAAATTCCTCCATTAAAGCCTAGCCATTTCCATTGAAATAGTTATGGGAAAATAAAAATAGCTTTAAAATGGTTGCAAAAGATACAACTAGAAGTAACTATCTTGATCAGACTTCATTGTCCGCCTTTTCCCCCTCACCCATAGTTTGTCTCACCAGCTTCCAACTTCTGAAGGTGTTAATAAATTCTTGCATTGCATGAGAATGGGGGTTCTTCAAATGCAGTAGCTTAGATCTACAAGCATCTTTTAGCCACTTGAATTCTTTGTTCTTTAGACTCTGCCATGGCATGAGGTTCCTATTTAAACATAGCATGGATTCAATATTTTCTAGTTGGTGAAATCACTGGCGGTAGCCTTTAGAATCCATGTTTCCATCATCAACCTATAGAATTCCTATAGGATTCACTATGTTCATATCCTTAAGAAGCTCCTCACACATCCCAACAATCTTGTTTTCAATGGATTGCATTTCTTTAATAGTTTGTCTGTAGATTGATTCTTTCTAGCCCATATTATTCTTCATAATAAACAACATACAAGAATCTATAGTTTTTATAGGGTTCTCACCTAGGAATTTGATCACTCCATACTTTTCAACTTTAGTCACCTAGAACACAATGACCTAACACTAACTTTGTTCAATTTCCCATCCTGGAGTAATGGTTTGAATTTCACCTAAGAGTGTTTCCCCTTCAAGTTACATAGTGGTAAAATCTAGGATGAATTTTTTACCTTCTTTAGTGACGGAATTTACCCAATTATGCATTGTATCCAAAAGTAACTTCCCCTTTTGCATATGTTTAACTAGTTGCTGGCTGTCTACAAAATTAGGATCAAAAGATTGAGGAGTCTGAACAATTGGTAGAGCCCCGAGATTCATCAATGAATCTATATAAGTGGCCATGGTCACCACTAAGGCTTTGAATTATTTCTTCTCTCTATTATCTTTCTCTGAATGAGTCAACATATGATCAACAAAAAATTTGAAGAAGTTATTACCTATATTTCTGATGATGGTCCAAAGTTCAACTAAAGTAACCTTGAAGCCCTTGCTATTAATTTCTCTACATTCAATTTTCTATTTTATATGTGGCCAATTCTACTATGGTTTTCCCAGTTACTGAATCTTTAACCAAATGAGCATTAGATTTTAGCTTTTTAACCTTGGAACCACAAGCTGCATACATAGTTACAATATCTTTCATAGTTGTACATGTATATGAGAAATATGTTAGCAATAAATACTAATCTATTAAGAGAACAAAGCATTAACTAGCATAAAAATCATAACATATATGAGAGGCAAAGTGAAACCCTCAAATGAGAATATGAGCCATAGAATGGCTCTCCCAATGAGGATGGTCACTTGATTTAGGGATGAGTCTAAGTAAAGGATTGGTATGTATTCTCAAGGCTTCTCAAACTAGCTTCAATGGTGTTCTTGATGGATTTTGGCTTGGGTGAATAGATTTGATGTAAAACTTGCTCTCAAAATGGCATTATAACTTTAGCTCAAGGCTTTGTGATGAAATTGCTTGGGAGGGGATTCAATTTATAGGCTAAGGGCTTGAGGGATTGAGGGTTAATATGCAAGGAAAGATGAAAGCTTAAGGAGGGCTAGGATGCACTCAAAGGGAAGCACATGGATTGTGCTTGTTTAGCACCAATCAGGGAGTGATACATGCCACAAGGTGAGTGGATGGAGGCAAGGGGATGGATGAGTCAACAAAGGAGGCTCAAGGGATAATATCTTCATAAAGACCCTTCATAATGGCTTGTAAGAGAAATGAATGGGCTTCTAAGAGTCTTTATGGCTTTTGTAAGAGCATTCGTGGCTTGGTGGTTGGGATATTTTAGAGGGAGTTGAGATTGTTGACTTTGCTTGGCCTAGGAAAGTCTTAAGCTTACTTAGGGAATGTGACAAGGTTGGGGGGGATTAGGCTTGGGTTTAGGATTAGATTAGGCTTTTTAGAGATTTGCAAGTGGATGGCATTCATGAGGGTGGGTGAGTTAGTGGCTAATCTTGTTTAGTATGAGTGGATGGGGTGGATTAGGCTAAAAAGGGGGTTTAGGATAGTTTAGGGGTTATTAGATTTGAGGGCTTTATTTATAAAATAGATTTATTTTATAAATGAGGATTTTGGAATTTAGATAGAAGAATAGGATTAATTGATAAATAATAGGTTATTTGATTTTTCAATTAGTACTATACATGATTAATTAAATTAATCAGCTAGGGGATGGCAAGGGATTAATTAAATAGGAATTTAATTAATGATGCCTTTAGAGATAACTAAATAGGATTATGAAAGCGATGTAATCAAATTTAGGTGTCTACATTTTGCCCCTCTTTGACATAGTGTTGAGACAACACTATTTCAAAGAAGTTCGAATGAAGAAGACACGAGGAAGATGTTTTAGCAAGAAGGTTGCCCCAATCTCAGATAAGAAGAGGAGAGACTAGACTTAGAGATGCCCCCTCAAGAAGGTGGCAGAGAGAGAAATGAGGCTCGACGGATTCTTGAAAAAAATAAAAGAATCTAGGATCAGCAAGGACATAGATTGGCAAAGAGAAGGGGCTAAATTAGCGCAAACTCTCACTATGAGAGAATGATAAAGGGGAAAATCAGAGGCACAAGAGTAAATAAGTTTAAGACTTTCAAGATTGCAGAGGAGGAAGGAGCAGAGTGCTATAAAAAGGAATCTAGGATAGGGAGATGGATGAGGGGATTATAAAGCTGATGCAACAGGATTTCAAAGAGTTAGATTGGCAAAAGATGGGTTTCGGAGATCCCTAGGACTAGGATTGTGGAATTCGAAAGATGAGGCTTGGTGGATTGATTTGGATTGGTGGATCCCTAAGACTAGGATTGTGGATCCCTAAATCTAAAGGTGAGGAGTGATTCAAAGAGATACTAATGCATAAGCTGGGGGAGGAGCGACAGATGCTGGAGATGGATGGGGGATAATGGAGATGAAGGGAATCCATTGAAGCTTTTTGAGCAGGGGGATACTTCAAAGAGAAGTACCACCATGTAGTTGAGCACTAGATTTTCTATAGGACTATTGGTTAATTGCCAAGGTTACCAAGAACATCAAAGCCTTTTCACCAACTATCCAGAGGACTGATGAACTGACTCAAAACAAACACGCAAGGATTGCCCCATCATCACACATGAATCTCGAAAGAATCAGAGTGGAACCGAGACTTGGTAACCCACAAGCAGAAAAGAAAAACAAACAAAAGACTTGATTAAGACCTTATGCTCAGGTTGTCCATTCGCAGTATACCATGATATGGAAGATCATGGCAACCTTGAGGAGGGAACAAAAGGATTGCTTGGAAAAGATATTTCAAGACACAAAAGGGAAGATTCCAAATCAAAAGAAAGCGAAAATCCAAAAGAGAACCGTTTGCCAATGAGATGGGTAGGACGAGGTACTAATGAACCAAGATCAGACATGAGGAAAGCTATATACTGCAAGGATCTATCGAAGAGCAACTAAGCTAATGGATCTGGATGAGGGATGCGTCTGGAAAGCTGAACTAAGAAGGATAACACTTTGGTGATAGGAGATCTAACTAAAGGATGCATTGGAATAGCTAACCAAGGGTTGTGCGATGTGTTCAAGATGCTGATCAAGGAGAAACTGACACAAAAGTTGGATAGATACAATGGTACTAAGCTAAAGATGATGTACAAGCTGACAGACCAAGATATGTTACAAATTAAAGCTGACCAAGATAGTTACAAGCAGGTAAAAGCTCAGGATGATAGGATAGCGGGATGGTTCGATGTTGTGCAAGATGGGGTGATAGCGAAAGGTATGGATTTGGCAGGATGCATCCAATGATGATGATAGATTTTGTGACCAAGGATAGCTAGAGGAGCAAGATGATATGGCTGGATAGGATGGTAGATAGCTAGGATTATGATGGATATAAAGAGATGACATTGGGTTTGCATGAGGATAGCCTAGAGCTAGATACCAATGACAAGGGAGGATGGATAAGACAAGATCTCCAAGGAATACAATGCCCCCAATTAGAAGATGACATGCAGAAGGAGGTCTTATGATGGATGTGATAGGATTGAAGGTAGGATGGAGAAGTTGAAGGCGCTAGGATGATGGATGATAGCTATGATGGTTGGCAGAAGCTACAAGAGATAAGTGGATGGTGTGAGATGGAAGTTGGAGGGTGGAGGATAGGTGGATAGATTGGAAGATGCAGCTGGATGACAAGATGTGACCAAAAGCATGAGGATGATAGGCTAAGCTGGGGATGGTTGGATTACGCATGACACTTGTTTGCCAAGTTTTCATCATGGTACTTGTCCAAGGCACTTGAATTGCCAAGTTTTCAGCAGTGGACGCTTTATTTTTCTTTATTTTTTTTGACTTTTTGAATTTGGACTTAGCTGGAACGATTTTGGCTTTCTTCAGCTATTTTTGGCTCTTTTGATATTTTTCACTAGCCGTTGGAATGTTCAAGTTTGTTGCTAGCTGTTGGTACACCGAATGTGTGATTTATGCAATAGATTGGATTAGATGGGATTGATGGTAGGAGATGGAGGGATGAAAAGGCTGGAAAGGAGCATGAGATGGGGATGCTTGTAGGATCAATATCGGCACATGTTGGGACGGGTACGAAAACAGCATATGGGGGATAGACGGTAGATGCGAGCTTGATGGAGGATTTGTGGAAGCACACTTGGGGATATAGGCACCCAAGATGGAGTTAGGAGATGGGGGACACGAGTCATTGGATGGGGGATTAGCAATGGTGGATGCCATTATGCATTGGGTTTCAAATTTTTTCTTTGGGATCCACATGGTTTTGGATTTTCTTTTCATAGGCTTTGGCATTATTTTGCATTCTTTGATTGGATTTTGCCTTTTTGGAGTATGTCTTTTAAAATAGACATATGATTGCCTAGGATGTGGATTTTTAGCTTTATGCATTTTGAAGTTGGCATTCACATTGTTGTGGTAAGCTTTGGGAAGATGGTTAGGAGAAGCTTTGTGAGATGGAGAGGATATGGAAGAGCATGTAGGGGGATGATGATGGATGATGTGCCCTGATATGTGCCTTTGTTGATCTTGCATAGGAATGGAGGGAATATGATTTGAATGATGGTTGATAGGAGGGTGGAGGATGGTAGATTTTGGGACATAGGGACCCAAAATGGATTTAGCAGATGAAGGGGGGATATTGTAGGTTGTTTTGGGTTGCAAAGATGGTAGAGGGGGGATGACATAAGATTTCTTGAAGGAGTGATGGGAGGCTGGCATGGTGGGCCTAGAGAAAGGCTTGGTTTGGGGATGGCATTTACCAACACTTTTAGATGGTGAGCCTTTGGATACATATCCAAGACCATGAAATCCTGGATTCTGTTGTGCAATAATGGGCTTTCTAATTCCTTGCTCTTGTGGTCCTAAACCTTGACCTTGATAATGCCATCGATTGAGCATTTGACCTAGCTGAGGATACATTTTGCTTGCGGAAAATGGTGGAAGTGCTTTATCAAATGTACTGCAGTAGGGAGATACTGTTCTTAATTCTTCTGCTGAGAGGAGGCCACCATGGATGAATGTAAGTGAACCAAGAGGGTAGATTATAGATGGTGGAATAGCTTGGATAGGTGGTAAGATGGAAGCATGGAGTAGAGGAGATGGTAGGATAGGATCTTGATTTAGCTAATGGGATGAAAAGATATCCTGCAATAGAGGAGGTATGGCTTGAGGTTTTGGAGATGGAGGAGATGGTGATTGCACTATGGATGGAAGACATGGTATGATGATATCTTTGTTTATGCTTTGGGGGATGTCAACATGCTTTTGGGTAGGATCTTGATAGGATTGGATTGGAGTGGATGGTGCGATAGGAGGTGAAGGGATGGATTCTTCAAAGGCAGTTGATGGATAGATGGGAGATTCGGTAGTGAAGATGGGTGAGTAGAAGATGGATGCATAAGGGTCATTACGAGAGATTTGGGAAATGCTTGGAGGTGATGTGGATAGGATTTGGAGGGATTTGACAGGTGGTGGGATTTTACAGCTTGTGGGAAGTGGAAGGATTTTGAGAAGCTTGATGGATGATATGGGGATGATAGCAATGGGAGATGGAGGTGATATTATAGACGGAGAAGCTTCATCACTGACTACTTCACATGGTTGGATTAGATGACATGGCTCATCGACTGCTGGAGGCAGCTTTTCTTGTATTTCCTCTAGGAGATTCCTTGGAGACTCATGTGTCGGAGGTGGAGGTGGATTGACAAGAATAGCTAGTGTGATGGGGGTGGAAGATTGGAAGCTTGATTGATTGGGTGATGGAGGAGAAGCTGGGATATCAGATGGCATGACTAGATAGTTTGGAAAAATACATGGATTTTGGGGGATGCTTGGGGGAATGTTTCTAAGGCTTTCAATATACTCGTCATAGTCAACAAGATTTCCATCATCATTGGAATAGGAGGCGGTGAGAGCAAGGACAATACGACCAAACACATCATGATAGGTTTGGGATTTCATGTTTTGATGATGAGTCAGATGGGGATGGGGTCTTGCATATGGATGAACATAGAAGCTCATGGTTGGATTTGGATTAAGCGCAAATTTTGGATTGGCTGATGAAGGATTTCCTATGGAGAGTCAAAGCTGTATGACAAACCTAAGGAGGATTGGCTAGAGATTTTTGGCTTTCCTATGGATGGAAGACTTCAAGGGCATGCTATCAAAAAGTGAGAGTTTTTCCTTCCTATGCGCTAGATTGGTGGAGATTGTGTCAACTTAAGGATAGACTAATGATCCTATAGGCATGACATGAGATTGACCACTTGTGGATCCCAACCTTTAGCTCAAGGTGATGAGGGATACAAGTAACAAAGCTGGATTACCCTAGACAATTCGATATCAGAGGGATAACCTTGGTGAGATTGGTTGATTGGTAGGATTGATTGGATAGCAAATTCTGGCAGAGTGACAACAACTCTCTAAAGGCTTGGGTGTGATTTTGGATTGGGTTGCTAGCTGGCTGGGGGGGATGATTTGGATGGACTTTGGATTTGGGATTGTTCTAAAGCAAAGAACTAGATAGATTCAGTTGTGGCGAGGGAGCTTGGATGATTTTCTGATGAGGTAGTGACTACACTAAGTATGCCTTGTGCTGGAAGATTTCTACTTTTCTGGGATTTTGACCGAAATTGGGAAACATTCTTTCAAAAGCTATGAACAAACAAGCAGACAAAATTTTAGAGCAAGCACGTCAAACACACCAACATCCTAGGAAGCTTTCTACAAGGATGAAATTTGGTTTAGCTAGGTAGTCCTCGATATATGCAAGGTACGTGAGGCCCAAATCTGTAGATGAAACCAAAAAGATGTCACACAGCCGAGAGGAGTGATAACCCACTTCTCCTCTTTCACTTCTCAAGGGTATAAAATTCCTTAAGGCTTAGCCTGAGTGAAAAAATCTTGATTCCAAGAGAGGTGTCTTTAGATTCACCTCCCGATCTTTATACTCCATCAGAATGCTGGAGTTGAGGTCATCCAACGGGTGATGAAATCCCTAAGCAGGCCTCCTAAAAAGTGTAAAACAAGACCACACACATGATCTTGGGTTTTAAAAGACACGCGTTCATTCCAATTGATGATTTATATTTTGCAAGTTATGATTGAAGACACTTGTGATTATGGCATACAATGTTCATTCCAACTTGACAGCGTCGTCAACATAAGAAATGTGAGCGTCATTGAAAAATGCGTCAAAACCATGCAATGTTCATTGATTGTTAGGCATTCAAGATTGAGTGTGAGTTTGTTTTAAGACCAAAACAAAGATATGTGAAACTTGATTTGTCAAGTGCGCGCTCGGAGGCCCTCCACCTCAAGATTTGTTCAAATTTTAATGTCCAAATGAAGTGTTAGAGAGCCTAATGCACATTCAAGGAATTTTCTAACTTAAAAAAACTACTAAAGACCCAAGTGAGTGGAGTTTGATCTTTGTGGAACACTTAACACTCTCTTAGGTTGACCCATCCCCATAGATGGCGCTGAGATTGCAACTAATGGTTAAATTGATGGGTGATTAAAGAGGGTGAGTCCAACTACAAACTCACCTAAAACATTTTTATTTGGTTTTTATAATTTAGAAAGCTTCTAGAATGTAGATTCTTTTTATGTCCCAAAAGATGAAGTGTGATGATATTGCAATGGTTAGTTGATCTTTTGCATTCAAGATTAGATTTATTGTTTTAATCATGCATTCAAAGAAAATTGATTTTTATCCATGGCATTCAAGAGTGTGTTTTGAACAACATACATTCAAAGAAAAATGTGTTTAACCATTCCAGTTCATTCCACAAAAAATCTAAAAAACATGATTAAGCTTGTTGCTCCAACCTGTAATGAGACAAAAAAGAAAATTGATTAGTCACCCAAACTCTTCCAAAATGAAAGCTTAACTATTTGAAAAAAAAATTTAACTTTTTTTGTTCTTTTTTCTAGGCGTAAAAATGCTTTAAAAAACCTCTATTCTATGGAACCACCAAAAGTTAAAATTTTAACTACAAAGTGCAGAAATAAAGATGTTAAAACAGAAATGCAACAAAGATAGGTGGAGATGACAGTTCATCAGGCGGAGATGCCAAACTGCGGAGACACTGATCTGCAGAGATGACAAAGAAAGAGTTGGAGATGACAGTTTAGTTTGGCGACGCAAGAAATAAGAAACTGGAGGGAGATGCTGAACTGTAGAAATGCTGATCTGCAGAGATGACAGATTAGGTTGGCAGCAACGGAGATGATAGTTTAGGTTGGCGGCAGCGAAGATGATAGTTTAGTTGCAGAGATAACAGAGTGGCTGGCAGAGGCACTGATCTGCGAAGACGAGAGTTCAGGATGCAGAGATGACAGTCTAGTGGTGGCACCGATAGCAGAAAACCAGGCGGAGATGCCAAACTGTGGAGACAAAAATTTGGTTGTGGAGATGACAGAGTAGCTGGCAGAGATGACAGTTTGCAAGCATAGAAGCCAATCTGCAGAGACGAAATTGCATGAAAAGAACAGAAATGCGCAAATTTTTCTAGATTTTTTTTAATTTTTTGGTTATTTTCAAATTTTTAGAGGGTATGTCTTCTTCCTAAGTGCGTTCTTTAACCTGCAAAAATAAGCAAAACACCCTACAACCCACTCAAACAACAAAAAACATTAGATGGTTAGTTTATAAAGAACAAAACATAGGATGAAATGGATGAATTAATGACCCATAGTGGAGTCCCACCGAGCATGCCAAAATATATATGAAAAATATGTTAGCAAGAAATACTAATCTATTAAGAGAACAAAGCATTAACTAGCATAAAAATCATAACATATATGAGAGACAAAGTGAAACCCTCAAATGAGAATATGAGTCATAGAATGGCTCTCCTAATGAGGATGGTCACTTGATTTAGGGATGAGTCTAAGTAAAGGATTGGTATGTATGCTCAAGGCTTCTCAAACTAGCTTCAATGGTGTTCTTGATGGATTTTGGCTTGGGCGAATGGATTTGATGTAAAACTTGCTCTCAAAATGGCATTATAACTTTAGCTCAAGGATTTGTGATGAAATTGCTTGGGAGGGGATTCAATTTATAGGCTAAGGGCTTGAGGGATGGAGGGTTAAGATGCAAGGAGAGATGAAAGCTTAAGGAGGGCTAGGATGCACTCAAAAGGGAGAACATGGATTGTGCTTGTTTAGCAGCAATCAGGGAGTGACACATGTCATAGGGTGAGTGAATGGAGGCAAGGGGATGGATGAGTCAACAAAGGAGGCTCAAGGAATAATATCTTCATAAAGACCCTTCATAATGGCTTGTAAGAGCAATGAATGGGCTTGTAAGAGTCTTTATGGGTTTTGTAAGAGCATTCATGGCTTGGTGGTTGGGATACTTTGGAGGGAGTTGAGATTGTTGACTTTGCTTGGCTTAGGAAAGTCTTAAGCTTACTTAGGGAATGTGACAAGGTTGGGGGCGGAGGGGATTAGGCTTGGGTTTAGGATAAGATTAGACTTGTTAGAGATTTGCAAGTGGATGGCATTCATGAGGGTGGGTGAGTTAGTGGCTAATCTTGTTTAGTATGGGTGGATGGGGTGGATCTGGCTAAAAAGGGGGTTTAGGATAGTTTAGGGGTTATTAGATTTGAGGGCTTTATTTATCAAATAGATTTATTTAATAAATGAAGATTTTGGAATTTAGATAAAAGAATAGGATTAATTGATAAATAATAGGTTATTTGATTTATCAATTAGTACTATAGATGATTAATTAAATTAATCAGCTAGGGGATGGCAAAGGATTAATTAAATAGGAATTTAATTAATGATGCCTTTAGAGATAACTAAATAGGATTACGAAAGTGGTGTAATCAAATTTAGGTGACTACAGTACATACTAGTAGTAAATTCCCTTTCTTATTGACTGAGTTAGATAACTATGATGGAACACTAGGATTAGCAGAGATTGTTTGGATATCTGTGGTAGGGGTCATGAATTTAGGTTGATCCACTCTAGGAGCTTCAATGAATTGTATGTCACCATCAAGATTTTCTAATAAACCAAGACCATCACCTAAATCTTGTCCTTGTGTCAACATCTTTTCCTTCTGAACTTCTTGTTGCATGAGAGCTTCAGTCTTGGTTTTAGATATAGTTTGAGGAGCCATGTTGTGTGTATGAGTTGGCATCCTTTTCTACTTGCTAGGAGTTGACACACCACCTGCAATAGGATATGAAACTTGGATGTCAGAGGTCAATGGTTCAAAAAAAGAAACAATTTTTGGAGATGGTCCATTGACTACTTTCATGCTTTTCCTCCTTAGCCAATTGTTTGTATTGGTGAGAATGCATCCGGTTCTTAGATTTATGTCTTTTTCTTCTTCTTGATTCCAATCCACTTCTAGTTGCCTTGAATCACTAGCCTACTCCTACCCTATTTTAACAATGCATAAACCATCTTCAACTACTCCTTCAATTTGAAATTTCAATTGGAGGGAATTAATTTGTTGAAGTGTTAATCTTGAGTGGTCTCTTTTTAACACATCTTCTTGATCTTTACAATCTTTCCATATGTCTTCCAAGTGTGGAATTGTGGATGATCTTTTATTATGAAAATATCTTCTTCCTTGGTAAGACCCAAAACCAAAACAAACCAAATTACTTCCTATGATTGACGCGTTGATCATGCTACTATAAGTCAATGAACCGAGTCTGATAGGAAATAGCAACTCCCAATTCTCTTGATGTAGATTATCTTTAATGATAGAGAATAATTGCATGTAGACTTCAGCTAAAACAAAATAGTCGAGTGCATAATGTGGTAACTTCATTGGCTCATCCTCAAACCCACCTACTCTCAAATAGGTAAGCTTAGGGAGCTATATGTAATTGGTTCCATATTTTTGAATCACTTTTTTGGGCTTTTGAGGACAATCTGTGCATGCATGCCTTTTTAACAGGTAGATGCACACTTTCTATCAATGAATTATTTACTTTACTAAAATTTTCTAATGCTCTATCCTTTTGAAGTAAGGGACAATATTGATAGACTATTATTTCCTCACTCAAAATTTGATGAGGTAGAGAAGTAAGATTACTAACACAAGCAATGTAGTATGTGAGATAATAGGCTATATAGAAATTTTCCTTAGACTCCTTAACATGTATGAGTTGTGTTCCTAATGAGCTAGCAATTATTTCAGCCTAATCCATCTATTTTTCACCCTTTAAATTGATATCCACATAATGAAACATCCATTGTTTGAAAAGGAAGACATTGGCTAAACCCTTAACTCCATGTAATAATGCAACAAAATCATGAATAAGAGGTTTTAGATGATCTTTTGTGACTATCTTAGTTAGCTTTGAACCTTTACCATAATTATTTTTTGTCCACTTCCTAGCTATGATGTTATAGTATTCTCTTGGTGTTTCTTGGTACTCAGCTAGGGATTAGATGGGAGAAAATACAGTATATGTGCATTTTGGTAGACATATCACCAAGGAAATAGTTTCCCCAAAGATTGATAGTATAGGTTCCCCATCTTTCTTTAGGATAATTTTACTCTTCACTTCATAATGATCAATACAGAGTCTGAGCAATTCAGGGCTTAACAGAGTAGGAGGGAAAGTTGCAGCTTCAATCAGACCACTAGTCAAAATTTCCATACAACCATTCAATTCATCAGCTCGCTCAAGGAAATTTTATTGCAACTTTTTAAGTATAAAACTTTCTAAATTGGTATCACCAATAATAGGTCTCTTGCATTCCAAACTCAAAATATTTCCAAATAAATGTAACACAGATTTCATCTTAAACAAAGAAGTAAGGCTCAAACTGATTCTATCTTGAAATGCACATAGATGGTAGAACAACAAGAATGTTTTTATGTATTTTCACCTATGACTTGCTATGAAAAATGACCTCTTTTCTTGTCCCTTAGTAGCTCCTTCTTCAAATCCCTTTTTCTCATGATAAACAAAAAGGAAAATCTATGCTCTTTTTAAGGGAAAGAGAATATACATGTGAAAGTACAACCTCATAATGAGGCATTCATAACAAATCAACTATAGCTAGGTTGACACATTCAAAATCTTTCAACGTGACCTTTTGATTAAATGCTTCCCTTTGAAGCTGTATTGACAATGATTATCTTCGTCTGACACCTAATCCTTCTTTTTTTGGTGAAAGATCTCCCACTTTAAATCATGATGATAATTTACCATGCTTGAAATTAAGGCACTCCTTTAAATTATTGCCTCCTAGCATGGTAATTAATGCCATTGGAAAATGGAAACTTTTAACAACCCATAATCAATTTCAATTAATGAGCCTTACTGGTAGAACTGCTTTGAACTACTTCAAACCAAGATTCCAAGGCATTCATAGTAGTTCAAAAGAACAAGTTCGGTAGTGTTTGCATGAATTATTTGTAGGAAAAATGGTCAGCATTGAACCCTTTGATTGAACTACTTTGAACTACTTTGAATCGAGGTTCAAAGTGGTTCAAAGAGGTTTAGACAAACACAAGGAATGATGAGAAGTTTTCTAAGGCTTTGTACAATATTTTTGATGATTGAAAGAACACGAAGTGATGATAGGAAGCTTCAATAATTGGATCGACAATTTAGGAAAAGTTTAAAATATGGCGACTTACAATATGGCTAATAGGGGCTCTAACTAGGGACTAGGTACACAAAGTACATAGAGAACTTAGAAAACTAGAAACAAAAACAACAATAGAATTAAAGCAGAAAACAATGGGGAGAGGAAAGAAAATGGAAAGAAAAGCTATAAACAAAAGGTATGTACATGATCAGAGCCTTTAAGACATTAGATCTTTGTTGACTTCAAATCCTACTCGTTATAAGTAAAGTGTAGAATCGTGCCATCTGGGTAACTTAGATGGAAAGTGTTTGGACCAATGACTTCAAAGATGATAAATGACCCTTTATAGAAGGAGTCAAATTTTCCATGTGCTCCTTTAGGTTCTCTCCTCTTCTCCCACAAAAGAACTTCATCATTTTTAAAGAAACTACGAGGCTTGGCTCTCATATCAAAAATTTGTTTCACCTTCATCTGATTTTCTATGATATGATCAACATTTTTTTTCCTCTCTTCTTCTAATTTATTCAAATACATTATTCGCTTCTATAGGGAGTCTCAAAAAAATGATCCTTAATCATAGATTGTAATTTTAAAATAGATAATTCTAGAGGTAGGGATATCTGAGCACCAATTCCATATACCAACTCAAATGGAGCCATGTCAATGGCCCGTTTAGGAGTAATACGATCAGCTGAAAATGCTTCATATAGCTTTTTCTACCAATTTTGAGCATTATCAACTATCCACTTTTTCACTATAGCGACCAGTGAAAAGTTGACATTTTTCACATTTTTTTACAAATTTGTAAGAATCTTTAAACATACCTGGACATTAGAAGCAATTCCTAAGGATTTGAAAAGTAGTCACTATAGATGAGAAATGCCCTCCACATACATTTGAATGATACACTCTTAACAACTTTTCTTGTTTTTTTGCATCTACACATCTCAAAAAGGTTCCATCCATCCCTCTCTTATACAAAATACTTTTGGAAATCACATATTTTGCAGCCTTCAATCTAAGATTCCATGTTTCTTTATAGCTCATGTTTGGAGGGCATTCACCATATGTCAAAAAACATGCTACATTGAAGAAACAAGGGTCCATTGAACTTACTAACAAAATAGTGGGTGTTTCTTTAGTATTGTCAGGAGATGAATCTTTGTTTTTGGCCATCAATTTACATAAACCTCATCCTCTTACTAAAGAATTAGGCTTCATGGTTAAATCATATTCATGAACCTTGGTTACCCATACAACTCTTTTATTTACCCTAATTTCCTACTAAGTTAATATACTTTTTACTACTATTTCTAGTACATAGACAACTAAATGGGAATGTAGAATGTAATACCTGAATTGCTTCGACACCTTCACCATAGTGAATGCATGTTTCTCCATTTGAATATAGTTTAATTTGTGCTTCTTCAAGGGAATTATCATGAAAGAAATTGGGGCTTCATTGTCTTTATCATCCTTTTGAGTTAGAATACTAGACATAGTATGTTCCGAAGCATAGTAGTAAATGATGAAATCTTTTTCAAAATTTAGACTCACTAGCATGGGAGCATTTAAAATGGCTATTTTAATATCCTCAAAATCTTTCTTGCCCTCTTCCTGCCATCTGAAGGGGTGTTTTTTGGTCATCATACCCAATATATGTCTTACCTTTTCAAAAAATTTAGGAACACAACTTCTTAAAAAAATGATTTGACCAAAGGACTTCAAATCACTTCTATTAGTGGGTAGTGCTAGTTTCTATATTGCCTTCACCCTTTTTGGGTCAATAATTATACCATCTTTAGAAATGATATGTCTGAGAAATTTTCCATCCTCTACAAAGAATACAAATGTTTTAGGGTTGAGGGATATAGTGTATTGTCTACATTGGTCCAACACTATTCGCAAGTCTCTCAAGGGGTGTTTCCTCCTCTTAGAGCATATAGTCAAGTCATCAAGATATATTACAATTATTCTATCCCTCAAATATTTGAAGGAAGAATTCATTGCTCTGTAAAAAATTGCTCTTGTGTTGATCAGACCAAATGGCATCTGATTGTAAGCCAAAGTGCCCCACGAAGTAATGAAGGTTGTCTTGTGTTGATCCTTAGGTGCAACACTAATCTAATTGTACCCTAAATACTCGTCGAGCATTGACATAACTTTTGACCTAGCAACCATCTACAAAATATGATCCATAGTGGGAAGTGCATAATTGTCCTTAAGATTGGCCTGACTCAGATTTCTAAAATCCACACAAATTCTTATTTCACCATTTTTATTTCTCATAGGGACAATATTTGCTACCCAAGTTGAGTGATGAATCAAATAGATTATGTGAGCTCCCCACATCTTCTCCACTTCTTTAAAAATGGCCTCATATACCTTAGGATTATAGTTTCTAAGCTTTTTTCTAAAGGTAGTAGCTTTTGGTTTTAAAGATATATGATGCACAAACTCTCCATTTATGAAGTTCTTCAAGTCTTCATATCCCCAAGAAAAGACATCATGATACTAGGCAAGGAGTTTAGACAACTTATCCTTCTCTTTCTTAGAGTAGGGTCAGCCAATGCAAATCCATTTAGGGTTTTCTTCATTCCCTATATTGATTTTTTCATGTTCCCCTACACCTTTATCAAGGTGAATTCTCCTTTTTTTGGTTCTATAATGTTTTCTTCCAAAGAGATGTTCTAAAGACACCAACCCCTTTGGGATCCAATTACCTTTCAATTGAACAACTTCTCCTAATTTAGTTGATTCTTCTCTAACAGGTCTACCATCATGGTTTGATCCCTCAAAGAAAGTTTCAAAAAAATTTCCAAGACATTCAATGAAATCCTTGAACTATGCATTACTAGTGAAAACCTACCAATGATTCACATTATCTAGAACTCTAGGTCTATAAATCATTTCAATCTTGTAGGTATCACTTTTGAACTCTAGGTGTGGTAACAACAAGGAAGCTGAAACAACTAAGGAGTCTACTTGAGTATTTTGAGAATGAGGCACAAATTCAATAGAAAAGGCTTCAAAGGATTCAATCTCATCCCAAACTAGATTTCTATAGTGTTTTAGCTTATCATTTTTTACAAAAAATTGTTTCCTTACCTATTTTACAATGAGTTCAACAACACCTCTCACCTTCAGTTACTTTACCCCCTTTTCTTTGGATTCCTACAAACCTAGGAGCAATGCTTTGTATTCTGCAGGGTTGTTTGTATTATGAAAATATAATTTAAAGCAAAATGGAAATATGTCCCCTGAAGCTGAAATAAGAACAACACCCACGCTTGACCTTGAATTTGAACAACTTCCATCAAACTCCAGAGTCTACAAGGTTTCATCATAATTTTATTTTTAAATTTCCTCACATTTTTTCTTAGGCAATATAACATAGTTTCCAAACTGACATTCTTCATATATTATCTGAGCTTTAGGATTTTCTAGAGGTACAATTGTGAATTTATTCTTTAGTTCTAGCTCCAATTTTATCTTTTTCTTCCCTACTAGGATGTAAGCTTCAGACTAGTCCATCTTGATTTCTCCACCCAGATCTTTATAGAAAGTCCTACTAAGAAACATTCCATAACTGGCTGGTATGTTAGCTACTAGGATAGTAAGTATTAGCTTTTTCTTTTAGTGGGTATAAAGAATAGCTTGCACATCTTTCACTTGGCCAACCAGGGGTACTTGTTTCCCATCTATAGAATAATAACACCCAAAAGTTTTAGTAATATCTAAGCCAAGGGCCTTTGCAATAGGCATTGGCATAATATTATCTAATGCTCTAGAGTCAATGATATAGTTGCTAAATTTTTGTCTATTTAATAATAAGGATACATAGAAAGGATTGAGCTTCCTCTCTTTTATCTCACCATCAATAGTATTAGTAATTGGTTCCCTATAAGGAATTTTTTTTTTTGTATCCTTCATATATTAAAATAGGTTCACTTGAAGCCTTTGTGTTTTCAATCATATTATCAGTAAACTGAGCAATAGTAATAGAATCTCCCTTTACATATTGGATTAACTTGTCTAGTTCCTTAGGATTCAATCTTAAATATTCGACTAGAGAAATGGATATAGAAGAAGACTTATAGAATTCTACAATATCAAAAGCCAACATACAAACTACTGATTTTATTTTGGGGAATATTCTGGGCTCTGCGCTTTTTTTAGAATCAACTTGTATGTGTTCTTTTCGTTTAGCATTTGATGGGTTTGGACCGGTTCTTTCATAGGGTTTTTAATTTTTGTGACCCCTAGTCATTACTATACAAGCAAGGTCTTGAAGTGTCATGAAAAAGTCCCCTCCCCTTTTTATATTAGGTTCATATTCAAGAAAATAAGTACCTATACTTTCACTTTCTACTTTTTCACTTTTAGGTGATTGTTCTGTTGCAAGAGTATCTTTCACTAATTGAACACAATTTAACCAATCGGTACAAGTTTGTCCATCATGATCCATGGTCATATGAAAAGAACACATTGTCTCTTTAGGGAAATCTTCAATTTGTAACCTTGTTTGAGAGACAGCCAATGTGGGGGCTTTGCTATAATTTTGAGGCTATTGACGTCTATGAATTTCCTAATAAGGAGCTTGGTAAGGGCCACGAGATTTATTCTCTTTTATTTTCATCATTGCCACATCATTCATCAACTTTTGCATGATAGGATCTATAGGAGTAGAGGATGAAGCATTCCTAGAAGTTTGAATTTCTTTTCTTCATTTGCTTGCAATAATAAATGCATCCTCCAATTGAATAGCTAGCCTTTGGATAGAGGGTAAATCAGCAATTGCATCTTTAATGAGGTGAAAACTTATATCGAGAGGGAAAAAATTGACAAAGAATATCTTCTAGTTTTCTTCATTAGGTCTAGATGCTATAGAAATTCTTTAAATTAACCTATTGAATTTTTCTACAAATTCTCTCATAGGTTCATGCATTTCCTTTTTCATTTGGCTAAGCTAAAGTAATAACGAGAACTCATTATTAGGAGCTTTGAATCACTTTTCAAATGTAGTTTTCATATCATTCCAATTAGTAATGGAATGCTGGGGTAGATGATTGAACCAATCAGCAATAGCATTAGTTAGCATTTGGACAAATAGTCTAACAACAATTTCTAGGGTAGGGATGCTTATAATACCACAAGCTATGTGAAAGGCACTCAAATGATCATCTGTTGAAAATTTACCATCTCCACTAAACTTGGGAAGGATTTCTATGGCACCTTTAGGTAATGTGATAGGATTGACACCAACGTTCAGTGGACCTATAGTCTGCCCCCATGGTTGATTGACAACCATGTTTGGTAATATGACTTGTAGAGGTTGGATATTCAAATGAGAAGGAACAAGGGCTTTCAATGGGAGTAAAGCTTGCACTAAAGGCGAGAAAGGGGACTATTTTGGTGGGGAACTAGGTCTACTACAAGACTTAGTTTTCTTCTTCTTAGGATTATTAAAATTAGTCAAAAAAGTCAAATTCTTCAAAGGTTCAACGTTTTTGTCTAGGATCCCCTTTTCTCTTTCTCCTCTTGTATATCTCCTAGAAGCTAGCTCTACCTCTCACTTCTTTGTTTAGGGTCTTATAGGTGCTTGGGCAAGACTATTTACCACTACTTCTTCTTGAACTTTAGGCACAACCCTTAATAGTTCAACCCATTCTTCTTCTCTTTCTAGGACACTCAACACTTGTTGAGATTGTTGGCTATTTTGATGCAATGTCTAGGTAGTTGCAGTTAAATCTAATATTATATCCTCCTATGTATCTTCAAATCTAAGATTAGGCTATAACATAGGGAACACATCATTATGTGGGAGAACCATCATAATTCATTCCCTTTTTAAAAGTTTGGTTCTATTTCACAAGGACTCTCCCTAGTAGAGTCGCGAAAAATTTGTTAGTGACCAAATCATCTTTCTAATTACACAATGATAATTTACTCTATGCCCAAGACTTGGAAAGCACAAAAATGTTTGCAACAGTTGAGAAAAATTCATGTTATTTGTTTCCTCTCTATATTTATAGGTACAACTTCCTTTATGAGATTTTTCAATGAATTAAAAACCAATTTTGTACATTTTGTAGAAAGTGCATAAGGTACTCTCACATCCTCTTAGGTAGTGAGGTGATAATTCATTCATACAATAAGGATAAAAAGCTCATAGTCTTTTCACCATAACCATTTATTCAAAAGAAATTGAATGCCACAGTGACTTAACAATAACCATTCAAGAAAATTGATTAGTGCAAATTGTAGTAGAAACAACAATAGATATCTCAAAGAATAAATCAAATATTCAAAAAGTAACAATGATTTAATCACTTCAAACATATATATATATATATATATATATATATATATATATATATATATATATATATATATATATATATATATATATATATATATATATATATATATATATATATATATATATATATATATATATATATATAGAAACTTCTTTCCTGCACATAGTCATTCAAAAAGAAAAAAAAATATATGCCACCTATCTATTGCTATTCAAAAAGAAGCTATTTTATTAGAGTATTTTTTTAGCTTTCTAATTCTAACCCTTAATCAGTTTAATGCCCCAACATTTATAGTCCTTTTTTACATATCTAAAAGGCCTCCATTAAAACCCTACCATTTTGGTTCAAATAGTTATAGTAAAAATAAAAACAACTTTAAAATGATTGCAAAACACACAACCATAAGTAACTATCTCAATCAGACTTCATCGCCGGCCTTTTCCCTCTTGTCCATAGTTTTCCTTACTAGCTTCTATCTTTTGAAGGTGTTCATAAATTCCAACATTGCATGAGAATGGGGTTTCTTCAAACTCAATAGCTTAGACCTACATGCATCCTTTTTGCATTTGAATTCTTTCACCTTTAGACTATGTCATGGCATGAGGTTCCTATTTAAACATAGCATGGATTCAATATTTGTTAGTGCAGTAAAATCACTAGTGGTGGGTGATTCATTTTCTTTAATCTTTGCAATAGCATCATTGAAGCTTTTTGTTGATGCTTCAGAATCCATATTTCCATCCTCAAACTATAGAATTCTTGTAGATTGATTCTTTCCAGCCCATATTATTCTTCATAATGAACAACATACAAGAATCTACAATTTTCATAGGGTTCTCACATAGGAATTTGAGCACTCCATACTTTTCAACTTTGGTCACCTGAAACACAATAGCCTAAAACTAACTCCATTCAGTTTCACATCCTAGATTAAGGGTTTGAATTTCACCTAAGAGTGTTTCCCCTTCAGCATACATAGTGGTAATATCTAGGATGAATTTGTTACCTTCTTTAATAATGGAATTCTCCCAATCCTACAATGTATCCAAAAGTAGCTTCCCCTTTTGTATCTATTTAACCAATTACTAGTTGTTTTTAGAATTAGGATCAAAAGATTGAGGAGTCTAAACAACTGGTAGAGCCCCAAGATTCATCAGTGAATCTATATAAGTAGCCATGGCCACTAGTAAGGCTTTGAGTTCCTTCTTCTCTCTGTTATCTTTCTCTGACTGGGTCAACATATGATCATCAGAAAATTTGAAGAAGTTATTACCTATATTTTTTTTGATGGTCCCAAGTTCAAAAGAAGTAACCTTGAAGCTTTTTCTGTCAATTTCTTGAAATTCAATTGTCTATTTATATGTGGCCAATTTTGTTGTGATTTTCCCAATTACTAGATCTTTAACCAAATAATCATCAATTTTTAGTTTTTTAACCTTGAAACCATGAGCTACATACTTAGTTACAATATCTTTCATAGGTGTACATACTAACTGCAAATTCCTTTTCTTATTGACTAAGTTAGATAACTAGGTTGGAACAATGGGATTAGTAGAGGTTGTTTGAGTATCCCAAGTAGTCATCAAGAATTTAGGTTGATCTACTCTAGGAATTTCAATGAACTACATGTCATCATCAAGATTTTCTAAGAAACCAAGACCATCGCCTGAATCATGTCCTTGGGTCAACTTCTTTTCCTTCTGAACTTCTTGCTACATGAGAGCTTTAGACCTGGTTTTAGATCTAGTTCAAGGAGTCATGTTCTATGTATGAGTTGGAATCCTTTTCTACTTACTAGGAGTCAGCACACCACCTATAATAGGAGATGAAACTTGGATGTCAGAGGTTAGTGGTTACTAAAAAGAAATCATCTTTGGAGATGGTTCATTGACTACTTTCATGCTCTGCCTCCTTAGCCAATTTTCAATATGGGTGAGAATGGATATACTTCTTAGATTTACGTCATCTTCTTCTTCCTAATTCCAATCTACTTCTAGTTGCCTTGACTCACTAGCCTCCTCCCACACTAGTTCAACAATGTCTTAACCATCCTCAATTACTCCTAGTTAAAATTTCAATTTGAGGGAATTAATTTGTTAAAGAGATAATCTTGAGTAGTCTCTTTTTAACACTTCTTCTTCATCTTTATGATCCTTCCACAAGTCTTCCAAGTGCGGAATATTGGATGACTGACCCTTCAGACCAAGAACTTGAGCTGCAAATCTTTTACTATAAAAATCTCTTCTTCCTTGATAACACCCAAACCTAAAACCAAGCAAATTACTTCCTATGAATGAGGCATTGACTATGCTACTACAAGTCAATGAACCAAGTTTGATAATAAATACTAACTCCCAATTTCTCTTTAGCTATATTATCTTTAATGATAAAGAATAACTACCTACATACTTCAGCCAAAATGAAAAAGTCAAGTGCATAATGTGGTAACTTCATTGGCTCATTCTCGAACCCACCTACTCTCAAATAAGTGAACTTAGGGAATTGTATGTAATAGCTTCCATAGTTTTGAATCAATTTTTGGGCTTCTAAGGAAAATTTGGGCATGGGTGCCTTTATTAGAGAAAGATGCACACTTTCTATCAATACATCATGTACTTTTCTAAAATTTTCTAACACTTTATTCTTTTGAAGTAGGCCCGAACAGTATTGATAAATTGTTATTTCCTCACTCCAAATTGCATGAGCTAGGGAAGTAAGATTACTAACACGAGCAATGTAGTATGTGAGATAAGAGGCCATATAGAAATTTTCCTTAGACTCCTTATCATGTTTAAGTTGTGTTCTTAATGAGCTAGCAATTATTTCAATGCAACCCATCCATCCACTATTCCCCCTTTAAAAAGTTCTCTACATAATGAAACATCCATTCTTTGAAAAGGAAGACATTGGCTGAACCCTTAACTCGATGTATCAATACTACAAGATCATGAATATGAGGTTTTAGATGATCTTTTGTGACTATCTTAGGTAGCCTTGAACCTCTTCCATAATTATTTTCTATGCATTTCCTGGCTAGGATGTTGTATTATTTTCTTGGGGTTTCTTGGTACTCAGCTAAGGATTGGATGGGAGAAAATGTAGCAAATGTGCATTCTGGTAGATGTAACATCAAGGCAATAGTTTCCCTAGAGATTGACAGTTCAAGTTTCCCATCTTTTTTTAGGATACTTTTATTCCTCACATCATAATGATCAATATAGAGTTGGAGCAATTCTGGGCTTAATAGGGCAAGAGAGAAAGTTGTGGTTTCAATTAGACCACTAGTCAAAATTTCCATACAACCATTCAATTTGTCAGCTCATTAAAGGAAATTTGACTACAACTTTTCTAGTCTAACACCTTCTAAATTGGTATAAAAAATAATAGGTCTCTTGCATTCTAAACTTGAAACATTCCCCAAGAAATGTAACACAAATCTCAACTTAAACAAGGAAAGCAAGGCTCGAATTGATTCTATGTTGAAATGCACATAGACGATAGAGAAAAAAGAAAGTTTTTCTATGTTCTCACCTATGAATTTCTGAGAAAAATGATCTCTTTTCTTGTCCCTTAGTAGATCCTTCTTCAAATCCCTTTTTTTCATGATAAACAAAAAGGAAAATCTATGCTCTTTTTAAGGGAAAGAGAACATACATGTGAAAGTACACCCTCATAATGAGGCATTCATAACAAATCAATTGTGGCTAGGTTCACACATTTGAAATCTGTCAACGTGACCCTTTTAGTAAATACTTCCCTTTGCAGTTGTATTAACAATGATTAATTTCATTTGACACCCAATCCTTCTTTTTTAGTGAAAGATCTCCCACTTTGAATCATGATGACAATTTTCCATGCTTGAAATTAAGGCACTCCTTTAAATTATTACCTCTTGACATGGTAATTAATGTCATTGGAAAACTATGACTTTTAACAAGCCATAATCAATTTCCATGAAAGAGCCTTAGTGGTAGAATTTCTTTGAACTGCTTCAAATGAAGATTCCAAAAGGTTCGAGGTAGTTCAAAAGAACACTTCATATTCTTTGCATGAATTACCTATAGGAAAAATGGTCAACATAGAACCCTTTGATTGAACTGCTTTGAACTACTTTGAACCGAGGTTCAAAGTGGTTCAAAGAGGTTAAGAAAAACATAAGGAATAATGGGAAGCTTTAGAAGGCTTTGTACAATATTTTTGATGACTAGGAGAACACGAAGTGACGATGGGAAGCTTCAATAATTGGATGGGTGATTTAGGAAAGTTTAAAATATGGTGACTCACAATATGGATACCATCATGACAACAATAGCTTTGAGGGTTGGATGCAAATTGTGTTGTTAAAACCAAATTCAGCTATTTGCAAAATTCTATTGTAAACTTTAGAGTAAAGAAAGGTCAACTATTCTTCTCTTTTCAAAGTGTGCAAATATTCAAATGTGGTGTGAAGATTTTCAAATTTTCCACAAGTTCAACATTCAGTTTAGATTTGTTAAGTAATATTTTATGTTCTAAATTTCATTTCACAAGTGTGAGTGGAAACTCTAATATCTATGTACTACTTGCAATTATTATATGTAAAAGTTTTCAAGGAATTTCAACATTTTTTAGGAATATTTGAAGCCTTTGTGAGTAGTTTCTTGGTAAGAGAAAAGAAAATCATCAATTGTTTATTGATAAGTTTGAGTTTTGTTTTCTTCTACTGGTTCTATTGAAGTTAAATATTGAAAATATAGTCGCAACTGTTATTTCATTACTGAAATTCTTTAGAATAACTGAAAGGTGGATGGATTAATTATCTAAGGTCTAGATGTACAAATAAAACTTTTCATAGCTTGGTGAAACCATACCCATAAAACATATTCATCATGCATGTACCGATTAGATCATATAGTCACTTAAACTTTGTAGGTTACTGTCAAATCAAATTTGTAGAAATGTAATCATGAAGCATAGAAAATTCAATAACATATTTGACACAATTATTTTATGTGGAAGCCCAATTTGGGAAAAACCATCAATAACATGCTACTCATTCTCACTCTTCTAAAGTGATGCGCTGTGAAAGGCCAACTCTGTTAAAGGTTACAATGCACACTATTAAATGTGACCTGGTTAGAGGATTTCAATCACCCTATTAGGAATGAGCCTTGTTAGAGGACTTCAGATCATTAACTTGGAATTTCACCCAATTAAATTATTTACAAATGAATATTAGGTCAACCTTAATCCAAAGGATTTACCCTAGATTGATAGAATGATTAGAAAGTAATGGTAAGGCTTGATTTGATAAAAACTTAAAACACACTCATAGATTATAGATCTATGTTTTAGTCCTCCATTCTACTTGGCTTTCACACACTTTAGCTCTGATAACTTGTTCACCCTTCAAGCATCCATACCCTTAATCCTTCTTGCTTTTCTTGCCAATAAAAATCTCTCCTCTTTGGTCACTAAATGAAGCAATACCTTAGACTCCTTGTCTTCCTTAGGTTCTCACACATGACAACCTTTTCTTTTGACCAACCATCTCTATAAATTAAAAAAATTAGGTCTTTTTTCATTCATCTTAGGGTTAGGTAGGATTAGGTGGGATTCAATTAATCTACCAATCTTTAAATTTTATTCCCTTCTAGAAGCTTATCCTTTAATCCTCTTTAGATTCACATCAAAATGGTTGATCTTGAATTTTGTTTCATCAACTCTTCAAGCTTATCTTCCACATGGTTTAGATAATCTGAGAAATCAAACTTGTTAGCTCAAATTCATTGAAGTAATGATCTTTCTCATAATCTATCACCTAACATTAACTTTCTTTTGATGCTTGACACATACTGCATTTCTTAGCATCCATTATCAAATCACTCAGCATGAGCTAAATTTTACAAGTGCTTGACATCAACTAAAATATGCTCGGCTAACACTATATCACTTGGTATACACTAAAATTTGACTTTTCTCAACTCCAACTAATTTTCTACTTGGCTTACATAGTTTAACTGAGTGATGTATATACCATATTTCATCTGATGTACTAGAAAACCCACAAAGAACTTGATCTCTCCAGACATAGACATTTCAAATTCTTTCTTCATTTCATTTGTAGGAGCTTTACACAAAGTATCTTGATCTCCAAATATGGTATCATCAACAAAATTTTTAGATAGTATAATAACTTTTCCTTTCTCTATCTTCAAGTAACAATTTTTATTATCATTAGTCCTCTCAAATCCTAGCTTCACAAGATAATTATGAAGCCTTTCATACTGTGCTCTTGGTGCTTCATTCAAACCATATAAAGCTTTATGTAGTCTACATACCATATTTTTTTTGTTAGCATTAACAAATCCTTCTAGTTATTCTATATAAAACTCTTTCTCTAATATACCATTTAGAAGTGCAGATTTAATATCCATTTGATAAACTTTGAAACTTTTGTATGCAAAATAAGCAAGAAAAGTTCTTACTCCTTCCAACCATAGCCTATCCCTTCTTCTTGTGCATATCCTTTACAAACTAATATTTCCTTGTTCCTTCTGACTTGACCATTTTCATCTAACTTGTTTATCTTGAATTTTGTGCCACTAGCTCATCAAGTTTATCTTCCGCATGGTTCACACAATCCAAGAAATCAAAATTTTTATCTTAGATTCATCAAATTCATGATCTTTCTCATAATGTTGTCACTTGGTATTAACTTCCTTCTAATGCTCAGTACACACTATATTGCTTGACATCCACTATCAAATCACTTGGCACAAACTAAAGTTTACTCATCCTTAGCATCAGCTAAAATTTTCTCATCTAATACTATATCACTTGGTATACACTAAAATTTGACTTTGCTTGGCTCCAACTAATTTTTTTCTTAGCTTATAGTAATATTTCTTGGCACCTACTATATAGATTGTTAAGCTTGATATACACAATTTGGTTTACTTGTTCTTCTCAACTTAATTAGTATATCCATCCTTTGCAACCTTAACTAGATAATCAATGCACTATAATTTCACTATTTTAACTAATATTTGTACTCCCTTTCTATATCATAACTCAACCTTTCCTCTAGGTGCTATTGTTACCTCATTTGATCCAATCCTCTCCATCTATCAAACAAATGATAGTACTCAAATCATCTAAGTAATTGTCTTACTAGCAAGTAGTAGCTTTGACATCAGTGACATAACAATGATTAAAATACATTCTCATTCTTGTATCAATCTGTTTTCAACATTCATTTCCCTCTTTAAGGATGTGTTGAATCTATGTATTTCTTATGTATGATGTAAAAGTGTTTCATATCTATAATAGTATCCAATTAGTGGATTAAGTTTCAACATGAACACTTAAGTTATTTTAAATTTCATGTATCTTTCTTCTCATGGCAATTAAGTGGTCAAAAGGAAGCACCTCTATTTAATGATTTTATCAGTAGGAGTAAGAGGTGTAATGATAAAATGGATTGAGAACTTAATCTGAAAATGGTTTACCAAGTTATAAATGTGTTTGTAAAGAAATTGTTATATTGAGAAAAGAGCCTCATGATAAGATTGTTACTTTAATAAGAACGAAAGTAGGAAGTTTTTAATATCCAAATAAGATTCAATTTTACTTCAGATTTAAGTTAGCACTAATGAATATTTTCATTTCTTTGAGGCTTGAAGAATCCTCATAACCTATTTTTTTTCTAAATGATTTTGTCCCTAATTTAGTTAATTGGTTAGGACATTTGAGATTAGAAAACGCTATACATATTGAAGAGTCTATGAAAAGGGTTGAGAGTTATTTGTGTGAGAATGGATACTGTATTAGGTCTTCTAGTAGTGATTGTGAAAGCATTGAAAATCATAGTACATGTAATGAGTATTTTGATGACAATAAATGTCTTCTAATTATGAAGATAAGGATTCATTGTTTGATGAAGTAGATGAGTGTAATCAACATATATAAGACAAAAATGTCATTGATTTATGTCCTTATAATTTTGTGTGTATGTAATAGAGGCTACATATAATAGTAGTGAGGGTAACATGTCTTGTGATGAGTGTGACTGTGATGATACATCATGTATTAGAGTCTTAGGTAGAGAAGAGGAGATGATGTTGTAATAACATGCCTTATTTTTTAGATTAAGTTTTTAATGACATTGATGATACAAATTCTTCTTCTCATTTAGATTATGTTTGCAGCCAAGTGAGAAAAAATTATAATGAATCCTCATTAAGTAGTGAGGATATTTCAACCTTTATAGATTGTGAAATCAAAATGCATGCATCCAAATTTCAACTAGAGTTTTCTTTATCGTCATGTATATATTTTGAAAATGAAAATGATGCCACAACAATGAGGTATGATGCATATCCTAGCTCTCTTATTTCTTCATTTCAACACTCCTTTTGTGAGAATAAAAATAAACATGAATATACGGTTTTAAATAATGAAGGTGCATTTGATATGTGTATAAAATTTCCTTTCATAAATGATGTTAAATTAGATTGGGATACTGTTTCATTGGAAAGTATTCTACATCTTATGCTTCTAATTTGGCATATGTTGATGATACTTCTATGATTAGTAATGTTAAGGTTTATGAATGATTAGTTGGCACTTTGTTATATTTAGATGAAGTACATTACAATAAGGATAATCCATATGTGATTAATTTTGATTACTCATGTGATGAGGATGGAAATACTAAGAATGATTATGCTTTTGAATTTGAGTCTTTATTTTGTTTTGATAAGTCCCATGACAATGATTTCAATGCATTCACATACTTTTCAATTGAGCCTTATGATGACGATAGTGATAATAATTTTCTCATTTGTCAACACTTTCATAGTGGTTCTTTTCACTCACTAGTAAATTTGAACCCAATATTTTATGAACAAAATTTCAACCCAGGCTGGTTGAAATTTCGACCAAGTAGTTTGTGGGAATTTTTCTCATCAAAATTTTGACCAACCTGGAGGTTGGTCAAAATTTTTACCAATAAATTCATTGAAAATTTTTAATTTTTGGTAGCTCTGATTTGTCATTATTGGTCAAAATTTCCACCAATGTTTGGTCAATTTATGCATAGGGCGCCATCAATTATGTGAGTGATGCTAATGGAGCTAGATTTTTTGGGGTCAAAGCCACCATTTAATATAAGGTTTCTGATCTCCATGAGGTCAACATTGTGGTTGTAAGGGCTGTGGAGAGGGCACTTCTTCATTGTTTTCTTCATCATTGATTAACTTACATTATAGACTGACAATCTTCATCTTTGTTGTGGGCTCCTATCCACTATCTGAGCGCTAATGTAGAAGCCAAATCAAAAAAAAATATTGAAAGCATGTTGAATAAGGTTTATAATCTCAACTTGGTCAACATTGTTGATTTAAGGGCTATGGACTGGGCATGTTAGATACCCAACAAAAGCCTTACATTGAGATATTTATCAAATCATTATCACTATGTCATCATTGGACTAACTACCTTTGGGATGTGCTCATTTTGGATAAGAATAGGATGATTTTTATAAAATTATGATATTGTTCCACATGGGATAGTAGGAAGTGGTAATTGAATTGAAACAAATCTATACAACTATGCTTTAACATAATGTACTAGCTAAGTTTTCTATAAGAAAAACACACCTATCATTAGCAAATAACCATGCACTAGAAATGTCATGTTGTAATAGATGGTGTAACTAATGTGCACATTTCTTAACTTTCTCCTTGCACATAATATATTAATTTGTATTTCAAATATCATTTCTGACACCATAATTTCATACGAGTAATAGAATGCAAAGCATGAACATTGACCACAACATTTCAGTTATCTTAGCATGGAATTGGCCAAAGTCAAGTGACTACAACTTAAGAAGGATTCAACGAGACAAGATGTAACCAACTTATCCCTTAAAAACTTTTCTTATCAAAAAAATCTTCAAATTATCACAAAAGAAAAGGGATTCCCATGAAAAGTCCACAACATGAATAACTAATACCAAACAATCTACTGTATAAGGAAAAGTAAAATATAAAAAATAGGAAAAAGTTTATAGTCCATAGCTTTAATCTATTTACACTTTACAAGGCATTGTAAGTGACTTCAACAGAACTTAAAGGCCTAGTCCAAGAAGATTAATGACTTGAAAACTACCAAAGCTTAAACACATAGAGACCAAATTTAAAAGTCCTTAGGTTGCCATTGGTCACCTTATTTTATGAACCTAACTACAAAGTTGTTATATTCTTGCAAACTATACGAAAAATGCATGAGGGTACAAGCTCCAACCTCACCTTCTAAATCAAGATGAATAATTAAAATTTGTACTAAGGCTTGCATATGAAAATAACCAATCACAAATGCTAATAAAAAATCATGAACTCCAATAGATTACATAGTATATATCTTTAGCTTCTCTATTTTCTTTGCATATATAGATATTGACTTGCACTTCTAAGAATATGTGTGTAGATGATAAAAGTGCCTATATTCAAGTTTCCATGTGATATGAGTTTACAAGGAAATTAGAAAGTTCAAAATTTCTATTTCGTAGTTGCTCTATTTCCTCCAATGTTGAACAAGTTCTTTAGGATGTCTACAATTTGTCAAAAGATTGTATTATGCTTGTAGCCTCAGGATCAAACTTAGGTTTGAATTGACCAATTTAGTTAGTAAAACAATAATTAGCTATCAAATAGGTTCAACAAAAATCAACTACAAGTTTTACATTATCCAAAGAACACTCTTCAAAGATCAATTTTCTCACTTTAACTCTAATTTCAAGATGATGACCATCCCTAAGATGCATGTATCACTAATTTGAGTTGATTAAACTATTCTATGTTGCACTTGATTAATTAAAGAGATCATATGGGCTTGTATTCTTTTATTCAAGAGTTAATGTGGGAGAGTCATTCAAGCCAACTGACAAGTATTATGGCTCTCTCATCACATCATCTATCTATAAATAGTTGTTCCTACAAGAAAATCTCAAGCATTGTTATCGTAAACTCAATCACCATCACCACATAGGAACAACATTAGAGCAGCCAACAAATGTCATGAACATTTTTTCTTAAACATTTGAATATTACAAGTGAAAATCATTGTCCTGGCCCAACTGCCACTTTACTTATGCCTCCTCCAAAGCCTTAGTTTCCATTTCAAGAGTTCAACAGACAATTTGCAGCTCCAAATCATTTTCACAAAAATTGGCCAATGCTTGCATCTTCCTATGCTTATGAACATATTGTAGTCAAATTGTGCACATAAATAATTTGTGCTTTCGGCCAATGTATTTTATCTATGATCTAAGTGCTTATTAGTTCAAAATCACATTTATAAGTATTTATTTAATTTTGAAATGGTATTGAAGGGGCATTTTAAAGAAGAATGAAAGAAAGGCTGCACTGAATTGAGAAATGCTTCTTTGAAAGGTCTACTAGTCAAGAAGGCAAGATAATAAGAAAAATCAGGAATTAGACTTTAAACATAATAGGCAGATTATGTATTTATCCAAGCAAATATACAGTAGTAGATAATATTCACAAGCAACTATTTTGGGAAATGCCATTGGTTTTTTTTGGGGATTATAGACATGTAACATTTCATATCCAATTAAAAAATGGCTGAATAGAAAATCCTAATTAAAATATTAGCCAAATTTTCAGTTCATATCATTTAAGAAGGGAACTCAATTTTAAGAATTTTAAACCAAGAAATTCAAATAACCTTTTTTTTATCAAAAAATGCATGCTTAAAAGGTAAGCATTAATGAGTTCATAAAATCATGACAGAATAATCATGTACTTACAAAAATCATGTAGGCTCCAAGCTAGAATTGTTTTGGTGAAGGAAATGGTAATAGTAGTTAGCCAACACCATATACAACCACTGCAAGGAAATATACAACCAAGATCAATGGTTGTGGATTGAAGCCAGATAATAGGGCCATAGGTCCAATTGAAAACATGTTTCCCAAACATAAATAGTCAAAACAAGCTTGTTGCATCTCTTTCATTGCCTGATCAGGTGAACCACATAAGACCTTATACAGTGTGCCTGCCCAAATATTTATAGTTGATGCAATAGGCTGCATAAATGTAATGAGAATTTTCTAAAATTACTAACAAATGACAAAAAGAAAAGATATTTATGTAAAGAACATAGCTAAAATAGGATATTTATATAGAGAATAAATCTTGATGCAGGAGTAGCTTAGTGAAAAGCTCATAGCCTTAAATGATACCATTAGACTAACAACTTTTTAGTATTTATGAAATTGCAACAGTCCTTTATTGTAGAATTAGTTATTCTTACTATTTGAATGGACAAAATTACTCTAGCTATTACAAGTAAATACCTTGTGAAGAGTGTAAAATTAGAGGTACAATCCAATGCAAGTTTTGCCAAATTAGAGGCCTCCACTTTTGAATAATTTTGACCTAGATTTATATCAATGAATTCCTTGAGCTTCCCAATCTCTACAAGAGGCCTTATTGTAGAGCTTATCTTCTCTCTTATTATAAGCTGCAAGAGAATGATACCAAAAGCATACACATCACTCTTCTCTGTAAAATGACCTACTGTAGTGTAATTTGGAGCCAAGCATCCCGTTCCTATAGAAGCTTTAAGGATTGAGTATACAATGTCATCTACTAAAAGCTTGTGTAGTCCACAATCTGAAATAAGAGGATTCATGTGTTGGTCAAGAAGAATCTTCTCGACTGAGATATTCTGATGCACAATAGCTTTGCCTATGCCTTCATGCAGATACTCAATACCTACGAAATGCATCTATAAATATAGCATCTACTACATAAAGGACCAAGAATAATTAACAAAAATAGTAACTAAAATGTGTATGTTAGGTTTTACTTTCTTTTTACTGTTCAATGTTTCATTGACAATATTATAGGACGCCAAATCTGGTCAGAATAGGGTAGTGCAACTAACATGTATGCTTCTCCAAGAGGCATAAAAATTGATTTAAACTTATGTATCAATTTGTGCTGGTGGATTCATCCAAAGAAGAAAACTATAAACAAGAATTATTTATCTAGCTAGCATCATGGTCAACATTTATGAAGGATTACTTAGGTGTACACCACTTTAGTAGGAAATAGTCAATAATACATTCAATAAATAATTTTTTTAACATTATCACTATGATACTTGTCACTTGGAATGGATATATAGACTATATGAATCTCTATTGAATTTTGAACCAATAACCCTGGGACTTGTTTAACCAAAAATTGTGCATAAAGACAGATAAGATATGTTTAAAATTTTAATATATATAGTTATGATTTGATAACTATGGTGGGATAATACTCTTAGTCAGGGGAATAGCAATTATTTCTAATGTACTCAAATGATACATTTTTCTATATTGATCTAGCCAATTGATCAGGTACCCCAGTAGTTTTAGCCTTTAGGATAATGCTGCTATTCAATGGATGTTGATGTTTTATTCCATCCTTATAAATACATTTTGATAGTTTTACCAGAAAATTTAGAGTAAATTCTAGTATTATAATATCATTAATGATGGTTTAGGTCAAGGTGAATTGACCCCATACTATTTGTATCGAAAAGGTGTTAATAACTAACATTTTTGTTTAGTGCTGCCAGTACATTTATGTTGACAAAATAAAGGAAGGAAAATAAGAATCCCTTGAAAATTAGATTTGGGAATTTATCTTTGGCAATACCATGTGAAATCCTCACTCTTTTAGACCAATAAAGATGCTTCCCATCTTTTGCATTCAAAAATTGCAACAGATTTCCACTAGGTGCAAAATCATAAACCAGAAAGCACTCACTCCTACCTTTGGAACAACAAAACCCTCTTAATCTAACAAAATTTGCATGCCTAAGTTTAAAAAGTGACTTAAGACCATCTTTGAATTTCAACTCCTTTATCTTGCAACTCATCATATTGATGGTTTTGATAGCTACAAGATATCGATCTCTCAACACCCCTTTGTGAGCAGCAAAATAGTTGTTCCTTGCTAGTAGTTTTTTTTTAGAGAAATATCATGTTGTAGATTTAATTTCCTTGAGGTTGTACTTAAAGTTATATAGGTTTGATGAGCCTATACTTCCATGAAAAAAGGGATCCCAATCCTTTTAATAATCAAGACTAATCAAAGGAGTGATGCATTTTTTGCTAATGTCCTTTGAATTATCAGTACTTAACATACTCTCTACTATCTCATAAGCACTTCTAATCTTTTGTTTGTGTCTTCAAAACCATGAAAACATAAACACACCAACCATAATTCCTCTAGATATTGAGCCTATACTTCCATACACAAAGGGATCCCAATCCTTTTAATAATTGAGACTAATCAAAGGAGTGATGCATTTCTTGCTAACGTCCTTTGAATTATCAGTACTTAACCTACTCTCTACTATCTCATAAGCACTTCTAATATTTTTTTTGTGTCTTCAAAACCATGAAAACATAAACACACCAACCATAATTCCTCTAGATATTAAGGCAATCACACTTAAAACAATGACAAGGCCAAGAGTTTTAGAGGGTTTGGAGTAATCCTTGCAACTGTCTAACACATTTGTCATTTGTGGTATTTTCTGCAAGGGAGATACTGAGAGCTTTGGAACCTTCCCAATGATGTTTGGTGCCTCTGAACCTAAATTTTCAAGTCATATGAAAGAAAAACTCGACTTACATTGCCTTAGTCCAACAAAATCCTCTCCACAGAGATTTGAATTGTTTCCATACTAGAATCCATCTCGCATTCCTTTCAAACCTTCAACCACATCAAAAACAAGTTTAGCTAGTTTTAAGCATGAAATTGAATAGAAAATGGTAGCTTCAAAGAGAAAATCACATTATGATTCCATAAAACTAATGCTAACTTATGGAGTGATGAAATGGTTATAAGTATATTATAAACAATTAGAGATTGGAACAAAGATTTGGAATATTTAGTGTAAAACCTCCTAGAAAAGAGTGCAATGCAATGCAAAAAAAAAGTCAAGAAATACACGTTCATATTATAAACTAAGAACAAGGATGCGTTAAGAGTTGGTGAGAATGCTGGGATAACTACAACTCTTTCTTAGGTTTCACTGATTTTTTTTTTTTAAATTGAGTTTTTTGTCATTACTGTTTAAGTTTATGATATTGAACATCCTAAAATGGATTGAAAGTTTTATTAATATCTAATAAAAAATATAATTAGGCAACATATGATCTATGGATGAACAAAAAAAATTTATAGATATAATATAGAAATAGTATTTTAGTCAATTGGAGACTAGAAGTATAGTGTCAAATCTAATTGTATAAATAAATGTGCATATTATAAGCAAAGAGCAAGAATTTTGTAAGGTTGGTGAGAAAGCTAAGAAACTACTATGCTTTCTTGAGTTTTAGGTTTTATTAGAAAATTTTTCATAGAAACTTGGTCTCCTGAAAAATTAAAGTATTATTAATATCTAATGGGGAAAAAAAAAGCATACAATGTAGGATCTATGGAACAAAAAAATTATAAATAAAACATTAAAATATAGAACATAACATTTGGAGATCAATTTCCTTTCATTTGTCAATAGAGTGTGGTTGAGTGATTGGACTACTTGGTTCTAATGTTAGAGTCTGAGGTTGAGCTCTCCCCAAGGAGATGATAGTGCAAGCATGATCAATGGATGTCTTGGAACTTCATTTGTAGGTGGATTATAACCAAACAATGCCAATGGATGTAAGAAGAATGCAACTGCATAGAGATGGAGTTTGCAGTACTTAGTTTGTAGCAGAAATGTGCAATAGAATCTTGTACAAGGGTTTGGGCTCTTCTTGAAACCACCCTTTACCATCAATCCAAAAAAAAGGTACATTCTTATCCAAAATCTGTGATGGGGCTATGTACTAAATAAGGAGGCAGCTAAAATAGAAGATGTTGAAAAGGGTGGGGAGAATGCTACATTGTCCAGGTGGTGAAGATGGTATCCATGCTACCAAACAACGTCGTCATAAGTTCCTATTTTTTGAGTTTAATGCACAATATTTCACTTTGGCGATTTGAAGTACAGGTCTATTACAGAACACTTAACCCCTTAATAAAGTTATTTTTCAACACTATGATAATTTCATTCTTTCTTTCTCATAAGAAACTTACAAAAGTCTATTAGGAGGTTCTTATTACCCTTGTGTTATTACCATAATCTTTTTGTAGTTATGGTGCAATATGAAGGGCTTCTATAAGCCTTTGTTTATATATTATTCATCTTAGTCAGGGTTTACTCTGAAATTGTTTTATTATGGTTAAGAAAGGTCCATGGGGAGATAGAAATATTTAGCTCTATTTTTTTAAACTTTAGATACTTACATGGCCCTTGAATAGGCATACATTAAAATTAGGAGCAGCATACAATCTCTCCCTAATATTGGAGTAGTCATTATTTCAGAAGAAAATTTATGAAAAATTGGAGAAAGTAAGATATAAAGGCATTGCAGTAGTTCTTCTATAGTTCCATTTTGAAAATTAACCATCTAGTAGGTACTCAAAAGGTAGGTATTGGATATGTTCATTCCTAAAATAGGCTATGTAATGATAGTACCTACTTGGATAACTAATGGAAGCCCTTGCATAAGACTCATAAATTTGGTACCCTGGAGCAATAGCCTACAAAGTTTACAAAACCTAGATAATACATTCTTTGACTCATACATAGGGAAAACTATGGAGGAAATTAATGGAGAGCGTCGAGCACTAGCTAAGAGTTTTATTGAAATCAAAACAAAAGCCATTCATTGTAAACTACCATTAAACTAAAAACATTTCAGTATTTATGAAATTGCAACAATATTTTATTACAAGACTAATTATTCTTACTATTTGAATGGACAAAATTACTCTAGCTATTACAAGTAGATACCTTGTGAAGAGTGTAAAATGATTCCACATACTAATAGAGCATTGAGGCACTGTGAAGATTACGAATAGGTTTTAAAAGTCTTTTAAGAACGAAAATGCCAGATAATGCAATAGGCATTCCTCCACTAGTTGATGGATGCCTCATATTGAAAGCATCCTGCAATAGAAGTGAGGCTGGCATAATCTTGATTGGAATGGTTTGTATATTCCCACTTTCAATAGCAGCTATGAATGGTGTTTTTAGTTGCTCACGTAGCCGATAAATTGCATAACAAATTTAGAGAATTATCATGCAACAAATCTCACCAACTTTAAGAAAGAATACTTAATAAAAATAGGTTTTGTAAATTATTTTTTCCATTTTAATATCAAGTATATCCAAATAAATACAAATCCAATCTTAACACACAAGGAATTGTGTCCAACTTCTATCCAATACAGGATATGCTTCTATTTCTAGTTCAGTTAACTGCATCATACATACAAAATGAATATTAATAATTGTTATATTCAAAGAAACAATTTGTGAGAAATGAAGAAATGAGAAATTCATTTGTAGTATCATCACATAATAACTCTCTTATTAAGATTCAAATTTTTTGCAACCCAATTCATATTGGCTTTGCATAATTTCTAGCCAAACATAGCAATGGTCATGTTTTCTAATCATATATGATATCTATGTATATACAAGTTAAAACCTCTCAGCAAATTTTAGGATAAAATTATAAGTCAAATTGGTAAATATTGATCCCTTTATAAAAACATATTGACCTATTGACTTCTAGAATTCAAATATGTTAGTTTACCTCATTTCACATAAGGATATAATTGTTGTTGAAGTTTCAATTAAAAAAAAATATATACTAATGCATACTATTATATCCATTTGGGCTAGGCTTCTAAATTAATGGTTGCATGCAATTCACTAAAAATGGTCCATCTTGAAGAAAGCTTTGTCTTCATAATCATGCAGAAGGTTAGAAACAAAGTTGGAGTTTCTAGTTTCTCAATCACCATACCATTCATTCTACAGAGGGCATCTACAATTTGGTTCTTAAATATTCATTATTAGGATATTTTCTTTAATGAGAACATCTATGCAATATGACATGAACTAATTAAATCAACCTCTAAATGAAGGAAGGGAGAAGTTGCACAATTGTTTATGTGTTGCACTTTTAGTTATGTAATTCAATCAACTGGTTCACACCGTTGTTTTCATTTGGGTTGGGCCTCTTAATTGTTGACTCGTAAAATTTACTTTAAAACAAAGTTGTCATAGTTAGGGTTAACAAAGCTGGAATTTTCATCTACTCAATTGCTACACGTTCTTCTCATTGAAAACATCAAAGAAGGGTATATACAATTTCGTAAATCATTATTAGTACCATCTTTCTTTAACTGGATGATGTAAATGCTAGACACTATTAGTCAACCCCTATATATAAAATGTAGAGACCTCACCTAAATGTACACCAAAGCATTTAGCAATAGAAAATAGAAGATGTATAGACTATAATCCATGCAACAAAGCAAATGAAAGTGAAGAAAACAAAATGTGTGAAGGGCCTAGAAAGAAACATGAAACTATACTAGACAAATAAGGAGCCAACACTAGATGTACTAACTTAAACAAGGCAATATGTTGAGCACAGTATGAAACAATTATGCAAGAGGGGGAGGACAAATAGATACTAGCCTCTAGGGAAATTTTTAGTACAATGATCTCCACATTTGGCAAGAACTTCTACATCTTAAAGTTAGATGACTTAGGTTGAATGTTTAGAAAGTAAAGATTTCCAAGCAAGTCTAATAGGTTATTGTTTCAAACATTCTGATCTTGTTCCAGAGAAATCCTCAAGTCCAAATACCCAATCCAACACTTGTGAATTTTAAGGATTTTATAAGGTGATAGGTAGATTTGTTTCATTCACATCTGTAAAGACAATTCTACAATTGTTTTCAAGTAATAGTCTAAGGATTTAGGTAAAAATATGGATAGCAAATCTCTAGCCAAAACTCAAGAGTAGAGATGCATCACTACAATGGATGAAGTTGATTTTTTCCACTTGAGAACACAAAAATTATGTTTTTTTATCACCCATGGCTAGCATTGCCGACCATGATTGAACAATGAAATAAATGAGTCCAAAGATAAAATTGAAGAACATATTGTTGAAAGGTATTTAGGTGTACATAAAAAGGAACCTAAGGTATTAATAGGACACCTAAATCAAAATGGAAGCTCGAGTCAAGCCCCACCCAAATCCCACAATATCTCAATGATGGGAGAAGCACGCACAAACAAATCCCTTGACAAAATTAATGTGACTAAACAATTTTTAGAGTGTACAAGTTAGACATGAGATAATATTCATACAATCAATTAGCCATGGTACATGATGAATTTTCTTCCTTAGGAATGCCATTTCATATTATAAAAATTATATTGTGCCAAATTTTTGCATTTTAGTGTGAATATATAAAATTTATTATTATCTCTATTACTAGATTGAGCCAAAAGCCATACCATACCTAGACTCTTCAGACTGAGGAAAGAACCCGGTCTAGGTTTTGCCAGAGCTTATGGATTCAACCCAAATACAAGTTCACCAAGAACCTTGGTCAAACCTTGGAAAACATAAGGAAAACCTTAATTTTTTAGCAAACAAGCCCCCTACCTGTGGGTTCTATGTCTATGCTCCTACCTTTTCTACTACTGATACATTTTTGGGATCTACGAGCACATGCCCTATATATTGAAGGCCAAGTAAACTAAATAAAATTTTAGGGGTGGTGACCTATCAAAATAATGGACTTCTTTTTCAAACTGGGCACTTTGCAATCTCTACTTCAAATAGGATCTCCCACTGCATGCATGGGTATAAATCTAGAATAGATTCCACATGTTTGCATTTGAACAACAGGGAATCTCTAGAGAAGTCAAAGGACCTTAAACCACACCCAGACCTAGCATATTTAGCTAGATCTGCAACACAAAGCCAAAATGGGAGAATCCCACCCGATGTGCAAATGAATCCCAATTTTGCCCGTGCTCATACCTTTCTTACCCACAAATGAATGAAATTTTTTCTATTTTTCTCGTGAATGAATGAAACATTTTTTTTTTATAACATTGTGTTGGTCAAAATTCAACTTGGGAAAATATAGGTTGGTCAAAACTTTGACCAAATTAGCCATAGAATTATTATTTTTGACCAACATAGAAATGAAGAATTTTTTTTTAAAAAAATCATAGCTTTGGTAAAAAAATTTAGTAGAAAAACAAGTACAAATGTACTAGTGACTTGGTAACTAATGCATGGTTTTAGTGTGAATAAGTTTCAACATGTTGCAAATATAATTGGATGACCAATAATTTAGTGAGCAAGGTGAAATCAAATTTTAAACTTTCTTCATAGCGAGTTGTACAAGGTGATTTGCAAGTTCATGATATGTGTAACTCTTCAAGTCAAGTTGAGTATGATTGATGCATGTTTCATGTTAATAACATAAATCATTTGTTGAAGAATATTATTGATTTAGTTTTGATTTTCTTGAACATGTTGATCTACACTTTCATAGTGAGAAGGATTTTGAAGTTATTTCTAGTTTGTTCATCCACTACGAAAGTGAACATGACGAGGTATTTTCTGCCAAATGAGCTAATTGAAGATGTTAATGTTTTTGGAAAAACTGATATGAATGATATTTTCATCTTTCCTCAAGAGAATAGAAATAAAAATCAAGTCTATCACAAAGGTAAGAATAGTTAGAAATAAAAATAAGGTCTATGCTAGAGGTAAGAAGAGTCATTAAAGTTTTGATGGCTCCAGAAAACCATTTGTATAGATTGAGTAGTTTTATTGCTTTCAATAAAGTCTTGTTGATTGCACATGTGTCTTATGTGAAAGTAGAAATGATTAATAATTATAGACCGATTATCCAATCACTTATTTGGTAGTTTATTTAGTTATTGTGTCTAGTTACCTAGTTATTAGTGAGTAATTATCCAATAACTTATTTAGTCATTTATTTAGTAGTGTATTTAGTTACTTATATTTGGTTTCCATATAATTATTAATCATTTCTACTAGATTAGGTTAATTTTTAATTCTACAACTCATTTATGACCCTTAAACTTTATCTATTAATATTAATCATGGTTTCACTTTGCATCTTCTAGAATATAGGATGCTTATTTGAATGACTTGGAATATTTTATGCACCTTATAGAAATTTTAATTTAAAAAAATATAAATATTAGATTCATTAAAATTCTAAAATATTTTAGCAATGCTATTTAAATTTAAATTATATTATTAAATTATTAAGTTTATTCTCTGTCAAAATAAAATAATAATAATAATATTACTTTAAAATATTTTTATAATGTTATAATATTTTATTAGCTAGAATATGAATAATTGATCTACTAGTATATGAATAATTGATCTCATTGTCTCATCTCTTCTTCTAGTTCATGCAAGTAAAAAGTAAGACTCCAAAGGGTGAAATTTTACTCTACTATTCTAACCACAGTAAATCAATGATTCAACGTGCCCTACAATGGTTATGTAGTACAAATGCATGTCACCTATCATTGATGATGGTTATGCATTTACATTTGAACCTTTGAAACTCTCTAACAAAATCAATGGATTCTAGTTTAATAGTTTTGATTGCATAGCATGGTTCCTTCTTTTGCACTTGTTTATGCATTAAGTTTTAATTGAGAAACTTACCTAGCCTTCTTTTGTGCAAATTGTAAGGCTATTTTGAATAATTTTTTTAGATTTTAGAAGGATTCAACATATTTCAACCTTCATAACTTAATTTTGTTAAATATTGTGGTACAGGTTCTTATTGGTGCCCTTGTAGTGGTGGCCAAGCTTATTTCTCTAAGTTGTTATTGGTACACCAAAAGCAAAGTAGAGAGAAGGTTTACTACTACAAGTAAGTTTTGGTCTCCTTTTTGTTGTGGTTTCAAAATGCATGCCCCATTTCACCAAAAAATGGGGACCCCCTAGTATATTTTTTATCATTTTAGATCCTTAGTCTGGCGTCTGAGTCCTTTTTAGGGTTTTAACTAGTATGTTTTCTTAGTCTAACTCTCTACTAGAAAATCTAGATGCCAAAAACAAGATATTTTTAGGGAAAAAAAGGTCAAATTTTATGTAGGAGAGTGTACTAACACACTTAGTGCACCTGGTACACCCTTCAAGGTGTTCTAGTGCACTAAGTCCACTAGTGGGAGCACTTTCCCTTGGAAGTACACACCTACACACATATGCAAGTGTGCACGTCCAAAGGTGCACTCCATCCTGGGCCTATAAAAGCCCAAGACCCCTTCCTCCCCCTAACTCATTTCCTCTTCTTAGTCTTTGGTGAGTGCACCACCACATATTTAGAGGTGTGCTTCATTTCTTGCACATAATGAACATGTTAAAGAAATAAAAAAAAGGTGCACACCTTTTTTTTCACAAACTTAACAAACAAAAACTTTAATAAAATTTTAAAAACATGGCTTTCACATAAGTGATAAGGTTCACACGTGCACCTTTCAAAATTTAAACATTCCCCAAAGTTTTATAAGGGTGCATACATCATGCATCCCATAAGGTGCACTATGTGCACACCCTTTTTTTAACACTTTGCACATTATAAGGCTATGCACCTAGTGCACCACACAAGGTGCACTAGGTGTGCACCCTTAGTATCGAAGGTGTTCAAGCGAAATGGTGCACCTATCAAACCTTGAAGGTGCACAAGATGCACCAATTTTTGTCCATCAAGGTTGTTTTTAAGGGGCTTTTAGGTGTTTTATTCTAGTTTTTAGGATTTAGGGTTTTTGGGTCATGTTTTTGTCTTAACTAGGGTTTATTTAATTTTTTTTCACCTTCTATACCAATGGATGGTTTTTTTGCACAGATTAAATGGCTTCCTCCTCATCCTCCCTCACTACAAAGATGGCTCTAAAACTAGTGATCTTCAAATTTCAAGGTGTTCCATCAAAGTCACACTTCCAAGATACATATTCAGATATCTGAGACACTAATCTAGGCCATATTGATTGGAATTCATTCTTAGTTCTATACAACAAACCAACCAAGAGGTCTCCAATGGTATATGCACTCATTATATTGAGGCTAGTAAATGCAGTGTCACACCCAATTTCATTATAGTTTTTTGAGTTCATTATGACATTGGTAGAAAACTATGTTTTAGATGAGACTGTTGTAAAAAGCATAATTATAGAGATCAACCTGGATCAGAGGCCTAAGAACATTGAGAAATTTTTCCATCTTCCTAGGGAAGATCAATATATAAGACTAACATATCATCAAGCATAAAGGTGGTATTGAGAGCATGAAGAGGAAGCATCAGAAATTATCCAATCCTCGTATCTCATTGACAAGACTCAAGTCTTGGAAAAAAAGTTGGCAAAGTAGATATGATGAGAGGTTATATGAAAGATGATATCAACCATTATATAGTGCTCCTAAGTAGAATCATGGCCATTACCAGTAGTAGGACACTTGAATATATGGATGGTACACTTCATTGAAACCATCAGAATGACAATGATGCCAATTGACTAGGTTTCAATTCTAGTGAGAATTTAGATGAACAACTAGTGGTAATAAAAAAAAAAACTAAAGGTTATATATGATATCTTATTTGGTGTACTTTTTAGTTACAAGAGAAATAGATTATCCAAGGTTTTTTAGAAGGGGCAATTTGCAAGATGATAATGCATGGCCTTATGTGCTATATACTCAATTAGTGAGGAAAAAACTTTTAGATCATAGTGAGGAATACATAATAGTGAATGATACCTTTAATTTTTCAATCATCTGGTTCATTGAGGGAGATTATGTGAAAAGGATTTCAAAAGAGGTAGCAACAAAGACTATAGAGATAGGCCCTATTACATCCAATTCAGGACATTCACTTATGTAAGGGTAGAAAGTACAATTGTAAATTCAAAGAAGCTCCCTAGGTATTTGTGTGAAAGACTTATATTGCTAGAAATTGTAAGAGAGATCTCATCTGGATATGAGAGAGTAAGAAAGAAACATAAGAAGACTTAGGCATGGTGCGTCACTATAGGTCCATTTGGTGTTATACAAAAGAAAGATATCAAGATTTTTGAGTCAGAATGGGATCAGCATCCCTTGGAGGAATATTAGTCTACTTGTCCCTATTTTGATAATGTTGGCTGAGTTCAATACTTGATAGGAAGATAGTTCTAACATAAGGATGCCATAGAGGATCATTTGATGAATGCAGTGGATGACTATGAAATCTGAATAAGGGAATATTATAGGATGACTCTCTATTTTCCAGGCAATGCCTTGAAAATGAAAGTTCCATTAAAGATTGTGCATCAAGATACTAAAGAGGTCTTGGATCCCTTGTACAATAGAGATAAGATAAATCACTAACCTATCATGACCACATAGATTGATAGAGAAGACAATATAGATATCAATCATAGGGCAAGGCATGTCATCTTGTTAACCAACAATTGGATCAAGATACCATTCAAGATGGATACAATTCCAAAAACTATAGTATTCCAAGGTGCAACCCACCTAGTGAAAGGTAGAGGAGTAAAGGTGATAGTGCCAATATTCATAGCTCAATCACCAGTAAGGCCAAAAATAATGCATCGGCTTGATAGAGAAGTTGGATACCTTAGAGCATAGTAGGGTAAAAAAAAGAGGAAAAGAACTTCCCCTTAGAAAGATAAGCCTAAGGAAGAGGAAACTCAAGCACTAGAGCTCCAAGGGGCAAAGAATGTAGAGGCCACCTAAATTCAGGATAATCCATTAGTACCACCACTAGAACAAGGGCAAGAAGGTGAAGAATCATAGGAAGTGTTTTTACTTTCTCAAGAGGAAGAAGCCTCTCTATTGGCTCTAAAGAAGAGATAGATGAAATCCTTAGTTACGATGAAAAGGTGATAAAAAAGGTTATTCCTTTTACATTAGTCCCAAAAGTTACTACAGAAGGAGAAGAATAGGATGATGAAGAAGAAGGGGAAAAATTTACATTTTGTCAAGGGACTCTTCTTGCTAGGGCCACTGAGGAAGAACAAAGAAGGAGCTCTACTATAACACCACCATCCATTCCTAAACAACCTATTTAGGTTACCACTTTAGAGGATGAGTTACAAAAATGGATCAATCAGAAAGAGGACCAAGGGGCTGATGTCTTTAAAATATTAGATTTTTATTTCATGGATGTAGGCACTGAGTTGGTAGGAGACAAGATAAGGGATAGACTAACAAATCAACCTCAACAAGAGGATTAGAGTTAATTGTTGAGTCAACCACAAGGACCTTTAATTGATCCACCATCACCAAATCAAGATTCATTTTGCATGGATAAAGGTTCAAGTACTCCTCTCCCTCCAATTAATGAAGAATAGGTATGAGATGAATAGAAAAAAGAGCCACAAAAAAGGCCAACCAATGAAGTATCAGAGGAGGGGAAAATATATGAGTAATCTCAAAAAATTTCTCATGATATAGAGGTGATGACTATGGACTCAACAAACATAGAGATTCTTGATGTGGATTTCTCACAAAAAGAGAAGACTCTAGAGAGGAGTGATAAGGGAAAATGCCTAGCAATACAAGCCCCCTCTTCATCTAAAGATAAATTTTTGATGGAAGATACTCCAAGATGGTCAAGAAAAGAGGTGATGGTTAGACATGAAAGGAAGTTTAATTGTACTAGGGAAGAGGGAATGAGAGAATTTTTTGAAGCTCTCAAGAAATTTGGGCCACCCATTGGTGATGCATAAACATTGGCCTTTGTTGTGAGTGATTAAAATTAGGACTTGTTCACCCATGTTGATATCCATCCTCTACATGTAGATATTGAGGATTTGACTCCAAAAGATTATCAAATCAAGGAAGTCTTTCTTGGAAAACCCATTGTGAATACTGCCAAATTGATGGTTACTACGGGAATCAAAGAAGTGTTTAAGCATTTAGAATAGGATGAGTCCAAAGTGTTAAATCTTTGAAAGCATAATGAGATCATAAGAGGTTATTTGAATAAATTAGTTGGTCCATTGGATCCTAAAACTCCCGAGGAGACTTTAGGTGTGGCACTAGATAAGACAAATAAGGAGATTGTACAATTAGAGCCATTTTTGAAGGCATGTCAACAATGGTGAGAATTTTTTGAAGAAAAAAGTGTGTAATTCATATAGGGAAATATTATATTGCTACACCACATGTAGAATAATGTAGATAAGTTGGTTTCTATATTGAACCAAAATTATGGGTTGATGGATGAGGTACATAGTTGGGGAAATGACCTTCGAGCATTGCAGTCAATAAAAGGTCAAAGGCATCAAATGTTGACGGATGTATATATGACAGATGAGATGGATAAAATAGATGAGTAGATAGAGAATATTATGGATGGAAATAAAGTAATGGAAAAATTACATGCAGATATTCATAAGCTCAAGGATTGAACCCAAGAGTAGATTTTGGAAGTAGAGAGACATTACAGTGATGCTTGCCTTGACATTTTTGAAGATGAGTCAAGGGATAGACTTATGAATCTGCAAGTAGTTGTAGAAAATTCTAGAATACTTTTGAATAATTTTCCACTATTGAGGATATTAGAAAAGAATTTAAGATCGAAGAGGCATTGCTAGAATTAGATGTGAAATTGGGAGATTTTGCAGAGACTCACCTAGAGGTATTCAATTATTGACAAAAGGTAAAGGATGAATATAAAGCTTTATATTTTCTAGATTTGACTCAAGTGATGGAGATTATAGAAAAGTTCAATAGAAAATACATAGACATAGCTTTGGTATGAAGAGGAAAAAAACCCATAAGCTAGAATTTTAGTTTTGGCACTTGGTAAAGTGTTTTGGTTTTTGGGCCTATCTTCCAAGGTGCACAAGGTGCACTTCTTTTAAGTTATGCTAGAATTTAATGAATAATTCAAAGGTGCATCAATATTTAACTACTAGTTCCAAATATTTCCATGCATAAAAAATGCATTCTAATGGTAGCTTAACTCCTACAAACATCCAGAGAAGGTGGAGCTTCTATTTTTGGCATCTCCGGAGACTCTTACATTATCTAATGGATTTCTAATTCTTATTTTCTCATGCTTTCTTTGTTTTAATATATGTAAAGGCTCATGCACCCATTAAATTATATAAACAAGGGTGGAATCATACTTAGCACTAGTTAGAGGGTCAATTTGTACATAAATAGATTTGTTTTATTAGTTTAGAAATGTATGTTTTCATAAAGAGATCTCTCACTCTCAACAAAATTTGAGGAGAGAATTTATTATAAATTTAGGAATGTAATATGTATTCCAAGCTATTATTTTGATGCAATAATATATTCTTTTGGTGCTCTCATTCAAAGTGTAGTTATTCTTTCTTGAGTGTGTTATATTTTGTGAATGTATGTTCATGGAGTGCAATTGAACCAATACTTTTATTGTGTTATTTTTATTGTGAAATTATTTAGTTCTAGTGTTTTCCATGTGTTCACAAATTCTATTGACATAATTAGTTGGAGAAGAGATCAACATATTTTTCCTGCATAGCTTTTTGTCTCACACGAGGGCACTTTCTATGGCCTTGCGATCTAATGAAAAGTGAAACATCTTATAGTTATTGAATTCCCATCAATGATTGCATTAGTAGAATTAAGGAAGTATTGCTCCTATTTTCATTAGTTACCTACCGATCTTTTCAAAGGCTTAACACATAGATGCATTGTTTCTATGGCTTATGTCTATTAGGAATTTACTTTTCAAGTTATTTTTAAAAAATTATTGTTACCTTATCTTCATTATTTTCTTTTACAAACACTTAGTTAATTTAGGAATTCATATAGTTGCATAGTTAAAAATGCATTCATTATAAAATAGAAAAATCCAAAAATATATTTATTGTTTGTGTAGATATTTGTTTTGAGATAGCAAGAAGATTCGACATCTTATCCAAAATTGGTCAGAAGAAAAAAATGCCTCCCTATGAATAAATACATTTATCTTCTATTGAGTGGATTCCAGTAGGTTACAAAATCACTTGGAACCTTGGAGTTGATCCTAGATTATCTTTTCAAGAGAGGAGTTCAAAAGGATTCCTACTATTAAGCATCATGCAAAAAAATAGCTCAACACTTTCCCTTTGAGGGATTTTGTTGTTTTGTGAAGAAAATTTAGAATTTTATCACTTTTTGGGAAGAAACATCTAATATATTGATGTTCATGTCCAAATTTAGAGATCTATTTGAACCCATTTTGAAATATGGGCAAGCATTTTTATGTTTTCTCCCTATTACTTTTTAAAGCAAAACCCAGAGAATGCAATGAGCCTACAACCCTTGTGCTAAGCCATTGTCGCACATAATCTCGGTATTCACATTTAAATAGCTCCAAGTTTCCACATTAAATTTTAGTCAAAATAATATTATTGGTCATGAAGGCTTTGGGTTTGTGCATAAAGGAGTACTTGTAGGATGATAGTAAGGTTGTTGTAAAGTATCTTGACCTAGCAAGCAAGCATGAAGAACAAGAATTTCATGTGGAGTTATGTTAGTTTCCTCCATTTTATGTCTTTCAAGTTTTGATATTTATAGATTAGATATATAGATTTTAAAAGTATTTACCTATGTTCTGGATTAAGAGACTTCCTAGAATTAAAATGGTGTTTTTATTGATTCTACGTTTGACTTTTCACCTTTATATTTGATGACTGTATATTTGGCTTAACACTAAAATAGTAATATGTATTGATTCCTTGTTGAATAGTTTGATGTTCTAAGTAGATTGTATTCCCAATACTTTGTTTTGTTGATCAACTACTATGCAAAGTGCAGACCATGATCATAGGCTCTTAGATGTATATGAATACATGCCCAATAGAAGATTTCAAGAATACTTTTATTCCAATAGTGAGAATATAATACCTACATTCTAAGCCATAATATTTCTTTTCTTTGTTGCCATTAAATTTACTAAAAAATTTGGATGGTTCATTTAACTCTTCTGAGTTGATTTTGTTTGGGCTTCTTGCAAATTAATGTTTGTAGGAGAGGTTTGAATTTTACATTCTATAGTGGTTATAATTAGAGAGTATTATTGACAATAATAAAACAAGCACACACACTAAACCTATGAATCATAGTAATATTTATTATATAAGCTCAATTTAGTTGGAAATTTAAGAAATGAACTAGAAGCAAAACTTCATGTTTTCAAGACAAACTAAATCAAGATGCAATCATTTGGATGAGTCCCACAAGTGGGTATAATTTACACAAACCCCTTTTTTGGTATAAGATTGTGTAATGATGAATAATATGCCTATTTGAACCCTTGTCCTATTAGTTTTTAGTTTATAATAGTAGTCTAGACAATTTATCATATTGCAACTAGAAATAGATTTCCCAACAATATTATTGGAAATTTCTATAGTTGTTAGGATTAAACCATAGACATAAAATAATAATTACATGCAAATATAACCAATAATAGAAAATAATAGAACACACAGAAAAAAACACAAAGCACCAAGATTTAACGAGGTTCACCCAATCCCTAGGCTACGTCCACCAAACAACAAGTCTAATATTATTACAATCTAGTGATTATAACCTGATTACAATCTGTAATTCCTTATAGCTCAATACCGCCACAAGAACCAATTTTGCATCAAAAATTAATGAAAATACCTAACCTAAGCCCTTTTATACAAGTAATTTTATGCCTCTTTAAGGTTATAATAGGTCAGCAATATGTCGACCATAATATTGGCCACAACCCAACTTTTTTTTTGAGCCAATGCCCCGAACCCCAAAGAATTTATGAAGTATGTACAGTACTTTCATAATTAATCACCAAAAACTAAAAATCTCCCACTTGGGGATTAATTAGGCTCGACACTAAACAATAACCTCCCATTTGGAGACTAATCCTGTAGCTATGGGGCTACTCCATGAGGCTCCCACTAGATCGAACTACTTGGACTATGTTGTTCTTTTATTCATGTTCAGTCTAGAAGACCAACTAAAGCCAAAGAGGACTTCTGTGATGAACCTCCTTATAGCAATATCGTGAGAATGCTCAAAATAACAGAATACAAAGTGATACCAGAACTCAGAATGAATCTACTGATCGCAGGCCACTTCGAGGGGGTAACCTCCTTTGAGCAAGCTCAATACAATAAATTCGTCCGTGCCCATCAAGGGCCTCAACCTATTCTTATATACTGAGTACGATCTAGAAAAGTAATACTACCTATGCATGTGGGATAATAAAATATACTCACGGGACGACTTACAAAGAATATGCGTCCAACAACACTACTCTAACAAAATAAACAGAAGGAACACACAGGTTCCTAACATCCCCTCTCCCTTAGAAAAAAGCTTTGTCCTCAAAGCTTAAGGTGTGGAAACTGTTGTTGAATCTGAAGAAGGGGTTCCCAGGTAGCATCCTCTGGTTGCATGCCATGCCACTGAATCAAGACCTCAGAGATGGAGCGAGAGCGAAGCTGGCGAGTGCGCTGGTCAATGATTGCCACCGGCTCCAGGATAATGGATCCTTCCGTATCCATTTCAGGGAGAGTAGTTTGTGCTCTGATAGTGGTACCCAGAACTTTCTTTAGACAAGAAACATGAAAGACTGGATGAATGCGGGAAGAAGGAGGAAGTTCCAGTTTATAAGCAATTGAACCAATCTTCTGCAGAACCTTATAAGGCCCATAAAATTTTGGGGCCAGCTTATGACGCCCTTTCAGCTTTAGGGAGGATTGTTTGTATGGCTGTAGACGAAGAAAAACCATATCCCCAACTTGAAATGAGCGCTCAGAACGGTGTTGATCTGCTTGTTGTTTCATCCGATTACGGGCCATGTGAAGATTATCCTGTAAGGTACGAAGAATCTGATCCCTACTGCGGAGAACTATGTCAATTGCCTGGACTGGTGAGCTATTGGGAGTGTAGGGAAGGAGCACTGGAGGTGCCTGACCATAGACTGCTTCATATGGAGTCATTTTAGAGGCAGTGTGGTAAGAGGTATTGTACCACCATTCAGCTAAAGGGAGCCACTTGGCCCACTGATGTTGCTGTTCAGAAGTGAAGCAACGAAGATAAGTTTCCAAGCATTTATTGACAATTTCAGTTTGACCATCAGTTTGTGGGTGATAGCCCGAACTCATCTTCAGTTTGGTGCCAGTTTTCTGAAACAGTTCAGTCCAAAAATGACTAGTAAAAGTTGCATCACGATCAGAGACAATGGAAGAAGGGAGTCCATGAAGATGAAATATCTGGTCCATGAAGATTTGTGCAACAGAGGAGGCAGTATAGGGGTGGCTGAGGGCACAAAAATGACTATATTTCGAGAGACGATCAACCACAACCAAGATCACTGTCTTGCCACCGGATTTAGGAAGCCCTTCAATGAAATCCATAGAAATATCAGTCCAAATCCGTGTAGGGATGGGCAATGGTTCGAGCAAGCCAGGAAGGAGGGTCGTTTCACCCTTGTGGCGTTGGCAAGTATCACATTCAGCCACCATCTGTTGAATCGTCTGTTTCATTCCTTTCCAAAAGAAGTTTCTCCTTGCTCACTCATAAGTTTTGAGGAAGCCTGAGTGCCCTGCTGAAGGAGAAGCATGGAGTTCATAAAAAATAGCCTGATGTAGAGCTGGGTTCTGAGGAAGCACTAGCCGACCCTTGTATCGAAGAGAAGCACCATCCCAAGAGTAATGTGGTATAGCAGAAGGATTATTGGCTAGCTGGTGAATGATTTGAGATAAAGAAGAGTCACTATCATAGCCCTGCTGAACAGACGCTAACCAATTGGGAATGGGCATAGAAATAGCGGAAAGGGAAGCTTGATTATCAAATGTGCGAGAAAGAGCATCTGCCACAATATTCTCCTTACCCTTCTTGTAGGTGATCTCATAATCATACCCCATGAGTTTGCTGACCCATTTCTGTTGTGTAGGAGAGGATACCCGTTGTTCCAGGAAGTATTTCAGACTTTGGTGATCGGTTCTGATGCAAAAATGACTCCCTAAGAGGTATGGCCGCCACTTCTGTACAGCATGCAAAATAGCCATCATTTCTTTTCCATAAGTAGAGAGGGCTAGATTCTTACCAGAGAGGGCTTTGCTAGTGAACGCAATAGGATGGTCATCTTGCAGGAGAACAACACCCAATCCATTGCCGCAAGCATCACTCTCAATAGTGAAGGGTTTGGAAAAATTTGGCATTGCGAGAACAGGTGTACTGCACATAGCCTGTTTCAGTTGTTCAAATGCAGTCTCAGCAACAGGGGTCCAGGAGAAGGCATCCTTTTTTAACAGAGCTGTTAATGGTGCTGCAATTTTCCCGTAATCTTTGACAAACTTGCGGTAGTAGCCAGTCAACCCCAAAAAACCCCGAAGGCTCTTGAGAGTTTTAGGATGCGGCCAAGTTTTCATGGCATCTATTTTTGTAGGATCCACCCGCACTCCATGGTGTGCAACAATATGCCCGAGATACTCCACTTCCTCCTGGCCAAACACACATTTAGATAGTTTTGCACAGAGTTGATGATCAGAGAGAAGTTGCAAGACAAGCTCCAGATGATGGAGATGCTCAGCCCAAGTTTTGCTATATATGAGGATATCATCAAAGAAGACCAGAATGAATTTCTGGAGGTATGGTCGAAATATGTTATTCATCACTGCCTGAAATGTTTAAGGAGCATTCGTGAGGCCAAAGGGCATGACTAAAAATTCATAGTGACCATCATGTGTGCGGAAGGCAGTTTTAGGTATATCCTCCTCATTAACCCGAATTTGATGATACCCAGAACGAAGATCTAACTTGGAGAAAAAATGAGCCCCATGAAGTTCATCAAGAAGTTCATCAACAACTGGAATGGGAAACTTGTCCTTTATAGTGAGATGATTAAGTGCTCAGAAATCAATGCAGAGTCGCCATGACCCATCTTTTTTGCGAACAAGCAGAACTGGAGAAGAAAAGGAACTGGTACTAGGGCGAATAATACCTTGCTTCAGTAAGTCACGGACAAGTATCTCGATTTCGGTCTTCTGATAAAATGGGTAGCGGTAGGGCCTGATGTTGGACGGAACACTACCAGGAAGGAGCTGAATACGGTGGTCCTCTGGACGAGAAGGAGGTAATCCCACAGGTTCAGCAAATACACCAGAATACTTGTCCAAAATGTGTTGGAGATCGGCAGGAGTGCTAGAGACTGCTGATGGCTGCATCTGAATGGAATGGAGCTGAGCGATGACACCATGTGAATTCTTCTTAAGAAGTTTTTCCAGACGGTGTGAACTGATGATGCTGAGAGACCCTGGTTGTAAGCCTTTCAAAGTGTGTTGGTGCCCCTCGGCTGAAAACTGCATCCAAAGTTCAGCAAAATCCCAGAGAATGGGGCCAAGAGTGCGTAACCATTGGGCACCCAAAACCACATCACAACCACCTAAGGGTAAGGAAAACATGTCAGAGCGCATGTTATAATCGCCAATAGAGAGACGTACATTGCGACATTTCCCTTTACAAGGTAAAGTGCCCCCATTGGCAATCATGACTTCAAAGCTAGAGCAGGGATGGATAAAGCAATCAGCCTGTTTGGCTATTCGTGGATCAATGAAGTTATGAGTGCTACCAGAATCAATGAGTATAGTAAGAGGGATCTTCTTGAAGAAACCCTGGACCCGCATGGTTTGTGGAGTAGTGACTCCTGCCAAAGCATGGACAGATATCTCTGGTGGAGCTTCTGGTGAAGGAGGTTCAGGCTGGTGAGGCTCAACCTCATCATCCACTGTTTCCTGAGCATCTACATATTCTTCCAGTTCCGGTGGAGAATCCACATCCAAGAGATAGAGCTTTTGCTGAACACATCTATGGCCCCGAGACCATTTCTCATCACAATTATAACAAAGCCCTTTGTCTCGCCTGACTCGCATCTCTGTTTCAGACAAGTGCTTGATTGGAGTAGTTCTGGGAGCTAGTATGACTGGAGGGTTGTGAGAACCTATATTTCAGAATGGAACAAAATTAGATCTGGAGCGTTGTAGAGCACTAATCTTGTCTTCCGCTAACTTAGCCAACCCAAGGGCTTCCATCATTGTAGTAGGTCGAAACATTTTGACTTCTGAGCGAAGTGCATCCTTCAGACCACTGACAAAACAACTACGGAAGAATTCATCAGACAAGCCCTCTGTGTGATTAGCTAATTTTTCAAACTCTGTCTGGTATTCTCGTACAGTGCCTATTTGACGCAGTTTAGTGAGTGCTCCTGTGAAATCATCAAAGGAACTAGGGCCAAAGCGCTCCAAAATGAGGGTGCACAATTCTCTCCACGTTGGGCCTACATTAGCCTTGATGTACCAACGGAACCATTGAAGAGCTTCATGTTCCAAATGAAAAGATGCAAGGGGGACTTTGTGGTTATCCAAAGTATTATGCAAGCTGAAATACTGCTCTGCCCTATAGATCCATCCAGTCGGATCAGAACCATCGAAGCGTGGAAAATCAAGCTTTGGTCCACGGAAATTGCCAGAAGAGGACCCAGTATCTCCTGAATGGTTTCGGCTCATGGCTGACTGCTGAAAGTTAAGACCCAGAATTTTGTCATCCAGATCTTGAAGTTTGGTTTTGAGGGATGCCATTTCCTCTTCCATGATTTTTGCTCCTGTACGCGTAACAACCATAAAGAAAGGTTTTTTTTTATTTTTTTTTATTTATTTATTTTTTTAATTTTTGGAATGGGTAGAAGATGAGAAACAAAAACTTTTTTAGTTACGGCAAACTTGGATTTGGGTAAAACTCAGATAGGAAATGGGTGTTTGACGGGTGGTGGGAGACTATCTGGGGACAAGGGAAATAGAAAAATGAGGGTTTCAAGGGTAGGGAGGCGAAATGAGGCAAACAGTCCAAGAGGGATAAGGGAGCAAAATGAGGAATTGAATCTTGTGGCTCAGTTTGGTGGCGATTGGATGAGAGGTGAAAAAGATAGGGCAAACCCTAAAATTAGATAAATGAGGGATTTAGGGCTTTGATATGTAAAATTTGGGGTTGGGTCGCCAAGGAAGGAAGTATGCGAAATGATATTGCAGACGTTCTGCGGAAGTATGAGCAGAAACAGAAAGCAAACAAGGAAGCTACGACTAAAAAACATAGTCGACTTAGAAAAATTCACTCAGACAGAACAACTGAAAAGAGTTATTGCAATAGCAAGAGATATTAGAAGTGAGAGGAACCTGAAGGCCACGACAGAAAAAAAATTTGATGTAATTTCCACCCAGCGAGCCCAAGAGAGTGCTCTGATACCAGATGTGATGAACCTCCTTATAGCAATATCGTGAGAATGCTCGAAATAACAGAATACAAAGTGATAGCAGAACTCAGAATGAATCTACTGATCGCAGGCCACTTCGAGGGGGTAACCTCCTTTGAGCAAGCTCAATACAATAAATTCATCCGTGCCCATCAAGGGCCTCAACCTATTCTTATATACTGAGTACGATCTAGAAAAGTAATACTACCTATGCATGTGGGATAATAAAATATACTCACGGGACGACTTACAAAGCATATGCGTCCAACAACACTACTCTAACAAAATAAACAGAAGGAACACACAGGTTCCTAACAACTTCAACTTCTCACTTTTTACTATCTTTGTAAACATATCTCTTGGATTGTCATCTATAGGTATCTTGTCAAGCTTTAACTATCCATCCTCCAAAACTAATTGAATGAAATGGTACTGCAACTGTATGTGTTTTGTCTATGAATGTAGAGTTGATTTCTTTGCAAGATGAATGGCACTCTGACAATCTATAAACAAATAATTATCCTTTTGAGGATGTTCCAATTCTTTCAAGAAGAACTAAAGCCATATCATATCCTTGGTTGCCTCTGTAGTAGCAACATACTCTACCTCTGTAGTGGATAAATCATCAACCTTCTGTAACCTAGAAACCTAGCTCATGGCTGCCCCACCAACAATAAAGACATAACCTATAGTACTCCACCTAGTATCAATATCCCCTACAAAATCTGAGTCAACATAGCCCTATAAATTAGTAGTAGAGCCCCCAAAGTGTAAACACTTATTGGATATTCCTCTCAAATATCTGAGAATCTATTTGATTGCATTCCAATGTTCAATTCTTGGATGACTCATATACCTGCTAACAACTCCCACTACATGTGCAATATCTGGCCTAGTACATACCGTAGCATACATCAAGCTTTCTATAGCTAAAGCATAGGGTACCTTGGACATCTTATCCTCCTCTTCTTATGTCTTGTGAGACATCTCCTTACTCAACTTCAAATGACCAGGTAAAGGTGTGCTGATAGCTTTAGCATTCTCCATAGAGAAACCTTGCAACACCTTCTCAACATAATCAGCCTGAGATAACATCAATTTTTTTGTCTTCCTATCTCTTCAAATCTTCATACCAAGGATTTTTTTTACTACCCTTGAATCCTTCATAGTAAACGCATGTGCTAACTGGCATTTCAGCCCCTTAATGTGATCCATGTTAGGCCAGGCTACAAGCATATAATCAACTTATAAACATAAAATAAGGTATCTGTCATCATCCAACCTCTTAAAGTAAACAAAGTTATCTAAATGACACCTATTGTATCCATACTCATGCATAAAAATATCAAATCTTAGATACCATTGTCGAGGTGCTTGCTATTGGATAATGTTGTCCTTGATGTCACACAAATGTCGTATCATTCATTAGTCTCAAGTTCACCGAGCTCAGATAATTTGCAATGCAATTTACAGTACCAACCAAGCTCACTCGATCATCAAAGGAAATGTGGAAGACAGTGTTTACCGAGCTAACTCGGTCAACGAAGGAAATGTGAAAAGCCAGTGTTAATCGAGATTCACTCAGTCTCCAAAGGTTAGTTTCCACCGAGCTCACTCGGTCATCGAATGAATTATTGAAAAGTCAGTGTTAACCAAGCTTCACTCGATCTCCAAAGGTTAGTTTCCACCGAGCTCACTCGGTCATCAAATGAATTATGGAAAAGTCAATGTTAACCGAGCTTCACTCGGTCTCCAAAGGTTAGTTTCCACTGAGCTCACTCGGTTATCTTAGGAAACTCAGTAATTACCGAGTTCTCCCAGCAATTGATGGTTTGTCATGAAGTTCGTTGTATCAACCGAGCTCAGTCGGTTAACATAGGAATTATTTTCTGAACAAAGTTCACCGTGCAGGGTCGGCCAGTATAGGGATTTGCTAATTAATTACTTTTAGCTGACTATTGTAATTGTTTGTTTTAGTCAGTGATTTGAGCTGACTAAGATAATCTGAAAGGTATATATGGTCATTCAAGTTATGAATTAAGGTGTGTGATTATGAAAAAGTTATGAATGCAAATTATAGTATGAAGAGGCGAATGTTGAGAAAAGTTTGATGGAGGATCAGATGTGTTAAAGGAGCTGCAAAGTTGTATTTGATCAGTAAGGATCCAATCAAGAATAACAGAGATCTGCAATCAACAAAGATAAGTTGCACATTATATCAGGTCATTTCATTGTTGCTTTCTAACCATTGTAATAGTGTATTCAAAATCTCTTAACAGAGTTGGTTTAACAGGCATTCAATAAATCCTCTAACAAGGTGACAGTTCAGTTGAATTTTTCTAAAGACATCTAGCAAGGCCACTCCTAATAGGGTGATTAAATCCTTTAACAGGGTCACACCTAACAGTGTGTTTTTGTAACCTTTAACAGGGTTGGCTCCTAACAGGGCTCACTTCAGAAGAGTGAAAAAGTTATATTGGTGGTTTCTCCCATATTGGGTTTCCACGTTAAAACTGGTGTCTCTTGTGTTCTTAATTGCTAAATTACTTTGTGCATGATATCATATCAGTTCTTAATATTTATCATTTGTTGCATTATCAAGTTTCAACATTTTATTAATCAGATCAAACGTATATTCAAACATCTTAGGGACTGTGGAAAGTTTTTGTAGTAACTGATTCACCCCCTCCCCCTCTTAGTTACTCTATTCTCATTTCCAACAATTGGTATCAGAGCTTTTGGTGCTTGCAAGAAAATATTTCAAGGATCTAAGCCTAAGATCAAGATGTCTTACAAAAGAGAAATTCATAAACTCAACAGAGATAACTTCTCCACATGGCAAGGATTGATGAGACTTCATCTGGCTACTGTTGGTGATACTGGACTAAAATACCTTGAAAAAAAATATGAAGAACCTCCTGGCACATTGTCTATCAATGGCATTGCTGAAAAGAAGACTCACAACAATATGATGATAGACATAGCATCCGCTCTCATTTATGAAGAATTTGATGACATTAAGGACTGCACAACTGCCTTTGAGATGTGGAACAAGCTAAAAGAGATCTATGGAGGAGATGATAATGTAAGAAGAGCAAAATCAGAAAGTCTAAGAGGAAAATTTGATCAAATGAGGATGAAAGAGGATGAAAACATTGCAAAATATGTTGAAAGAGTTAAAGCATGTGTGAGTGCAATCAGAGCATCTGGAGGTGATATCAAAGGAGAAACAGTTATAAGCAAAGTTCTTAGAGCCTTGCTTCCTGTTTATGCAATCAGAGTTTCTGCAATTCAGGAAAGAAGGTGTGAAGCAAATCATCAAATAAATCTTGAGGCCATAGTTGGAAGACTAACTGCATTTGAACTAGATAACTTTGACAACTATGTTCTAGCCTCCAAAAACATTGAATCAGCATTTCAAGCCAAGCTCTCACTCAAAGGGAAAAAAAAAAAGGAGAAGGAATCTCAGTTAGAAAGTGAAGATGAATCAAGCCAAAGTTCAGACAGTGATCTCGAAGTGATTGAAGCTCTACTAGCAAGAAAATACTCTAGAAGCAGAGGAAAATACAAAGGTAAAGTTCCTCTAATCTATTTTTATTGTGAAGAAATTGGTCATATTGCAGCAAGGTTTCCAAACAAGAAAAACAATGATGAAAAGAAAGATTACAAATGGAATGACAAGAAAGACTTCAAAACATCCAAGAACAAAGGTAAGAAATCATGCTTCATGGCTGAAAATTCTGATAATAGTGAGGATGAAATTGTTTATATTGTTGTTAAAGATGATTCTAACAGTGATGAGGAAGATAAAATGGCACTTGTCTCTCATGTAAGTAAGAATGATACATGGATTATAGACAGTGGTTGTTCACATCATATGACTGGTGATAAAACTAAGTTTGATCAGTTTGAAGACTATGGTGGTGGCAGTGTAAGGTTTGGTAATAATGAACCTTGTTTCATAAAAGGAAGAGGAAGAATCTATCGAACCAAAGAACTTGTATGTAATAATGCCTATTGGGTTGAAGGTCTTAAACATAATTTTCTAAGTGTGGCACAGATACTCAATACTGGATTCAAGGTGCAATTCATGCATGAAAAAGCAAGACTGTTGAATGAGCAAGGAAAGCTGATAGGATCTGGCACCCAAACTAAAGGTAACTTGTTCTATCTAAAACTTGGTGAATGCTCATGTTTTATTGCTCAAATTGAAGAAAGTTTTTTATGGCATAAAAGGTTATGTCATGTCAATTTTGATAACCTGGTAAAAATAAGAAAATTCAAAAAGGTAAGAGGCATTCCTAACATTAAGAAACCTAAGGTTGGACCATGCAAGAATTGTCAGATTGGTAAAATGGGAAAGACTAGTTTTAAAAGTAAGAACTATCAGTCTAAAGATATATTGGAAATTGGGCATACTGATTTATGTGGACCCATTGGAATAGAAAGCTATACTGGAGAAAAGTTTTTCATTCTTTTTGTTGATGACTACTCAAGAATGATGACTGTCATGTATCTAAGGAACAAATCAGAAGCATTTGAGAAATTCAAATGGTATTTAGCAAGAGTAGAAAAAAAATAGGAAAAAGACTAAAATGCTTAAGGTTAGATAGAGGTGGTGAATTCATCTCACATGAATTCAATAACTTCTGCATTGAAAAAGGTATTAAAAGATATGTCTTACCACCAGGAACTGCTGAACAAAATGGAATAGCTGAAAGAAGAAATAAATCCATTATAGATTGTGCAAGAACCTTGATGATAGAAAAGAAGGTTGCTATCAAATACTAGAAGGAAGCCATCAGCACTGCAGTTCATACCTTAAACCGAGTACAGTTGAAGAAGGACTCATTCAAAACTCCCTATGAATTATGGTATGGCTACAAACCCAATGTAAGTTATCTAAAAATATTTGGAAGCAAATGTTATATTTTGAAAGAATCAAGAAAAGAAAAATTTGATGTAAAAGGTGATGAAGGAATATTTTTAGGATATTCTTGCAAAAGCAAAGCATATAGATGTTTAAATCTATCCACTCACAAAGTTATAGAAAGTGCACATGTGAAAGTTGATGAGTTTGCAGAAAAATCTGAAAAAGAAAACAAAAGGGTACCTGAAGATTACAGAAGATTTTTTTACATTGAACCAGATACCATACCAAGCATATCGTTCACTCAAGAATCCTCAACTCCCGAGTCATCATTAATTGAGCTGCAAAAAGTTCAAACCGAGCAACAGCAACATTCAGACACTACCGAGCAAGTATCTACCGAGTCTGAAGCACTTGAGCCAATTCTTACCGAACCAAAACAGCCTAAACATGAAATTGAAGCACAAGGAGATAGCAATGAAACTCATTTAAGAGGCAAAGAACCTATATTAGCTAAATATGTTAGAAGGCATCATGCACTAGAACAGATCATTGGAGACAAGTCTGAAGGAACTTTGACAAGAAGCAAACTGAAAAATACTTGTTTACTTGTTGATTTTGAACTTAGAAGCATTAAAGATGCATTAACAAATGATAGTTGGATTGAGGCAATGAATGAGGAAATAGAACAGATAGAGAAGAACAAGACATGGACTCTAGTACCCAAGCCTAAAAATAAGAATGTAATTGGAACCAAGTGGGTATTCAGAAACAATTTGACTAAAGATGGTAAAGTATCCAGAAACAAAGCTAGATTGGTATGCAAAGGATACTCTCAAGAAGAAGGCATAGATTATGGAGAAACCTTTGCTCCTGTTGCAAGATTGGAAGGAGTTAGAACCTTACTTGCATATGCTACTCACAAAGGATTCAAAGTTTATCAGATGGATGTCAAGTCAGCATTCCTCAATGGAATATTGGATGAAGAGGTTTACATTGAACAACCTGAAGGCTTTGTTGATCCAAATAAAAGGGACATGGTATGCAAATTATACAAGGCACTGTATGGTCTAAAACAAACCCCTAGAGCATGGTATGAAAGATTGCATAACTATCTTATTCAGATTAGTTTTCAAAGAACTAATGATAATAGTAGCTTGTAAATAAAGGAAGGACCAGATAATAAGATTGTCTTGGCAAAAATATTTGTAGATGATACTGTTTTCACAGGACATGATGATCTTTGCAAAGAATTTTCAAAACAAATGAACAAGGAATTTGAAATGTCTATGTTTGGTGAAATAAAATTCTTTGTTGGTCTTCAAATTCAACAAAATAAGAATGGCATCTACATCACTCAACCAAAATACATCAAGGAGATATTGAAAAAGTTTGGTATGGAGGATTGTAAACTTGTTGGAACTCCAATGTGTACTGGATTGAAACTTACCAAAGATGATGAATCCAAAGAGGTAGATCAAACATTGTATAGATCTATGATTGGAAAATTGCAATACGTAGTTCATACCAGGCCATATATTGCCCTTGTAGTTGGTATTGTTGCAAGATTTTCAGCAAAGCCAAGAGAAACTCACTTGATGGCAATTAAAAGAATAATGTGATATTTGAAAGGAACTGAAGATTATGGCTTATGGTACAAATTTGGAGGTAATTTGGATTTAAAAGTGTTTACTGATGCTGATTGGGTAGGAAACCTTGATGACAGAAAAAGCACAAGTGGAGGAGCATTCTTTCTTGGAAAAAGATTGGTTTCCTGGACAAGAAAAAAGCAGAATTGTACATCCCAATCTACAGCAGAGGCAGAGTATGTTGCTACAGCAGTAAACTATTCAAATATTGTTTGGTTTAAGCAGTTATTGCAAGGAATGAAGATGGAAATCAAAGAACCAATTGCCATGTTCTGTGACAATACTAGTGCAATCAACATATCTAAGAATCCAGTGATGCATTCCAAGACCAAGCATATTGCAATAAAATATCATTTTGTCAAAGAGTTGGTACAAGACAAGGAGATCAGACTGGAATATGTCCATACAAAAGAACAAATTGTTGACATATTCACAAAGCCTTTACCTAAGGATGCATTTTTGTATCTCAGAGGTAAGTTAGGGGTCATTCCCCTATCTGAAGTCCACTAGAAATAAGTTCTAGTAATGCATCAACACATACAGGATTGAAGAACTATCTGTTGATACAGTTTCATCAGAAACATTGCATATGAATCAGTACTAAAGGTACATTATAAATCACTTAACTTTTATTGTCTTTGGCATGTGTTGTCAAACAGGGAGAGATTTTACTATCAAATCCTTCTGAAATTTGTGAAGTTTGGAAAAGTTTTCCATGAAGTCCCTTAACAGAGGGAGACTATTGAAAGAGGGAGAAGTCTGTTATCTTGTTGAACAAAGAGGGAGAAGTCTATTATCTTGTTGAACTTGTTTTCAAAATTTCATTTTTGTTATGACATGTTGTGTTTCCATCAATGCCAAAGAGGGAGATTGTTGGATAATGTTGTCCTTGATGTCACACAAATTTCATATCAGTCATTAGTCTCAAGTTCACTGAGCTCAGACAGTTTGCAATGCAATTTACAGTACCAACCGAGCTCACTCGGTCATCAAAGGAAATGTGGAAGACAGTATTAACTGAGCTAACTCAGTCAATGAAGGAAATGTGAAAAACCAGTGTTAATCAAGATTCACTCGATCTCCAAAGGTTAGTTTCCACCGAGCTCACTCGGTCATCAAATGAATTATGGAAAGGTCAGTGTTAACCAAGCTTCACTTGTTCTCCAAAGATTAGTTTCCACCGAGCTCACTCGGTCATTAAATGAATTATGGAAAATTCAGTGTTAACCGAGCTTCACTCGGTCTCCAAAGATTAGTTTCCACCGAGCTCACTCGATTATCTCAGGAAACTCAATAATTACCGAGTTCTCCTGGCGATTGATAGTTTGTCATGAAGTTCGCTGTATCAACCGAGCTCAGTCGGTTAACATAGGAATTATTTTCTGAACAAAGTTCACCATGCAGGGTCGGCCAGTATAGGGATTTGCTAATTAATTACTTTTAGCCGACTATTGTAATTGTTTGTTTTAGTCAGTGATTTGAGTCGACTAAGATAATCTGAAAGGTATATATGGTCATTCAAGTTATGAATTAAAGTGTGTGATTATGAAAAAGTTATGAATGTGAATTATAGTATGAAGAGGTGAATGTTGCGAAAAGTCTGATGGAGGATCAGATGTGTTAAAGGAGCTACAAAGTTGTATTTGATTAGTAAGGATCCAATCAAGCATAACAGAGATCTGCATTCAGCAAAGATAAGTTGCACATTATATCAAGTCATTTCATTGTTGCTTTCTAACCATTGTAACAGTGTATTCAAAATCTCTTAACAGAGTTTGTTTAATAGCCATTCAATAAATCCTCTAACAAGGTGACAGTTCAGTTGAATTGTTCTAAAGACCTCTAACAAGGCCACTCCTAACAGGGTGATTAAATCCTTTAATAGGGTCACACCTAACAGTGTGTTTTTGTAACCTTTAACAGGGTTGGCTCCTAACAGGGCTCACTTCAGAAGAGTGAAAAAGTTATATTGGTGGTTTTTCCCATATTGGATTTCCACGTTAAAACTGGTGTCTCTTGTGTTCTTAATTGCTAAATTACTTTGTGCATGATATCATATCAGTTCTTAATATTTATCATTTGCTGCATTATCAAGTTTCAACATTTTATAAATAAGATCAAAGGTCTTTTTAGACATCTTAGGGACTGTGGAAAGTTTTTGTAGTAATTGATTCACCCCCTCCCCCTCTCAGTTACTGTATTCTCATTTCCAACACTTGCTTCAAGCCATATAAACTTTTCTTCAATTTGCACACTTAGTTCTCCTTACCTTTGACCTCAAATCCCTGTGACTGAGCCATATATATCTCTTCATCCAAATCACCATGAAGAAAGGTTGTTTTAACATCAAGCTTCTCTAAATGCAAATCTTTAGTAGCCACAATACTTAAAACAGTATGGATAGAAGTCATTTTAACAACAGGAGAAAATATCTCATCAAAATTGATTCCTTTTTCTATGTAAATCCTTTTACAACTAACTTGGCTTTAAATATTTTCTTAGCTCCTTCTTCTTCTTTCAACCTATAAACCCACTTATTCTGTAAAGCCTTTTTACCTATAGGTAACTTCCTTAAATCCCATGTCTTATTCTTTAGCAAAGAGTCCATTTCGTCTTTCATTGCAGACTCCCATTGAATCTTAGTATCCACCTACAAAACTTCATCATAACATTCAAGTTCACCAGCATCTATTAATATAAAGAATACAAAGAGGGAGAAAATATTTTTGGTAGTCTAATTTGCCTTGTTGACCATCTAATATGCATTGGTGTGTGTGGTATTTGTGGTTGTGTTTGTTACACATCATGAGGAATGGTTGGAACATCATCTTGTAGAGTATCATCCAACAATACATAATCATCTCCTTTCTTCTCATGTTGCTGCAATAGATCCTTGTACAACACTTTGTCATTAAAGATGACATCCATGCTTCTTTCAATTTTATAATTTTCAAAATCCCAAAGCTTATAACCAAATTAATTAATGGCATATCCAACAAATAAATATTTCTTTGACTTAGCTTCTAGCTTCGTTCTATTTTGAAAATCTATGTGAGGAAATACTTCACAACCGAAGGTTTTGAGAAAAGAATAACTCACCTTCTTACTATTCCATGCTTCCTCTGGAATACCACAACCAAAAGCAGTAGAGGGACCTCTATTAATCAAATATATAGAAGTATTGATAGCCTCCACCCACATGTGTAAGGGCAACCCAACATGCAACCTCATGCTCCTTGCACATTCCATTATAGTCCTATTCATTAGTTCAGCCACTCCATTTTCTTGTGGAGTCCTTGGAACAATTTTTTGTCTATAAATAAAATTAGTAGAGCAATAATCTTCAAATTCATGACTGCAATACTCACCACCATTATCATATCTAAGACATTTTAATTTCTTACCAGTCTCATTTTCAACCAAGCATTTTCATTTCTTAAAAGTTTGAAATATATCACATTTCTGTCTAAGAAAATAAACTCATACTTTTCTAGTTGCGTCATTAATAAATGTAACATAATAATGAGAGCCACCAAGGGAAGATACCTAAGCTAGTCCCCATACATCGGTATGCACAAGCTCTAATTTCTCCTTTTTGTTTTCCTTCTCCATCTTCACAAAACTCACTCTCTTTTGTTTTCCATACACACAACTTTCATAGAAATCCATATTAACACATTTCAAAACTAGTAAAACTTTCTTTGAATGAAGTACTTTCATACATTTCTCACTCATGTGCCCAAGTTTGTTGTGCCATGGTGCTATATTAGTATTTATAGCAGTTAATTTTTCTCCCTACTCAATGATAGCAAGTGTTCCTGAACATTCATTTTTGTCTAAAACAATTAAAGTAGAAGGAACAATATAACCTATGCAAAGATATAAGGTACCTACTTTCACACCTATTGCTACTATAAGATAACCTTTTGAAACCTTCTAGTTTTTATCATTAAAAGTAACTACACAACCCTCATCACAGAGTTTCCCTACTGAAATTAAATTCCTACTCAGCCTTGGAACATGTCTTACCTCATGTAATAGCCAATGATTTCCATTCTGCAACTTAATCTTAACTTTTTCGTTTCTAACAATTTGAAATGGTTCGTTATGCCCCAAATAAATAAGTCCAAAATCCCCTTGGACATAATCAATGAAATAACCTCTATGAGGTGTAGCATGAAATGAAGCACTAGAATCTAAAACACATGAATCATCAACACTTTCTAAAGACAAAAGAAAAACATCCTCTTCAAATTTGTCACTTATCACATTTTCCACCTTGTCTCCATCTAGTTTATCTCCTTTAGTTTTCTTTCGATTCCAACAATTTTTCTTTTTGTGCCCTCTTTCCCATAGTACTAGTAGCCATTCGGTCCTCTCAATTGAGACCTCCTATCCTTTGACTTTCCTCTTGATTTCCCATGATTTCCAGAGTTGCTTTCTCTCTTAGTCATTTTACCCCTACTTTGTGCATTCAAAGAACTACTTGATGTAGATCCACCTGAGGTTTTCCTAAGAGTTTCCTCACTCAAAATAACACCGATCACATCATCACATTTTAGGGTACTAGATCCAAGAACATAATTACTCATAACCATTAACAAGCCATTCCAACTTTCAAGCAAAGAATACAAAATCAAGAGAGCCCTAATTTATTCATCAAAATTGATACCCACAGAAGATAATTGAGTAGTAATAGTATTAAACTCATTTATATGATCTACAACAAATCCACCTTCTACCATGTTCATATTAAATAAATGCTTCATGATGAATACATTGTTTGAAGCAGAGGGTTTTCATATAGTTTCGCTAGGCTTTGCATCAATTCTTCTATCATCTTCACTTTTGTAATATTAAATGCCACTGATGGTGCTAGGCATAACTGAATGCTTCCGAGTGCCTTTCTGTGTAAACTATCCCATTCATCATTTGACATAGACCCCTGATTCTTGGTTATGCCTTCCAAGGGCTTCCATAAATCCTTCTGATAAAGATAGTCTTCCATTTGAATCTTCCATAACTAGAAGTTCTACCCATTAAACCTATCAACCCTTAGCTTACCCTCATCTGCCATTGCTCCCACTCAATTGTGAGACTTTCCTATAGAGGATAACTGAAAAACAACCTTGGTCTAATACCACTTGTTAGGATTAAACCATGAATAGAAAATAACAATTACATGCAAATATAACCAATAATCAAAAATAATAGAACACACAAAAAAGAATACAAGACACCAAGATTTAATGTGGTTCACCCAATCCCTAGGTTATGTCCACCAAAGAGCAAGTACGATGTTATTACGATCCAGTGATTATAACCTGATTACAATCCATAATCCCTTACAACTCAATACCGCCGTAAGAAAAAATTTCACATCACAACTTAATGAAAATACCTAACCCTAAACCCTATTATACAAGTAATTTTATGCCACTTTAGGATTACAACATGTTGGCCATATGTCGGCCATATGTACAATACTTATGAAGTATGTACAATACTTTGCTGATTAGTCACCACAAACTAGCAATAGTTTGGCTACATTTTTTTTGGGATCTACAACATACTACATCAAAACCAAAAGTTTTCTATGTTTGGACTCATTCATAAGTCATAGTCATTGAATGACCTATTTCTTTGGAAACACGTATTATTTAGGAATTTTGGTTTATATACATGAAAAGTTTTGAACTCTCCCAATTTATAGGATTTGATATTATTGACCCTAAATGATGTTATTATATGCATATTTTCCATGGGTGTGTTATATATTTGTTTTGAAACTTTTTTTTGTAGTTTATATTTTAAGAGAAACGTAAGTTGCATATCTCCAAAACTACATGCATTGATAATAGTTGTGTCCTAAAATGAATTGAAGATGATTCAATGATATAACACTACCAAAAATTTTGATTGTGGTAATCAACAAAAATAAATTACGTGTATTTCCTAACTTAACATTTGCAGTTCAAGTCCTCTCATGAAAAAACAACTAATAGTAAATAGTGTCATGGTATTTTAACATTAACCACAAAAGTATTTTTAGGAAATATTTCATTAAATGAATTAATTTTTTAATCCATAGGAGAGAAATTGAAAAGGTTATCATACTCAATGTCTTGGGAGAATTCTTGATGTGAGATTTATGACCACTCCAACATGTAGGATAAAACACAAAGTATTATATCCTCTCTTGAACAAGTTAGCTCCATATTCTAAACAATATGGCAGTGTGATCATGTTAAGCAACCAAAAGGTTCACAATGTGAACATGTAAGTAATTATGGAAACAACTAAGTTTTATGATGTAATATGCTAATACTCACAAAAGGACGTACACTATTTATTCAATGAAATCTATCAACTTTTCAAATGGTGAATGGTTTTGCAATATGAGCACTTCAACTAATCCTAACAATAGTTTTGAAATAAAATGCAAAGGAGATTGGGTTCAAAAATATAATCTACTTCTATCAATACAAGAGATTATTTATGATGAAGTGAAATCAATCCAAACTTTGCTTCCCCAAGTTGAACTACACAAAGTTTGTTCATATATTTTAAGGATGTACAAGTGACTTGCTAAAGCACATCAACACCACAAGATGTGTAAATCAATGGGCATTATATAATTGAAGTTACATCTTCCAATAAGTCAACCTAACCCTAACTTTACACTATCACTTGCAATCAATAAGTAAAAAATGGTATGAACATAAGTAGTTTCACCATTGATCAACAACAATATCTTTCATACAACTACTCAACATCAACAAATCCTAAGTGAGAAATAGGAAACATGCTAATAGCCAAATAACACAAGTCTTCACTGAGCCTCAAGGAGTCTATAATTATTTAGATAGAATTTTGGTAAACAATTTGGCAAAAGTCTCCCTTACAAATGAAATGAACAAGCCTATATATATATATATATATATATATATATATATATATATATATATATATATATATATATATATATATATATATATATATATATATATATATATATATATAGATATATAAAATGTTCTCAAGTACAAATAATGTTCTAGATTGATTCAAGATCAATGATCAAACTAATTTGAAATAACCTAATTAGGGTTTTCCACAATCATTGCTTACAAGTATTAAGTGACATCCAATGAGAAAATTACTTATTATGAAATGCATATCCTTTTATGGATGAGCCAATGAGAAAAATCATTTTCATAATGCATTAAATGCCTTCCACATGTCCAATTGTAAATGAATTTGATTGGATAAACTTGGACAAGTTGACTTGCAATTCTTTGATTGGTTGAAAATGTTTGGTCACCAACTCATCATGCATATCTTTATCCTTGATTCACAAATAAGGGATATCTCTAACTTTGATCAACTCTTCTAAAACTATCTCCCTCGTGCATGATTGTAATAGATCTTATTCTCAATTTGCTAATTCTTCGTAAGTGTTCTTCATACTATTCATTTTGGAAATCTCCTCCTTGAAATATTTGATGTTATGCTTCTGCTGATATCTCAACTTGAACTTCTTTTGTCCATTTGAAGTTATTTTTTCCTTGATAAATACATGTAACAAATACCATGGCCTTCTCTACTTATATCACATCTTCTATTTGCAGATGTGTTCTGCTTGGGATGGCAGCTACTTTAAGAGAGTTTGTACGATTCACATAATTGAATATACAGACAATGGTCAAAAGTCTTGCTTGGTAAATCTAGGTAAGTTTATGGGTAGTCTTCACAGAGTTGTAGGATAAATGCTCTGTATTTTATCATTTAGACAAGGTTTTTTAGATATTAAAGTCGGAGTTACTTGGATGAATCTCATAAAAAACGAGTTGTTCTAAAATGAGCCTCACAAATTTGACACATGTCTACTATAGCCACAAGGTGACGATAACTGTAGACCATTTTCTTACTATTTTAAAGTTGGGAATGAGTGAATGGATCATATTAAACTTTAGTTATTCTCCAACGCACCTCACAATGTTGACGTGTCTGCTTTGCCTATAAGGCATATTATTGATTTTGAAGGGGTTCAAATATGGGCTATCCTTTCATGAGTTCCTCTCACTACAAAATCTAAGGCATCTTATAGCTATTGGTTTATTGGCATGATGTAGAGTCCAACTTTTTTACCTTGGACATATGACAGACATAGATTGCGATCCATACGCATTACTAAATTCTTATGGGTATGACACAAGTACATGACCATGCACCCTATAATGTAGCTGAAAAAATATATATACTTTCTTAGAGGGGTCATGGTGTCTGACCACCTACAGATTCTATTTTCCGGAGTACCTTAAGTTTTATCATGTGTATCTCTTGGTAGTTCAGGGGAGTTTAAATGAAAAAAAAGATTTCTGAATGGTGTCACCACAACCATGATAGTGAAGCCAAGAAAAACATGCACATGATCTAACTATCTAGAAAAACTTAAGCAATACTTAATTCTGAACCAATTCAAACTTTTATGTGCTTCTTGTATAACTTGGTAGATACCACGTTCGTGCTCGGTAGTTATATTGTCATTCAGTGTCCTCCTGACTTGGTTAAGCATGTATGGCTCGGTTATGTCTTTTCTCGGTGTACATGTATATGCCCGGTGTACATAAATCTTGGTTATTACTATCTCATAATTATGCTTATGCTCTGCCTTGGCTTGATTAAAACTATAACTTGATAACCTAATTCACAACAAATGTTACTAATCTATGAGAAGTAAAAGCCCTCTATGACTATGCAGAAAGTATCATGTAAAGAAATCCACCCACAAGAAAGACAACCCAAAAAGAATGACAAATTTAAAGAATTCCAACAAGCCATTTGGAGAAGTGAGTTACCATTACTGTGGAAAGCCTGGCCACATACACAACAATTGAACAGAAATCCACCCACAAGAAAGACAACCCAAAAAGAATGACAAATTTAAAGAATTCCAACAAGCCATTTGGAGAAGTGAGTTACCATTACTGTGGAAAGCCTGGCCACATACACAACAATTGAACAGAGTAGCAAAACATGAAGAATTAGTCAAATCAACATACGTATAAGAAGGATCAACTACTTGAAGATTCAATTCAGACCACACATGTGGAAAATGTAAAAGAATAATATGTTGATTAAGAAGAATTAATTAACAAGTACATTTTAAAAGAAGCTAAAGGGGATCAGGTCAACATTGCACATAACATCACATTGCAGGTCAAAGAGAGAGAAACTGCCAAGGAAATGTCAATCCGAAAAGATGTTTCCTTGAAAATGCACCGTTTAAGTCCAGCCTGGAAAAATATTTGTTGTTTATGAGCCAAATTGAACAAAAAGAGTAAGCGCACTACTCAAAGAAAAATGTGCCCTTTGAGATAATAGAACTCAAGAAGCAGCCACAGGCAACTCGAACCTTCATAATTTGATGCAAAGAGGAGAAAATACCCTATTGATCATTGCAGGCCCATAAGATAAATTACAACAAGAATACCTCAGGCATTTGATACATCCCTGTCCAAAATGAATATAAAGCTTGATTTCCCTTAGTCACTGACATTTAAAACTTTACGCAAAGCTTTCTTCATGGGAAAGCATCCTAGAGATATTTTTTATAAAGATAACAAATTGAGAGAGAAAACCAAAAAAGTCAATATAACTTTTCTGGATTCATGATTTCCATGTCACAAGGAGAAGATATGTACTTCATCACTTTCATAAATGACACGTCTAGGAGAAGTTGGATCTAGCTCCCCAAGAACAAGCAGAAAGCATTTGGGCATTGAAAGACTTAAAAAAATAGGTAGGAAATAAAAGTGGCAAGGAGATCGAAGTCCAAAGAAGAAACTATGCAAGTGAGCCAGCTGTAAGGAAATTGCAGAAGGTTGCATACGCATTGGGATCGACACACTACTAAGTACTCCACATACTCCAGGAATTGATAGTAGCACGAAGGCCGAGTTAAATATAAATGCCAAAAACGTAACTCCATATTTTTCATGGAACGAAATCAAAATTGCTACCCAAAATACATGTAGTTATTTTTTAAGATACCACAATCAAGGAGGCTTCAACGGGGAAAACCCAATAAATACTTAGATGCAGTGCCTATATGCATGTTCCAAAAGGTACTAGGAAGAAATATGATGATAGGGTAAAAATCAAGTTTATCTCGACATGGTAAAATGGTGAGGATTTTCATTTATTAAAATTAAAGAGAAGAATGTGCATGCATCCTACACCATTACCTTATTTAAACAAGAAACAGAGCTATATCAACATCATTTGGCTTCTAGTGAATTAAAAAGACACAAAAGCCCAAAATGCTAGAATCCAGCAATTCAAGGCCAAATATCAAGTTAAACTTTAAAGAGTCCCTCATAAACAAGCTTAAGATTTCATAAATGGGGTATTATAGCATGTATCTATATGTCTCACGTGTGCAGAAATGTACAAACTTGTTTCTGTACCCATTTTTAAATTGTAGCATAAATCATGAGAGATCATACATAGCATGATCGACTATTGCAACAAATCAAATCTTTTAAATCCTAACATTTGTGAAGCATTTTCCTTTTCATACAAGCTCTCAGAATACTTCCTTGCAAACATTCAAACCATTCTTCTATAAAAGAACACAATATAAAACATTTACCTCATAATAAAGAGGCAATGCCTCACGGAGTGAAGATTCAGCTTCCTCAATGTTTCCTTCATCAAGCTTTGTTTCAACCTTGGTTGTTTTAGCAGAGAATCCATTGGAAAAAACCTCTTTAAATGCCATAGAATTCTCAGCCATGTCACCTTCATCTATCATGACTTTCTCCCTTGAACAGGTACACGAGATTTTGAAATTCAACACCTTTCTTGCCCTGCATAACCACCACGTCAAATTGACACAACATTTACCCAACCACCTGTTAGAACAAGCAATAACATCAACTCACTTGTGTCAAAGAAAATTGCATGGCTATGGTTAATTCAAGACAGAAAAATCTGAATCTAAAACAACAAAAAATATGAATAGGAAAAGCTTGAATATATTCTCATGATGAAACCATAAAGCTGAAATTTGAAAATGAGGATTCTTTCTGAATGAAAAATCTGAAAAAAAATTGATTAATTCTCATTTCAGAAGATAGACAATATTTTTTCTTCTAAGAGAGTTGTTAAACAACAAATGAAGCACTTTTGTATGTTTCAGTAAGTTCCCATAAAAGAATAAAATCAAGCATAACCATAACTAAACTTAGGTAAGTTAAATGAATGGTCAAAAGACATGAGATGAAAATTTAACCCGTCAAAGATAACATATAAAAGGAAGATAACTCCATTTAATGTGTATGGGAAAGAAGAGAAGAGAAGAGGTGAATCAAGAAATAATTAATAGAGATGAAACTAAGGAAGAAAATTGATGTCCTTGTCGATTTCCAATTTCTTGGCCAACACAATTTGTGCTTCCATGGTTTCTAGGTATGGTCAATGGATCATGTAATGGTGACTAATAGTTTGTGAAAATCACCTTTTAGGAAGTTCTGATACTTCACCTCTGTGAACATCACCTAGATCAAATAGTGCTAAGTGTTTCATTCATTCTCATGAGATATGAGTTCGTGTGAACCACTACTCAGGAAATATGGGTCAATGAGTTTGACTCAAAAACTACACAACTAAATCCTAATAGAAATATCACAGTTTGTGTGCAAATAATTCAATGTGGACTGCAAATAGGAGGTTTGAAGGATATGCAATAAATGTCAAAATATAGAGCTCTTGCAATGTAAGAGATAATGATATTTTATGAGTGGTTTGCATTGCAAGAAAATAGGATTTGAGTCTTAAATGTTGTAATAGAGATCAAGTTATAAACATGACCTTAAATCAAGTGAACAAGATGATGTTGTGGATCAAGTTACTGGTTATATGTTTGACTTTCCTTAATGAATGTATAGTTTGGGACTTCAAATGGATTGGGGATCCTTAAAGGTCATTTGGTGTTATTTATGGTGATTTGGTAGGGTATTCAGATATATTTGTCATACCTTGAACCTTTTAACTGGAATTCATAGGAAACAAGAACTTCTCAACATGTGGTATAGATCGATATTAAAAAGTCTTCTTGGTGAGGAATGTTAACATTTAGGTTTTTTTTTCATGTGGGCTTTGTTATAGTTTCTTGGTTAAGTAAGAAGAGGATGATACTTGTTATTTCCTCTAAGAGGATGTGCCTCTAGCTTTGCCACCTCACCGTTAATTGCCCTAATGGGACCAATGAAATTGTTGCTCTGGTTCTTCTCACACCATTCTTAGAGTCACCAAGGGCGGTCCTCCCTCATTGATTGGCTAATGCAAAGATTGGTCTTCTCCCCATGGAGATCAAACATACTGGCCTCTTTCCCATGCCGAAAATCATTGCTTAGCATTCTCTCATAGACTTTGCAAAAGGGAAATTAGAGATTTTACAATTAAATCTAACTACTTTACCTTAATACTAGAATGTTCAAAAACTAATTGTAATCAAGATGTAGAAGTTCTGAGTAGTTAGTTCTTCTCCGTCATCAAATCCCATTGATGATGGAGAAGGACTACCCAATAAAGGTTGGGTTTTCCTTAATGATAGTTCTACTGCCTATAGGTTTTATAACTTATCTAGCTTAGGTTCTCAGGTTATTATGATTTTTTGACATTGTGATGTGACTTCTTGTTTCATTTTGTGGTATAATTGATTTATATAGTTGCTTTATTTTTTTTAGATCTCATGGGTACTTGTGTTTAGTTTGTTGGGTTTTAGCTCATGATATTTTCCACTCCATCTGATATTTGTGGATGATAGACTCATAATATTTTTTTAAAGAAATATATATCCTCTATGTTATTGGCTTTCGAATTAAGTTTTCAAGAAATGTAGAAAAACAAAAGGAAACAAGATCAAGGGCAATAGTTCAATTGCCAATTGATTTGCGAGTCTTCTGATGTAAGTAGTAAGGGTCAGACTAAATATAGTTAACTCTAGTATTCTCTACATTGCACCTCATAAATAGTGCTCCGGTATCTTCATTAACTCTACAATAAATGACTTAGACCATGTTAAACGGTAATATTTACAACTTTCACAACTGAAAGTCTAATTATCAACATTCTTTCTAGCCTTTAATGTTAAGAGTACTCAAGCTCAAATTGGGTGCCACTAAAGCTAAAAAACTAAAGAGCAAACAAATTGTCCCAAAGTGGATTGATGGATTCAATTCCACATGTTCGAAGTTTGACTAATGTCATCAATGAAATGATAGTTGGCCAATAAGTTTCCTACTTAAATGGATCCTTCTTGTGCTTATTTCTTAATCAGCCCATGATAATAAGCAAGTACTAATAGTGGGGATGTAGGGATGCAATGTAGTATGTATATTATTCTTCAGCAAAGTTAGAAAGGGGAACAAGTGTATTATCGAACATATGTTACTCTACCCTAAATAGAAAAAATGCCTATAGAACCTTGGAAAGATAGTTCTACATTTAATATGGAATTTTTTAATGAATTCATAAATAATATCTACATTACCCTAGTAATGGCCAAAAAAACAACCACAACAAAAACAAGAGTGCATTCAATTTTTGCATTGGCTAACATCTAATTTAAGAAAAATCCTTTATTAAAGAATGTATTTTCATATTCCCTTAAGCAATCTGTGATAAATACAAATTTTTTGGCCTAAGTATTCCCATCCTAAACTTAGATATAAATTTTGTATTACCCATAGATTTGGGTAGTCCAGGACCTCATAAAATTGCAAGACCTCTACACACTAGTACACAGTGTTCAATACTTTTATATATAGAGTAAGAAACCTTAAACAATAATCAACAGGATTATCAAACCAAGAAAAGATTAGATTTCTATAATAGTATTTGATTATGAAAATTGAATAAAAGTACCAGAGACATAGATTGGTAGTTGAGATGTTTTAAATATTCCATTAAATATTACTTAGTATAGATTGATAGTCAATATCTTTAAACAATAGAGCAACCGAATTCCATTAAGTATACTTTTGATAGTTGATATGTCTAAATATTTCACATTAAAAATTACTTAGTACAGTTCATTTTTTTTCCACACGAACCTGTAGCCAAAAATATTTAGCCAATAAAAAATATAGTGTAACAAGATTATTTGCTTACAAAAACTTGAAGTTCCTAGTTTTTTTGTTTTGATTTTAATTTTCAATTTTCAATTTAAATGAAAAACAATTACTATGGAGTTGGTTGAGGTCTATAATTTGTATTTCAATACATAGAGATGATTTAGAAACTTGCAATACATGCCAACTTAAGATGAGCAAACATAGATTTTCTATAGAGACAGTCTCCACTAGTGATGAAGAGATGAGTTTTTGTCAAGTATATTCCACTAATCCATTCTTTATGAGTTCCTTCTTTGTTCCATTATCCTTGGCCATTTCAATAAGTTTAAAATTCTTTGTTTTATGTTGCATATTCCCATTAAGTGCTTATGTTGACCAACATCAACTGATGCATACTGACTGATTTTAGAGAACAAAACATTGGTATTGCATATTAAACAGTTCTTTTTTGTAATAATTACAAAAGGTGGTCTTTGGGAATCATTTGTCCCTTCGATACCTCCTTGACATATTACTTTCTCAAGTTCTTATAATTTTTGTACAAATCACTATCCTCTTCTAATCATGTTAGAATATGTCCTTCTTTTACATTTCCATATGCCATATGTTGTGGATAATTAAGCACAAATAAATAGTGTATGATGACATCATTTTCATATTCTGGGCCAACCACATAGTATTCTTTTTTGAATGATTTTATGCTGACAAGATTTCACAAAGAGAAATCATAGAGTACTCTTTCATTATTGTACTTGTTGGTGCTCAAAATTAAAGGCACAATTTTGAGCATTTTTGAGAAAATCAAGCCCTTTAAATGTTTTTTGATTCCTATATACCTAGTTGTATCTTTGAGTCCCATGAGGTGTTTAATGTTTCTAACACTTTCCATTTAGCCTATCCATTTGTTTCATAAAGTTAGATTGATTTTATGAGCCATTTCATGAAGTCCCATTTTGAGCAAATTCCAAATTTGCATTTTCACCTGTGTCAAACAATGACAAGAGGTTGTGTTTGCAATTGAATATCTCACACCTAGAAATGTGTCATGACCCACTACTTTGGGAATATCTAGTGTCCATACCTGAGAGCCTATGTTTCAGATTCTAAGTCATTTCAAATCTGTTCGACTAGGTTTTGAATCCCTCAAAGTTGGTAGTTTACTATTTTCATGTTGATGCATGTCATAATTTTGGGAAGCCCTATTTGACCTGTAATAATTTTGACACAGTTGATTGAAATGTTGAAATTATTTTTGCATTGTATTTTAGTGGTTAGAGAATTGTTATGTTTCAAGTTTTAGTTTATGACGAATCTGTTTGATCAATTTTCAAAAGCAATTCCAAACACAATTTCTATCTTTTACTGGTGTCAACATTTGCAGATTGTTTGGTACCCTTGTTCCTGATGTCATAACATGAAATCTATGATAGGTGAGATTGAATGGATTGTACCACTATGTTTTCCTCTGAAAATACTCCAAGTGTGTCAGTTCGCAAGTCATGATGAATCTATTTGCACACTTTTCCATGTCAATTCCATTTGCAAAAATCACTTTTCTATGATTGTTTCTAGTTTGCAAAATCCAAGTAGCCCACTTTGACCGCTCGCCATTCACGTCCTATTATTTGTTATGAGCCCAAATTGTAGACCCATAATATCCTCATGATAGAGAATCAATGTCCCAAATTTTGTCTCCCCAAGTGTCTATCTGCCTAGTTTTCGAAGCCAATTCTAAATGCAATTTGTTGCTTTCTGACATGTTTATCTATAGGTCATTTTGAGAGCTCAACTTTGATGGTCAATATTTTTGACCTCGAATTTTTCATAAGAAGACATTCGACATGGTGTAAGTGTCCATAACAAAGAATCTGTGGGTCAGTTTTCAAAGCTTGGTCGAGTGTTCGGATCAATTTTTAAGACTAGTCAATGGACCTCCTGTCACAAATTTGATAGTTTTTAGAAAATGATAAAATGAGATTCTAATGATCAATTAATTCTCAAAATCAATTCCAGTGAATATTAAAAGGTTAATGGACCAGTCTGAGGATTTAGTTGTTTGAGAATGAAATTTTTTTTAGCTGGACCCACCTTGGGGCCTGAATAATTCCACTAGACTGATAAGATATCAGAAAATAAAGATAAACATAGTCATTTAAAAATTACATGAGAAGAGGAGATCCAAACATATCATGGACCTTTGAATGAGGATTGGAAGTGGTAGGGCACACTTGCTAAAGGAGGAACCCCAATTTGTCAGGCCCAATGCTTTCTAGTAGGAAAAGTTCTTGATATCACTTTTCTTGAATGCATGAAGATAACACTCATTCAAAGCCACCTTCTCCATTACTTCCATGATGATATGTTTGCCGTGGCAATGCAATTTTTTATACAAAACATTATTAGGCCCCTAATGTCCTAGTTCAGTTATTTCTGCTTTCAGCAGTAGCTCCAATTGTTTACCAGGCTCATGGGTTTGGGATTTCTCCATCATTTAGTTATTTTAAATGTAATATAAATACAACTTTTATAAATGATAACATGCATCATAACTTTTTAATGCCCATGTGAGGAAGGGGAACACCACCTACAGAAAAGGAAAACATTTTTAAAGGAAGAGGTTGCAGCTTGAGGCAGGGGAGATGAAAGAAAGAGCAAGATGCCATCTCAAATGAAGTTGCGATAGTTATAAATGATTACCTATCTTTTTATGAACAAGAACTACATAAAGGACATTCACAAAATAGACATTTAGTAATTATTGGTAGATTCAGTTGGGAGATTAGTTGAATCTTGAAACAAAACCATCAATTGAATTAAATTATCATCCTCCATATCATTTGGAAGTGTTATTGTATGTCTTATGGGTAAAAAGCTTATGAATATTATCATTTCACTACTTCTTAAATCACTCGTGAGAATTTGACAAGATAGTAGAAGGTTTGAAGTGGCTAATGAAAAGGTTGTCATTGTTATTTTGCTTGCTGTGATAAGAGGAAGTTGAGAAATAGCCATGAAGAAGACAAGAGGTTGCTACCATGGGAAGATGAGGAGGGAAACTCATGCAAAGGTAGAAGCCTAGCATGATGAAAAGAGTAGATCCACACCTTTAAAAGCCAGGGAGCTCCACAAGTAGCTAAGATCAAGCCACAGCCTATAGCAAAGGAATGGAGGTTCTATGCTAAAAAATGAGGCATTTTAATATGAGCTATTGTCAAAGGAAGAATCCATCAATTTAAAAAAAATAAAACCACACATCCCAAGTAGCACCTCCCAAAAGATTGAAGAGTTCACGACTTGTTCATGCATTAAAATAAAAGCACAAGCCACTGCTAAACAATAGATCCCATGGGATCAAAAAAAGGAGTTGGTTGTCCACACTAAAATATGGAATAAGGAATCAATTGAAAATAAAGCCCACTTCTGAGGTAGAGACCCAGTGCCAAAACTAATGAATGAAGAACCCATGCAATACAAAAGGAGGCTAGAGACACTAGGGGTTGGAGTTAAAGGTGAAGTAACTACAGAACAAAGTCATAGCCATGCAAACTTAAAGCAAAGACCCCATGCCATGAGGAGCAGAGCAACCAAGCAAAAGGAGGATTCGTGCCAAAATTAGAGTATCCAGTGCATGAGAGAAAGAAAGAATGAGCAAGTCCACAAGAATGGCAGGAGAATAACATGTCAAGAAAAACACAATACTAAGAAAGAAAAGCCCATGCAATTGCAAGCAAAGGAGTAGAAACATGGTAGAAAAGAGGAGAGAACACACCATTTATGGTAGATCATGCCAAACATCCATAAAAAGAAGCAAATGGAAGTCCAGGCCACGACATAAAAAGAGGAGGTTGCCGATTTCCTAAACACCCACATTTGTTTCTCAAGTAAGAAAAAGCCATAGTCAAGCCAAAAGAATATGCATAATGATACCACTAATCAAAGAAAGAACACACGTAGAAAAATAAAAGAGCATCCATGCCCATCAAAGAGAAAAAAGAGAAGCCATGGAAAATAAAATTGTAGGGGTGAATCGAAAACCATAAAATTGTTTATTCCCACATTCCTTGTGTAGTAGTCATGTTTAGTCTTCAAATATTACGGCGGTCACATAGTAAGTGTGTAAAGAGAAATGTCTTTTCAAAAGGCAAAGTCATGTGTAGAGCTCTCAGTTGACATGCTAGAGGTGACATTACCTAATTTTGAATGGGCACACATAACAAAATGATGATGTCAGTAGATTGAGGTCACCAAAATGTCTCAAAATCTAGCAACTCACTACTTTGCTAGCTAGAAAATCCAAGGTTTTCCAGCTGGCAACATAGTGAGTCACTAAAAAACCTCAAAACCTAGCAAGATAGTGATGGGTCCTTATGGAAATTATGTGGCACCATCAGCAAACCAATGGATGACATTAGGGAAGTAGGCAGAGATGTGGCAAGAAGATGCAACAAATGAACTGGATGGTGACACATGTAAGATCAGACGATTGTCGCTACCTTACCATAGGAAGATGCACAATGGTTAACCATAGCAAGATGGCAAGCGTTGATGTGGCAACGACATGTGGCAGCAAGGATGAGGTCATCTGCCAATCACAAAGTGACAAGTGGCACTGTTAGATGGTCAAAGGAAATCAAAGGTTAACAAGTGGCATTGCTCGATTAATTGAGGGATACAAAGGAGTTATAATTTCAATAAAATATATCCCTGTTGTGCACATTCATTCAGATTTGAAAAATTTAAAGTTGAAAAGTGAATATTCTATAGTTTAAACTATAGAACTTGTTTTATTTTTCAAATTTTTGATTTTTAATGCAAACTTGCCATGGAGCCATAGAGCAGGGGCTTGATTTTCAAACAACTATAACTGGAGCAACTTTTAATCAAAATGGGTGCTCCAATATACCACTGGAACCAAAACAAAACAAAAACTTTTTGAATATGAGGTTAGATTATGAATAGGTATTCACTAGTTCGTGCTATAGGTCAATTTGTAAAATCTGGAGCCTTCTCAATAGAATGAATAGATTTCAACATTGATCATCAAAATTGGTTAAAGGAAAAATGTAAAGGCTTGTTGTAGTCTGAAAGTCAAGAAACTCGACTTTAAGTTTTTTTCTTATCTTTTGAAGGTCATATTCAACCAATTTTCACTTTTACAATGAATTCACCTAGGCATCAAAATAAGTTATGATGGTGAATCAAATATCTCAGATATTTGATGCTTTTGTAAACAAAATGATGAGGATTTGATTTTGGAAATTTTGAGAGAAGGTAGAGAGAGGCTTTTTCATCTTCTTGTGAAGGAATTCTAAGTGGACACATGTCATCTTTACAACAAATCTGAGATTTCACATCCTTCTATATCTTTCTCATTCTTTCTCATTGTACAGGTTCTAGTTTTTCACTATGAGACCATTATTGGTTCCAATTTTTTGGAGAAAATTTGCTCATTTCTATGATACCATATTCTAGTTCCAATTTTGATGCATTCCGAATAATATGACACCATTCTTCAGTATAATTCCCTCATGTGAACAATAGTTATAAAGATAATACAGATAGTTCTAAGATGTTAGGTTATTTCATGTTTTGATTTCATGCATTTGATTGTATTGTTTCAAGGAAATCAATACATATGAACAAGAATTTCATTAGTTTCATTCTAGTTCTTGTCTCCTATCTCGGTAATCTATAAGTCTTATGTGGTCTTGGAACCAAGATCTAAGATCCATTTGCATTCCCTTCAAGTTATATGTTTGATGTATTTTGCTATCGGAACAAAGGGCCAAGAAAATGCTTGATATGTTTAATAGGGTTACTGGTTACTTGAGAAGGATATTTTGTGAGAATGAGATCTAGATGAACACTTTTGTCTGAATCACAAGGTGATTAGATAGATCTGATGTCTGGTTATGTGAAATATGTCCTGATATCAAAGATGTATGTATTGAATTCATTGAATTTCCCAATGGATTAGGCACTAATCAATTATAGGATCACTTGTTATAATGCTACATATTTGAGGTTGTGTTGAATCAACATCACTAATAAAATGCTTCCCCTTTCATGTTGAAAGTTATTCAAAGTTTAACCTGCACTTAGCTTACTAGTTTCATGAGTCATGTTCTTAGCTATTTCATGCTTGTGATTTTTTAGTTAAGTATAGAAGAATTAGTGGTTTCCTTTTTTATTATAAATATTGATTATGCTCATTGCATTGGTCACATGATCAGATCTAAAGAGGTTCACCCACCTAGGTTTTACAGAGCCTGAAGTAGAAGAAGGGTCTAGCCTTATAGTTGGCCCAAGTTCTTGATAAATTGCATCCACTATTGGAGATAGCTGCCCATAGATGCAATCTTACCCTGTATACTTAGTTATTAAAACACTGTTAAATTAGGAGCCAAAAAAATGGCAACTTTGCTGGGGACATAAGAAAAGAACAAGAATCTTTGCAGGAAGAATTTGCTACAACAGCAGGATTATGAGATTTTTTCCATTTCTCTGTTGAAGTTTTATGTTTCCCAATTTCCTTATCCATTGATAGAAGAAGTTTGATTGAATTGAATAATTTTTAGTATCAAAGTCATTTGGCATTTTGATATGTTGCTGTTGGAAGTTCAGAGTCAGTGCCATGTTCTTTCACATTGTCAAGAGTATCGAATTCCCATGTTGTTGCATAAAGCTTTCAAATACCCATTGTAATTTATGGACTAACTTGTTTTGTTTTGCAAGTTGGTAAATGTTTTGTCACTAAGTGAGTGGCACATCAAAGTCAAATCTCTGTACCAGTGCTTCATGAATTTAAAGGTATTCTGAAGGAAACAACAGTTGAAATGCAGATGTGAAGTATTTATCTTAAGATTCTTGACAATGGGCGAAAGATTTGTATGAGATGTGGTGCAAGTGTTACTAAATCTACATAAGATCGGAATTTGCTATTATTTGCAGCATTGAGGTAGTTGCAAGCATCCATATCAAAAGTTATTCTCCACTTTCATGTGTTTTCATTTGCATGAAAGGAAGATTTGCAAAAGTTTCTCTGTCAAATGGTTTATAGCATTAAATAGGAGAATTGGTTTAGTATAGTTCAACATACTCTGTGAGAGGTAGATCCATAAAATATTTGTACATTTTGAATTATGTTTGAAGTTTTGAGTTGGTATAAGATATTTCCAGATCAGTTGCAAGTAATGAATTCCAAAAGTGTTTAATGATGAATGAGTTTTAAGTTTGAAGAATGTTAATTTCCCCTTCATCAAGAATGCAGCCAGTTAGTAAGAGTTATAGATCTATGAATATCAAAGGATATGTGCCATTTTTTTATGAAGGCATACTTGGTTTCCCTCATAAAATCTCTAATGAAATTAGAAAGTACTTGCCAAAGTTTGATAGAAACCAATCCCAATCGGCCAAGAAGCATGTCCAAGCTTTTTCAGACTTGATGTATGACATGAAGATCTATGCATATGGTTGTTTGTACAAACTTTGAAAGGAGATGAAAGAGAGTGATTCACATGCTTGCCTATGGCTTCAATTGCTTCTTGGGATCAGTTAAGTTCGTCCTTCATTGAACAATTTGATGGGTGGGTAGATGTAAAATTAATGTTGGATCGATTGATAAAAATTCAAATTGAACAAGATGAATTGATCCCAAGCTTTAATTATGAAACATTAATGAATATCCCTAAAAATTGGAGGCCCCATTATCAAATTTGTTTAGTTATTTATTTGGGTGCATTGGGCCAGAAGATGGGTTTCTTACTGAGGGATAAACAAATGCAAAGTTTATCTCAAGCCAGTGAAATTGCAATGGATATTGAATGCAATCTCAAGTATGGATTTATAAGGTGTACCCCTACTATTGTAAAAGATCTTGCTAAAATTTCAAAATTAAAAACATGTGTAGTTGAAGATTCTTTGTTAGAAAAAGGAGTAGATTCTTTCCTTGTAGAAAATAGTGCATGTGTTTGTAATGTTATAGCAGAAGATGATAAGATAACTTCACTTGATCAGTTACATATACAAGGTATAAATTCAGTTATTCATTCTTCTATTGATGATCGACATTGTGTTGAAAACATAACCAGTCATGAAGTTGAAAAGAATTCATCTCAATATGAGGATAATGAGGCTAGAAGCTATGTGTCAAGTGATAATGATGAAGTTGCTGATCTGACATATTGTGAAGATGTATCATATGAAGCTGATGATGAGATTTTTTGCTCAAGTCAAGAAGAGGATCATGATAGCATATGTTCATCTTCATGTGAATTAGATGCAAACTGGGAGAAAGAAAGTAATGATGGAAGTGAGTACTCTCTTGCTAGTAAAGGTACGAGTAATGTTCCTAAATTTGAAAATGAATTTATAGTTTAGAGTTATACAAGTTAGCTTAGGGTTGAAGGTTGTGAAGAATTGTCTACACAATCCAAAGACAAAGAGATTATCTATAAGGATGGATTGATTAATTGTGCAGAAGAATGTCTTGAAGGTAGATGCAGAGGTAACCAACAGTATACTAATGATTTTGAAGTTGATGTATGAGCACGTAATGATGATTGGTCTCTAAGACATTTGAGTTAACTTGATAAAGAAAATGAGAAAAGCATTGATTTAATTTCTATACACTTCGTTAATGAAGTTAATGATGTGTCTTCGAATAATGATTCTAATTTTTCTTCACATGATGAAAGTGTTCTTGCCAATAGTGTAAGGAATAGTTTTAAAGCATACACTAATGCTTTGTATGATGAATATTTTGATGACGATCAACCCATTTTTTTTCAAGATGTTCAACAAGGATCACTACATGGAGTTATTAATCCACAATTTGAGGAGAACTATGAGCTTCAAGATTTAGTTGAGCTAGATATAAATGATGATGAATTATCATATTTCTGTAAGAAGTTAGACGTATCTTCTTCTGAGTACAATTGTGAAAATGTTGATGAGATTGCATCTCTTGAGATTGAGAACAAGGTGCTTGATGAATGTGTTTTTGAAAATTTTTATGCACCTTGTAATGTTTTTTATGATGAACTTTCTAATGCAAAGACTGATTCATTTGCTGATTGTGAAGAACCATTGAAAGACTCTAGATTAGTTTCTAATTTGGACATTGATGACATATATGAGTATCGGTCAAATTGTTCATTTGAGTATCCTCCAATTATGCAAAAGGATATACAATTTGAAGGTATGAGTGATCCTTTTACGTATGTTGAATATGATGCATTCATATTTGAGATTGATAGCATGCATGATTCATTAAATGAAGAGAGTTTTCAGTTTGAGTATGATATTTTTAAGCATGTTGATCATAACTTTCATAATGAGAAAGTTTTTGAAAGAAAAGCTAGTTGTATTATGCATTATGAAAGTGAAGTTGTATATTCAATTTTGCTAAATTTATGAGTTGTTTCATAATATTGATCTAATTGGAAAGACTGATATGAATAATGTTCCTAGCTTACCTCATGCATGCTCTGATGAGAATCAAGTTTTTGACAGAGGTAAAGGTTGTGAGAAAGTTTGGGGGCCCAACACCATTGCTTGTATATAGTTGAGGTAGTTGTTTTTGCTTTTAATACAGCTGTTTGAGAGAAGTTTTTGAACTTTTAGGATTGGTTTGCTTCCTCTAGAGATCTGAATCCTTTCCATGCCTACAAGGGACATGCATACCCAGATAGAGCCACTTTTGGCACTCAAAATTGAAGGCCCAATTTTGAGCATCTTTGAGAAAATCAAGCCCTTTAAATGCTTTTTGATGCCTATATACCCGGTTGTACCTTTGAGCCCATGAAGTGTTTAAATTTTCTAACACCTTCCATTTAGCATTTCCACTTGTTTTATAAACTTAGATTGACGTTCTGAGCCATTTTGTGAAGTCCCATTTTGAGCAAATTCCAAATCTGCATTTTCACCTAAGTGTCAAATAGCGACAGGAGGCTGTGTTTGCAATTGAATATCTTACACCTACAAATGTGTCATGATCTGCCACTTTGGAAGTATCTAGTATCCATACCTAAGAGCCTATGGTTCATATTTCAAGTCATTTCAAATCTGTTTGACTAGGTTTTGAAACCCTCAAAGTTGGTAGTTTACTATTTTCATGTTGATGCACATTGTTCATAATTCTAGGAAGCCTTGTTTGACTTGTAAAAATTTTGACCCAGTTGATTGAAATGTTTAAATTCCTTTTGCATTGTATTTTAGTGGTCAAATACTTTTTATGTTTCAAGTTTCAGCTTATGACGAATCTGTTTGATCAATTTTCAAACATGATTCCAAATGCAACTTCTATCTTTTACTGGTGTCAGTATTTGCAGATTGTTTGGTACCCTTGTTCGTGACGTCATAACTTGAAATCCATGATAGGTGAGATAAAATGGATTGTAGCACTATGTTGTCCTCTCAAAATACTCCAAGTGTGTTAGTTCACAAGTCATGATGAATCTATTTGCACACTTTTCCTAGTCAATTCCGTTTGCAAAAATCACTTTTCTATCATTGTTTCCAATCTGCAAAATCCAAGTAGCCCACTTTGGCCACTCGCCATTTGTTTCTTATTATTCTTCATGAGATAAAATCTCAAACCCATAATTTCCTTATGAAAAGAATCAGTGTCCCAATTTTTGTCTCCCCAAGTGTCCATCTACCTAGTTTTCGAAGCCAATTTTGAATGCAATTTATTGCTTTCTGACATGTTTATCTGTAGGTGATTTTAAGAGGTCAAATTTGATGGTCCATATTTTTTGACCCCACTTTTTTCATAAGATGAGATTTGACATGGTGCAAGTGTGCAGAACAGAGAATCAATGGGTCAGTTTTCAAAGCTTGGTCAGGTGTTCGGATCAATTTTTAAGACTAGTCAATTGAGCTCTTGGCACAAATTTGACAGTTTGTAGAAAATGATAAAATGATATTTTAATGATCAATTAATTCTTGAAATCAATTCTAGTGAATATTAAAAGGTTAATGGGCCAGTGTGAGGATTCAATTGTTCGGGAACAATTTTTTTTTAGCTAGACCCACTTTGGTGCCCAACTAATTCCACTACACTGATAAGATATCAGAAACTAAAGATGAACATAATCATTTAAAAAGTACATAAGAAGAGGAGATTCAAGCACATCATGGACCTTTGAATGAGGATTTGAAGTGGTAGGGCACACTTTCTAAAGGAGGAACCCTAATTTGTCAAGCCCATTGCTTTCCAGTAGGAAATGTTCTTGATATCACTTTGCCTGAATGCATGACCATAGCACTCATTCAAAGCCACCTTCTCCATTACTACCCTGATGATATGTTCACCATGGAAATGTAATTTTTTATACATAATGTTATCAAGCCCCTAATGCATTATTCTCCCTAGTTCAGTTATTTCCACCTTTAGCAGTAGCTCCAATTGTTTACCAAGCTCATGGGTCTAGGATTTCTCCATCATTTAGTTCTTTTGAAGGTAATATAAATGCAACTTTTATAAATGATAACATGCATCATAACTTTTTAATCCCCATGTGAGGAAGGGGAACACCACCTACATATCGAGGAGGCATTTTTAAAGGATGAGGTTGTGGCTTGAGCCATGGGAGATGAAAGAAAGAGCAAGATGCCATTTGAAATGAAGTTGTAAAAGTTATAAATGATGACCTATCTTATTATGAACAAGAACTACACAAAGGGCATCCACAAAATAGATATTTAGTAATTATTGGTAGATTTAGTTGGGAGATTAGTTGAATCTTGAAACAAAACCATCAACTAAATTACATTATCAT